>CM076569.1:877810065-878366290 GCA_034641835.2 Pinus albicaulis | reverse complement strand
GTGAAATCATGCCGCTAAGTCCAATTGAGCTCGCATAGAAATAAATCCTTTTGGATTATGCGGGCAATCCAAATCCTTTGTCGCCGAATATTTGGGTTGATCGTTCTTTGGATTATGGTACTTCTTCTGATCCTTTTTCACGTGTATTCTCAACCGATGAGATCATTATGGAATCCATGATGCCAAAAGAAGAACCATGGGAAAATTCACATCAACGATCCCATATTCCATATTACAATTAAGATAATTCAACTGAACTATATCACCCAACATTTTTTTATTTCTTGACGAATTCTATTCCTATTCATGTCGTCTTTTTTGAGGGGAACTGATTAAAAGGATAAATAGATATGGAGTTTGTCAAATCAATTGGGCTATGGGGTCAGATAAGGTCAAGATTGTCTTAATGATGGACAAGGTATTACTGTAGGGCTAATTTAGTCAAGGTAAATGGATTCTTTGGGTGAAAGTGAAATGAGATGGACATTAAGTTTGTGAAAGACAAAGAGATTTTAAGCATAAATAGTTAAACAGCAAGCATTCATGAGTTAGGGCTAACCATTAATCTCTATGAATGAAACTCAAACTAATAGATGCAGAAAATAAGCAATCTCGTGATACATAGAAGTATAAGACCCTCTAACTTTGGGAAAATCACCTTCAGACTTTTGGGAAAACAAATAAGATTAACAAACAACTCAGTCTATGAAGAGGGAACTCCTAAACATCATATCTTGAGCTATCGGGAACTCTGAAATAAGACTGCAAAGCATGGACGAAGGGCAAGATCGAAACAAGACCTATTTGACTTAACTAAAACAACCAATAATTCATAGAGAGATTTCAGGAATGGAGTTTTGATTAGCTATGAGTAAGCAGGGCATACCGTGAATCATACTAGACAGCATACATAATAACCATTGATGAAACAAGTAACAAGTTCTTAGTGAACCAAAGAGAAATTAAGAATTCTTTGACATGACCAAGAAAGATGAAAACATTTAAGCTGCAATGAATCAGGAAATTTGAGGTGGCTCCATGGGCATATCTCAAACTTATTATTTACTGAACTACAACAAGAAAGAAGTATGAAAACATGTATGAGAAACTAAGAAAACATAACAAATAAGAAACACAATACCATTCACCAAGCCATGGAATCCTACACACAATGCTCCTCCACCATCAAGCCAAGCAAGAGATCATCCACTTCATAAAACAAGTATTTCTTCAAAGCTCATAGTGCTATGTATTTCTCTCTATAACTCAAATTCTCTCTCTTTGTTACAATGTATCCTCTTGGATTATATAGGCCAAATAGGAGGAAACCCCCCTAGAGGAACTAGAAAGCCATTGGCCAAAAACAAATATCTAAAACTGTCATTTAGGCCTTACAAGGTCCAAGGCACAAAATATCTTCTAAAAATATCTTTTCGGACTAAAATAGCAAAAAGGAATCACTTTTTAGGCCTAACACATGAAATAAACTTGCCTAACGCACATTCGGCCAATCATACTCAGAAAACTGCTTTTTAGCAAAATCCTACATGAGCATAGCAGCAGAAAAAAGTCTATATTGCAAAGGACTTTTGAGGGACTTTCCGATGTCAAAACGAGGCCCGTGATGGCTCGTTGGAAAGCCCTGGATGTCTACTTTCTGGACCTACTTGATTTTTTCCAAACTAATGCTGGGAATTCTATAAAAAAGTGAAATGAGTGAAAAAAACCCAGGAGTGTAGCGTCTGCTGATATGTGAGGCAGAAAGGTAAAAATTGACTTTTTTTGCCCTTTTGAGGGATCAAAACACCTTCTTTTGATCTAAAAATTTCTGAGTATATTCCCTCCAATTTACTGCATCCAAAAATATAACTTTCATCAGCTGAGGATTCTCCAAACAAAAATGGCAGCATCCATGAATTTGTGCAATTAGGCCCAAAAATCACAAAAAACAAGATCATGTCAAAAAAAACTCAATTTTGGTGAGCAAACCCCTTAAGGGTTTCTAGAAGCATGCATGGAAGCTTGAGCAAAAATTTCAAACCTAGATGTGTCTTTTTCTCCCTTTTTCACCGGGTGCCCTCTTTAGGCAGTTTTGAGTTTTTCTTGGGCAATCTTTAGTTTTCTTCAGGCAAATTGATTTAACTTTTTGTAATGACCGGTCATCTTCCTTTGAAAACCCAAATCTTTGTTTGCCTTGTCTAATTTGTCCTCCAAATGCTTTTTTTCTCTTTCGAGCCAAGACTCTTTGTCATTCTCTATCTGTTCGGTAAGCAGCTATGTGAGAGGGTATTACCGATCAAGGGCTGATTCTTCTTCCCTTTGCTTCTCTAAGGCTTTCCTAAGACCCATGGTCCTAGGCCTTTTCCTCACTGGTTCTTCTTCTTCCTCCACATCATCAAATTCGCCCATGTATTCCTCAAGTTTTACTTGTGCCTTTTGTGCTTCCCATCGGTACTTGAGGGCCCGGGCCTCATATATTTCCATTTTCCCACTCATTTGTCTATTTTTCAATTGTAGAAAGTGAATAAGGTCTTTAGATCTCTCTAAATTAGCTTCTAAATCCTCAATTTGGGATTCTCTGTTTTGCAGAAAAGAGTTCAGAATTCTGATTTGGTCATCTTCGGCATCATTATCCACTTGGATTATGTCAAAATCTCTTCCTCTCTCATGGCTGCTCTCCTGCTGCTCCATTTTTTCCTTACCTTTGCTTTGAATGGGCTTCTTTGCCCTTGTCCTCTTTGGCACTTCAATGATAGGTTGCTTGGGCAACTTACCTCTACTCCGGAGTGCTTTAGTAACATTTGTAGTTACAGCTTAAATAGTCTTCTTCTTTGGTAGATTTAGTGGTCTTAGGCTTCACCACTTTTGGAGAAAGAGTCATGGCCCCTTGCCTAGGAGAGGCAGCTAGCACATGCTTTTGAGAACTCTCTTCATGCTCTATGTTTTTACTGTCTTCTTTTGGGCTGCCTTGCTCGCTGTCTTTGATTTGATCTTGACTATCATTGGGGTTGTTTTTATCTTTTTGTTTCATGCTATCACCCTTAGATTTTTCATTGTTTTGTGCCTGGTCCTCTTCAAGTTCATTGTCTTTATTAGTTTCATGGTTTTCATTTTGGAGACCACCTTCATTTGTTGTATGAGGACTTCCATCCAGCTCACTGTCTTGCTAATTGTAACTATGCTTACTATCTCTTTGATTTCTTTCACGCTGACTGTCACTCTATTTCTCATCACTGCTTTGCTTAGAATCTTCCCTTTTTTCCTCATCATCACTACTCTATTGCTCTTCAGTTTGTTCCTCATCGTCACTAGTTTACTTAGTGCTACTCTGTTCATGTTCATCACTTTGTTCTTTATCATCACTACTCTGCTGCTTTTCACTTTGTTCCTCATCATTATTACCTCCTTCCTCACTGTTTTGTTGACTGTCACTCTGTTTGCTTTCATGACTTTGTTGAGGACTGTTGTGTTCCTCATCATTACTGCTTGCTTGAGGACTATTATGTTCCTCATCACCCTCATGAGTACTATCATCACTAGCTGTATGTGGGTTGTCCCTATGCTCACTATTTTGTTGGGTGCCACTATGCTAATGTTCATTGCTCTGCTGAGGGTTGTTTTGTTCTTCATCGTCACTACCTCCTCCATCACTATTATGTTGACTGCCACTAACTTCCTTATCTTTTGGTGAGCTCTCTTCACCGTCATTAGTATGCTCATGGTCACTGTTCTATTGATTGTCACTTGGTGCATGCCCACTACTTTGTTGAGTGCCACTATGTTCCTCATCATCACTACCTTCTTGTTTGCTTTCACTGCACTCTTCCTTTTCACTATCAACTATGGGCGATGCTTGTTTTTGGGGAGTAGACTCATGAGAAGAAGGGGAAACATAATGAGTGGAGGGTGAGGAAACAACATGAGAAGGGTTTTGGGATGAAGAAGCAGCAGTGAAATCAGGGTGAGAGGTGAAAGTTTCCCAAGAGACTCCTTTTTGTTCCAGCTGATGAAAGATGAGGATCTTGATGAGAGAATGATGGAATAGACTGGCCTTCTGCTGAGCCGGAGGCTTCTTTTGAACAAAAGAGGACATCTTGTCTATGCTTTTTCAGAGGAATAAAGGTAGGTTTAGTAGTTGAGTCAGGGTGAAATGCATCAGAAGTCTGATATGATAGGAATAAACTCGAGAAATATTTCATGATGGTTTTCATAAGGGAGGCATAATTTCTCAATAAGTGAGAAAAAGGAAAGATAGCTTGGCACTCATCCTGATGGTCTGTGTCTAGGAAGTGCTTGTAGTGATTTAGGTCTAGGTATGCTTGTTTGAACCATTTTTCTCCAATATAGGGGATATTAGTTGCATTTGACACTGCTTTAGGAGTAAGCGCAAAGTCTAGACCTGCAATGTGAACCTGCTCTCCATCTAATCTCAGGGCAAATAGCTCAGTTAGGAGAGGGTAGCTAGTGACCTCTTAGATTTTGTTGCAAAAGAGAAGACAACCAACCTCTTGAAAACTAGACAAGACTGAAGGGGAGGTAGTGAGCTCTTGAGTAGTGGTAGGTTCAAACCTCCCTTCTTAACCCTTTCTTTTTTGGAGGCATTTTTGGTTTTGTTCCTCTTTACCCACTCAGCAAACAGGTTTTTCAAAATGAAATAGGTCTTCTCCTTCTAAAACTGTTTTTTCTTCCCCTTGAAATTTGATTTCAAAATATATTAAAGACCGAAAAATGAGATGAGGATAGCAAGAAAATACCTTGAAAATCTTTTGCTGTGTTTGAAAAAACAAAACTTGAGTAAAAATCTGAAATCTGGCCCCTTTTGAGATTTTTGAAGTGATGCTAAGCTCCCGTGCACAGGCACGTAGCACCTACACGTTTTTTTGTGGGCGCCTTTTGCACGTTGAGCCAGGCAGACTTGCACGCCGGTAGAGGTTCGTGCAAAAGTGGGCAAGTGGGTCATGCAAGATTGGGTAGAAAGTGGCAAGGGCCCAAGCAAATGGTGACAAAGGTCGTGTGTTGTGGGCAAAGAACTTGGGCGAGTAGATGGGCAGAGCACCTTGCAGGATGGGCCGTGGGCGTGTGCAGAAAATTGAACGCTGGGCAAGGATCCAAGCGCGTCGCGCCTCTTGCAATTTTCTTCGGGAGGCCGCTACAGGTGCGTCGCGTCCTGCTACAGGCGCGTTGCGTCTTAACAAGTTTGAAAATACTTGCCTAGGGTTCAAAAAATCGTTCTCTCTTCTGCTAGTTAGCAAATGGAATGTGAAAACATCCTTTGAGGGTTTTTATACCTTTTGACATGCTATTTGAATTATGAACTTTCCCTCTTTTGGTCATTTGACATTTTTGCCTTTGTGCTTTTGAAAATAGAGATTACATTCTTTTGCACTTTGTTTTTTAGGGTGCCCTTTTTCCCCTTTGAAGATTCAACCTTTTCATCACCTGTTTTGGGCTCTCTGAGATTGAGCCTTTACCTTCTGCTTATGACTGAAGGGTGTAATGCATACAGAGCTACCTAAGCCTTTTAAACAACATGTGTCTCTTATTCAATTCTTCAGCCCTTTTTAAAAAGCTTTAAACCTGTTTTTTTGTTTCTCAATGGAAGGTTTTAAACCTGTAAACAAAGTATTGCCTTCTACTTATGATTGAAGGAGGCTGCTCCTATATCAAATTTAGGGCCTTTTGAGACTGTGTCTTTGTTTTATGTGCGATGATTTAAGGAGGAAATGCAAATACAGTGTTTGTGTTATGCCCTTTGCTAGCCCTTGAAGGGGGTATGTCACAAAAACTATTCTTACCCTTGGCTTATCATTAAAAACTTTCTCAAACAAAATATTAAACCTAGTGATTGCCCTCTGCTCATCTTTTGGAGGAGGCAATGCAAACATATCTTCTCAGGCCATCTTCTCATGATGAAGGAGTCCATTTAAAAAACTGTGATGTTGCCCCTTGTGTACTTATCACTGATACATATACTGCAACAGAACTATGAGGAGTTCCCTTTTTCTCTTTGATGGAGGCTTTTCGAACAAGTGGTTTTGACCCTCTGCTTGTTTTTAAGGAGGCAACTTGAAAACTTGTGTTTTTTGCCATCTGCTCATGATTGAAGGAGGCACTATAAACACAAAAGTTTTCTTTCATCTCTGCTACATCATTTGGAGATTTGTCTTTTGAACCAATTGTTTGTGGGCCCTCTGCTTGTCATGAAGGAGGAAATTTTGACAAACTGCATGGGCACTTATTTGACCTTTGTTAACCAACTGAAGAATGTCTAGGAACAAATTGTTTGTGGGCTCTTTAGACAAACTGTGTTTATCATTCAAAAGAGACCCTGTGCTTGTCATTCGAAGGAGGCTTCTTTAGAACTGTGAGGGGTGCCCTTTCTTCTCTGGAAGGAGGCCTTTAACCTGACAGTGTTAACCCTTGAAGGAGGCTACCTGTTCCAAATTTGGGCCCTCCGAGACTGTGCCATTTTCCCTCGGCTTATCTTTCTCAGATAAGCTTTTGAAGGAGGCTTCCAAAACACAATCTTTGTGACCCTTTAGACCACTATGAGGCCCCCTTTTATCCTTGGGAGGAGGCACTTTGCAAACAAATTGTTTGAGGCCCTCTACTTATCATGAAGGAGGCCTTCAAAACACAATATGTATTATCTTTGCACCATTTGCCTATAAAACATGTTTTTGTAGGATTTTACTGTGAAATCTATAGGTAGGAAATGTTTTTGAAAATGATAAATGTATGCTACCTGTCTTTGGACTAATCTTTCTTTGTAGTAGTTGTAGCTCCTTTGGTGCTATAGCGCTTTTGATGCTTTTAGAGGCTAGGCTAAAGAAGGATAAAAGGCAGTTTTTCCTTTTACACCTTTCATGCAGATGCCTAGTCTGCTAGAGGCTCTCTTTTGCCAAAGAATTTCCACTCTTAGCTTCATTAGACTGCTTTTCAGAGGTGGCCCACATGTTTGGAATAAATGCAAAAATGCCATTTTGAGTTGCTGGATGCAGACATTTCCCAAGCTTTGTATCTTTTTCCATGATGGGGGACTTTTGACCTTTTTGGTGTTTTGACTTTGCAGGGAGGAATCCTGAAGGTATTTTTTTCTTTAAAATCTGTATTATCCCTGATTTCAACAGTGAAATGCTACAGCTTGAAGTTTTATCCTGAAGTGTTCTCTTGCTCATACTGATTAGAGCCATTCATACTAGCACCCCTACAGAGATGTGTTGTTAAGATAGCTTTGATCATTGGAGTTTCTTCTTGTAGTGTCATGATGATAATACCTGAAATTTCAATTGATCTTCTTTCTTTGGACATAAGACCTAAAAAACTCTGCTTTTTTCTAATTTTAACATTACAAGCTCTGCTGAAACAAAATACAGTGACCATTCTGATGGTGTATGACCTAAGGATAAACCAGGGATTGTTTCTATCAGATAATAAGAAATGATGGTTGTCTGGTGCTGAAAACAGGGTCTTTGACTAGAGATAGCTTTTGTCAAGGTATTTTCCTTAAACACCACTACCTAGACCTACAGACTTTGTCATAGTTTTTGAAGATTTTCTTAGGCATATTCAGGTCATCCCATGACAAGATGATCAGGGATAGAGGGATAGACACTTTGTCAAGTGTTGGACAGTGGGTTGTATTGAAAACAAGGGATTTTGATGATAGAGAGACAAACTTATGACAACTATAGATAGGGAGGCTTTGCTAAATTGTGATAGGTAGGGAAACTTAAGACTATTCTCATCAGAGGCTGAAAGGGAGGGGTAGGAAGACAAAAATTTGTTTGAGGTGTTTTCTAGACGACAAATTGACAGATTTGAGATTAGCTTCTAGGAAAACTTAGCCAAGGAATCTAGTCATCAAAACATGCAAAAAAATACCGATGACTAACAACATCGACAGAAATCACAAAGATAGAGACCTACAATATGATATCTTCCATTTCATCTGACTTAAGGAAGATTCCCAATGATTCCAAAATATATAGGATGGGTGAAATCATGCCGCTAAGTCCAATTGAGCTCGCATAGAAATAAATCCTTTTGGATTATGCGGGCAATCCAAATCCTTTGTCGCCGAATATTTGGGTTGATCGTTCTTTGGATTATGGTACTTCTTCGATGAAAAGAGATCTTGGGGTAAGCCAAAAAATCCCCTTTCATGTATAAATTTCGAGCCCGGGGCCCGTGGTTTATGGCCCACTAAGCCTTTTCGGAAGCGTATCTTTAGACACTAAGCCCTTAAAACCATGGACTTACATTTTAAATCACACCATATAACTTTATCTGCTTTTAGTTCCATCGGAAGCCACCACACATCTACAGACTTTTAACTATCTGGTGTTGATCTTTACAAATGCAAATACATAGGAAAGCTATGGAAACCCTGCTCCGCAACCATACCAACTTCAAATATTATAAAGGCGGGTTAATAAGATCGGCGGGTCCGCGGCTTCGCTTCAACTCCGATCTCCGATAAATTTATCGCTCCAATCACCAATCACCATAACCTCCGATCGCCGATTGCCCAATCGGTCTATCGGTGATATTGCCATGTCGCTCATCGACCACTCGGCATTCCCACATTTTGGATATTGCACTCTTCTATTAACTTGATCTCACCATTCCGATGGCATTTGCTCTTTAAAACATAGTTATCTGCCACATTTGGGTTCACACTCGCACAATTTATATTTGGATCGCCATCGACCCTACAGGTGGTCGATGGACGATCAACACACTTTAACACTAGATTTAAGCCATTCATGCATAGATACATAATAGAGCTTGAAAAAAACTTAATACACACACTCGCATAGATCAAAACCGAACACACGGGTTTTCCATTATATATAGAACGATTACCTACTAAGGCATTTCTAGCCTTAACGCGGGTTCTTTCCCAACTACATCGAGTCTAAGCACCGATTACACAATACGTCCATTACCTCTCTATGCTAACACTTGAACACGCAGGGTTCACATATAATAGAGATGTTAGATCGGATCAACTGAAAGGATCCGATCAATCCCTCTCACAAATATCTCAACAACCCTTACATCTCGCTATATATGAATACATGGCAGATTAATATTTAATTAAGTCCATCATTTAAGCTCTATTTTAACGACAATTTTCCCCTTATTTAGCTCGATGGTCCACGTCCTCTCATTCTCTCGCTTCGGATTCCTCTTTGATTAAGGGGGGGGGGTTAGATGCCACCGCATCATCTTCTAATCCTTTTTCACGTTTATTCTCAAGAGCATTATGGAATCCATGATGCGGGAAGAAGAACCATGGGAAAATTCACATCAACGATGCCATCTTCCATATTACAATGAAGATAATTCAACTGAACTATATCACCCAACATTTTTTTTATTTCTTGACGAATTCTATTCCTATTCACGTCGTCGATTCCGAGCGAAAACCGTCAAATATCGAAGAAACAATTTCTATTGATATTTCGAATAAACCTGGCATTGTAGAAAACATTCATGTCGGTGCATCTTGTTCTCCATTTGAACTTGACACTTACCACGCTCTTTTTCATGAATTCGGAGATTTATTCGCTTGGTCATATGAGGAAATTCTAGGCATTGATTCTAGCATTGTTGAACACGAGATTAAAATGTATCATGATGTCAAGCCGGTATGAGAGCACCTTTATCCCTGTTCATCCTAAGAAAATTTTTTTTCCATTAAAGCGAGAGGTTGAAAAAAAATTTGCATGCTCGGATTCATTTACCCCTGCTCGCCTTTTACCTATTGGGTTTCTAACATTGTTCCCGTAATGAAGAAATAGTGGACAATTAGAGTGTATGTCGATTATCAGGGATTTTAATCATGCTTGTCCAAAATACAACTATACCACTCCCTTTATCGATCAAATTATTGACGAATGTGCCATATGTGAAATATTTTCTTTCATGGATGGATTTTCCGATTACAATCAAATCAATATTCACCCAAAGGACAAATATAAAACCGCTTTTATCTATCCCCAGGGGCACATTCACTTATCTAAATCTCCCTTTTGGTTTAAATATCGTCGGGGAAACATTCAAGAGGGAAATGAATTATGCTTTCCATGACATCAAGCTCATTTTTTCAACCGTATCCGGATGACTTACCCGCACATTCACGAAAACGGGTTGACCACCCGCTACATTTGAGAGAAATATTTTTATGATCTCATCACTACAAAATACACCTCAATCCACAAAAAATGTGTGTTTAGTGTTGGTTCTCAGTCGTTTTCTTGGATTCTTCGTCTCAAAAGAGAAAAAATTCGGCATGATCCATTGAAGTTCCGGGCCATTCTTTCTTTTTCTCGCTCCTTCCAATCTACTTCAATTACGAGAGACTCCAAGGGAAGGCTAACTTTCTAAGGAGGTTCATTCCCAAATATGTTGAAATGGCTAAAGGATTTACTCGACTCTTGAAAAAAGGGGGATTCCCATCCATTGGGATGAGGTTGTGCAAGCTTCCTTTGGTGTTCTTAAAGATACTCGATCCGAGCATCATTAATCTTTCCCCCGAATTATCGGAATGATTATTTATTGTATCTCGCCGCTACGAGATACAACCATCGCTATGGTTTTAGTCCAAGAAGAATATGGGAATGAACATATGATCTATTATTTGAGTCATAATATCAATGATATGGAAGTTAAGTACACTTATGTTGAGAAGCTCACTTTGGCAAGTCATTTAAGTTGTACAAATATTTTTCCATTATATCCTACTCCGAAGCCCATTGTCATTTCGGATTGCAACCCTATGACATACATTCTGTCACGTCAATTCATTTGGGGGGGAATATTCAAAATGGATCATAATTTTGTAGGAATTTGATTTGGAATTCATCAAATCCAATTCAAAGAAGTATTTGGTGTTTTCTAAGCTTATATGTGACCTTCCCTCGAGTAGCACTAATTCTACTACGGAACCATCAATTCCAAATGAGTCTTTGTTTCGATTGATTCATATGACTCATGGTATGGAGATTTCATCATCTATCTCCAAACCCAAAATTTTCGGCCCAATACTTCTCGCTCACAACAATGACGTATTTGATACCAAGCCAAATATTATATGATCATCGGTGATACACTTTATCGTTGTGGTGTCGATACGATTTTACGTGAGGTGCCTCACTCATGAGGAGGCCGAGAAAGTTTTAAATGATTTCCATGCTAGTGCTTGTGGTGGACATTTGTCTATTTTTGCTACCGCGTAGAAGATTCTTTGCACTGGGTTACTTCGACCTACCATATTTCGCGACTACATTATCGCGGTTAGAAGTTGTCATGCTTGCCAAAAAATTTGATTGTAAAACCCGCATTTCGCAAACGACCAATGCATCGCGTCATCATTGTTGGACCATTTTGCAAATGGGGCATTGACTTCATGACATGTAACCCCCGCTCGATTAGGGGGCATGGGTATATTATTGTCGTCAGTCGACTATTTTACCAAGTGGGCCCGAGGCAATGCCTACATTTAACAACACAGGGATAGACACACCGCATTATTCTTCTTTAACCATGTGGTTACACGGTTTGGTGTGCGACGAAGCCATAGTCACAAATCATGGAAAACATTTTCTCAATCACATGATGGATGAGTTGATCCGCCATGTTAGGACTCGTCGCATGATAGTTCTACCCCTTTTTATCCTCGGGCTAATGGACAAGTTGAAGCTATCAACAAAATTCTTAAGCATATGCTTCAACACATGATTGGACTTCATAAAATAAAATGGAATTTGATCCTATACTTGGCTTTGTGGGCATATCGAACCTCGAGTGAGAAATGCAACCGCATTTACTCCCTTTCAAATTTCGGTTTATGGTCCGGAAGCTATCTTACCGATCCAATGTGAAATTCCATCATTGAAACTCATGATTGACCTCGCTACCCGACATTTCGATAAAAAAGGCATGTCTTTTAGATATCATCCATATAGATAAAATGTGTCATGAAGCCACATTGGCCAACGAAGCACATTAGGGATGAATTAAGGTGCAATATGACCGCAATGTCAAGCCTCGCACCTTCTCGGAAGGAGACCCGGTCTTGCTTTATGATCAAGAAGATGATAAGATAGGAACATGAAAATTTGAACCATTATGGCATGGCCCCTACATCTGTCAAGCACATTTTGGCTATAGGGTGCCTACAATTTGGTAGATTATGATTGGATTCCATTGTCACATCCTCGTAATGGGTTGTATCTTAAACGTTACTATGCTTCATTTTGCATAGTAAACACCGTATTATATGCTTTGATTGCGTGTGTGTCACAGTGTGTATTTTAAATTTTTTTCATGTGGTTAGTAATCCGCTTTACATTTTTTGCATATTTCGGAATCTTTGGAACCATTTGTTGGATATGCCAATGGTGCTAGTCATAGTACACAAAATCTATCCTCTGCTGAGCATTGGCCATCTTTGCTCTAAGTGGCGAGTTAGTGAGTTTCCAAGGGATTTGTATTGGTCGATATACCATCAATATCATTGAGTGTAGCGGGTTGATAGAATTCCTCTCTCGATTCCATTTCACTTTCCATTCATCGCATCATCATCGTGTTGGACTCACAACTTGTCGTAATACAACTTACTAGTGTTTATACTTGTCCCGAAATCCAAACTATTCATCGCATGTTCCTTAGAGTTCATCTTTTGGAAAGACATTTTGATTACATCCAATATCAACACATTTCTAGAACTTTAACACTTTAACTAATTATTTGGCGAATTATGTGTTAAATAGACATTTGCAACATATGTAAAGATAGATTTTCAATTTACATCACACAATTGAATAAGATTGCACATAACCATAGGAAAACACTAAAAGTAAAATAGATTTATAATCGAGTTTTTTTACAAAAAAATTGTGTCCAAGACATGTTGGTCATTTGACCTCAAAATGTATACAGACATAGCATAATCTAAGTAGACCTAGTGGTGCTCATGATAGCGAGTCATCGGTTGGGTTATCATGTGCAATAACCTCATACAACGGCTAGGCACACCAATAGTATGGCGTTGTGCCTCATAGGTAACTCCTCGATCCGTACATTCGGTATCCCAAGTGTCAATCCCTACACATGCTTTTGTAACTTAGCAAGAGTCTCGCTAAATCCAAATCCCGAAGGACTGCTCTCCCGAAAATCCTCTCTACTAGTTCTCCCACCCTGTTGTGCAAGATCCACCTGGGTCGAACAGTACCCTACATCTCGCATACATAAAACATCTTTAGTTTAGTCTTGGAAACATAAAAAAACACAAAATATGTAAAGTGCCCAAAAAATCAAAAACATGGTCAAACATTTTACCTATAGCACCCCATCGAGCGACGTCCCGATAAAAGAAAATCTGGATCTCCATGAAAATCCATCCCCGCATATGGATGCTCCTTTATGAAGATATTCTGTCTTCTGAATAAACTTAAGAATGCAGTGGAAAACAAGATCGATGATTGAACATCATGTCTAGCCATTAGCTCAACCCACCACCGCATCCGTGGAACTCTAGGACTAGCTAAACCCAATGTCACATGCCGTGGCCGCATCAATGGAACTTGCTCCAAAACGAAAGTGATCAAGATCGATCCATAGTTGAAATTATTCATCTTGCTAGTTTTACTTTGGTCGATGTTCTTTCATCTCAAGGAGTACTTCTTCGACTCGCTTGAACACGGTTGGCTCGAGACACTCAAGTGCATACTACATGTATGATATGTTCGCGACATGAAGTGTCACGCTGCTCGCCTAGCTTTGTGATAGTAAATAGGAGTGTTCGTAAAGGCATATTACGTACATATTTGATATGTATCTTTCCGTCTTTGCTAGGCTCAATACCTAGTCAACAAAACCTGCCGAATGTAGTCCTTCACCATCTCACCTCCACTGGGATGGATCCCACAAGGGAAATGGGGGCACCATGTCTCAAAAAAACCTATCGAAAAAGTAAATGTCATCAACCAATATTGCGAGCACTTTGTCCCCAATGTGAAATGCCTATAGTGCCGGGTCCCATGAGCGAATCAAGAACCGCACTAGTTCCATGCGTTGCCTCATCCCCGACAATCTAAAGTATTTGAGCGAGCCCATAGTCTCCCGAGGTCTCTCAAAGTGCTAGGATCATTTAGGGCAACCATATCATGTTCTTAATGTTCTCTTTCTCGCCATGTAATCGACATTTTGATCTGATCAAAGTCCGAAATCAAACCATAGTGCTTAGTTAGGATCCATTTCATGCAAAACTTGGTGAAATTTTGGGCAAAAAAACACAATTCAAGTTTCGAATTATGCACAACGCACTCCCCGAGTGGAAGATAGAGCATTGTGGAGGACTTGGGCTTCCATTCTGCCCCTCTACAATGCACTTTTCAACATCCAAGGGTGCGTTGGTCCTAGGGCATTGTATATTTACCCCGGGAGCCCCAAAAACCTAAACAATTTGCAGGGAAACTTAACAAGAATGAAACCAATAGAAAGAGGAAGGTAATATATCCTACATGGTCCATGACGGCATGAGAAATGATCCACATAATATGTTGCAATCAGCTCGCTAAAGTTCGAGGGTAAAACTAGCTCGCAGCATTGAAAACCTGAATGGTAAATGTGAAATGGTAAAAATGACTTGGTAATTTCTTATTTAAATAGTTTTTTTTATTAATTTATGCATATTTAATGAATTGAATATATTTTTTACCCATTTTTTCTATTAAAACGGGTATTTTTAATCTTTTTGGTAGTTCTTTGAGCAAGTTTACAACTGAATACAGTGAATTCGACGTGCATGATCATTAAATGAATTTTGACCATAGAGCACACTTTTTTCTCTTCTTCGAGCTCTATTAGATACAAAAAAGGAACCCCCCTGGAGTTCTCTTTCATCTCTTTTCAAACTCCCAATATATGAAAATATTGTCGAGCACTTGTCCTTTCGAGCTCGTAAAAGGAATTGAAACGACATATACTCAATATAAGTTTAACCCTTTTTTCAGACTCGAGATAGATTATTTTTACACAAAAAGGAAAACCGTAGTAGAACATGGCTAGGAGGTTCTCTCGAGTATTATTTTATGATTTTTTCGATTTGAGGGACAATTGTACGAAAAAATAACTTGTGGAGTTTTCTTTTCATCCCTTTTTCAAACTCTCTAAACATGAAAAGGATCACGTTTTTCACCGTCGTTAGACTCGTTAAAGCATCAACTAGTGACGAAATTGTCCATCATGACAAGATCGAGTTTCACCTTCGCTAGAATCGTTAAAACATCACATAGCGATGGCTTCACCCGAAGGGTGGAATTATACATCAAGCATATGATATCCTCCTCAAGCTTGCTACAAAATAAAGAGGTACCCTGGTCGAGCAATGACTGGGGAAAATTGGAAAGGGGTAAATCACTTTATGGTAGTAAGTCACTCTTGAACATGACACTCATTCACTTCATCTCGTGACTTTTGGGTTGGGTTATCCGCTTTCGATGGTCTATCATACCTATGGTCTATCACACCATCCATAACTTTGGTTTTGGGTCAATGCTACCAACTCATTCAGTGTCGCTAATATGTTCAAGAGAATTCACTCGGGTTATTCCTCATCCTTTGCAATACTCATAAACCTTCATTTCATGACCGCCATCCCCGAATATTGCTTCATCGCTTACATTCTTTCTCTAAAATCATTATTCTCATTTTGTGTCTTTGATGGGGGGAAACATCAAGGTCCTCCCGTGATGAGTTGCTTCTCGTTGACATCATCTCATAATCTAGGAAGTTGAATTAGAAACAACCTTTTAGTACCTTGGAGCTTGTTTACATCAATGGCAAGTTTCTCGATTCCGGTGATAGGTTGACATCACAGGCCTTTGAACGAATCACTTTGTATGGTGTTCGATGTCAAATCATCTATTCACACCATGCGGGGAATGTACCTGCAAAGCACCTTGAGAGCCATTATCATCAACTCGTGGTTTCTCTCGCGTCTATTAACGAATTACATCATTGGTCGGTAATCGACAATGTCTTCCCCATGTTCAACTTTAGATCACACATTCGCATGGTTAGACTTGTACTTAACCGATCGAGTGAACGAGATAGAAGACCCCAAATTTAGTTTCATCCATCCAGTCGCGATTTTCAGGAGTAGTACCAAATCATCCATACGACAGTCTTTACACAGATGGTCATACTATCATGGATCTATATCTGTAGATGACTTTCTAATGTTATGATAGTTTATGTGTTGAGTATGGGTATGCGTCCCTCAACCATTCATGTCCAAGATGAAAAGATACCATGATGTAATGTATTGTAATTGATGCAGGTCACCGTCCGGTTCATATCCTACTCATCACATCATAAGGCATATCAATCAACATTATCACTTTTGACTTCATGCTTTAGGGGGAAGATGTTACAGGTCAATTTGGGCATCACTCCCAAAACCCAGATCAGTATTAATTAGGGTCTATCATACTCTAAATTAGTTGCTACATTCCCTAAAACAAGTCATCCCAATGATGGTTTTCCTCCATGAAAGTTTCACTGCTTAGATGATAGTTGAAGTGTTCCATTCAGAAATCAACACAACCCTAGATTATAGGAATTTCTTTGCAGAGCATCTCCTCCCATGAAAAGCTGTGTTGCAAAGCATCTAGGCCCACTTTAGAGTGCGTTGGTCAACTAGGATCAAATTTTTCATTGGATTCCAGGAATCTTCCCACCCTCTAGTGGCTTCTAGAAGTTGTTCTAGCTATGACATCATCTGATAACTTCGAATATGGACACCATGGAGCCATTGAACCTCTTATCCTCCTATTCCCATGAACAAGGAAACCTCTTCATCCATTTTTGGAAAATCCATGTAATGATTCATTAATGTCAAACTACCTTCATCTACTTATAAATTGAGCACTGATCATAGTGTACAAGAGAGAAATAATTTGAAGTAGTAGAGTTATGCTGGTGAGATCACAACTCTTGGAGGTATCCTCTACATGTAATGTTATGCTGTTGGAGTGATGTTGCTGGTGTGATGAGGATGGTACTGAAGCTGGAGCGAGTTGACATCAAATCGATCCAACTGGTTGTGACTTCTCCTTCTACTTCATAATAAAGAGATTCGTTCCTTTCTAAATACATGTTTCCATGATGTTATATGTGTATTTACAAATGAAATTGACTCAATTTGTTTAACATGAATAGTTCATTTTCCTTTATGTCATTTTCTGTCTTATGTTTGCCATTGCAGGTACCAATCAAATGAGTTCAATTCGGTTGAGAGCGATGGAAGCGACGAAAGGAAGGAGAATAATAGAGAACAGATTACAAGTAGGTGTTCTTCCCTTATCTATTAATTTTGAGGAAAAGGTCAAATATCTTTCTTTCTATAGTTCTAAGTGTGACCACCACACTTAGGGAAAACATATCTATCCGTAGGTTTGATTCTCGTAAAACACTATCCATAAAAAATGGCTCAAATTATCTCTAATGTTTTCTAATGTTACTTATTGATTGTTTTCAGGCTAGAAATCATGTTGGAATCGAGAGAAAGAGAGCATGAGATGCATGATAATGAAGCCATGGATGACCCAACAACACTTCGCACACTGAAGAATTGCAGTTTTTTTAAATTCTGGGCACAGGTGGAACTTATGACCTGGTTGGTCAATTCCTGGGATGTTCAAGAGAAGTGCTTCATTATTGGGGATCATAGGCTTGTGATTGAGCTAGAGGATATTTATTTCCTCACTAGATTACCTTGTAGAGGAAGAGATATCTCCTTATTTGGGTCACAACGAGGGGGACTGCCTACTGCATCTTATATGGCGCAGTATTGAAGCCAAGATTTAGAGTTGAAGGATGGTCACATTTATACCAAAACCTTTGTGCGACTAGACCTTAAGATCATTGCATTTACAGTTACTTGGTTGTGTGGCAGTGCAGCTCCACATGTGGCTATAAAAGCACAAATGCAGACCGTTGTTGAGTGTTCCGGGGGAAAAATATTCTACTAGTGTGAAGGAGTGTTGGTCAACATGAAAGGCCAACTTATGAGAGCAAATAATGGGAAGTTAAAAAACTTAGGCTATGGAGCCATTCTTGTATCTTTCACTTTGGAGAGGATTCCACTCCTAGCACCTTAGCAGTCACCAGTGGATCTAACAGTACCGAGCGAGCCACGTATGTTGCGATGGGTTTCATTGATGGCTTGCAATGGTGGCGATGGTGGTCCTATGGTTTGATATACCCCTCAGTTATTTATATCGCTCAGGAGCCAAATCTTCATGATTGAGGATTTTCCTTACGAAGGGGTAGATTTTAGGGGTGACCCTGACACATCACTCCCACAGGGAATATAGTGGGATGCATCAAGTAAAATATCTCATTTGAAGTTTTTGTGTTATCTAATTTTTATTTTATTTTTTAATGTCCAATATTGATAAAAATATTAAAATTTAGATGTTGGCCCAACACGACCAGCAGTGCTTCATCTCTTTGAAAAGCGAGATGCACAGCCTATAGCAGTAGGTCCACCATAGACCGATGTAGTAGAGGCCCTTGCAGAGCTAGAAAACAACCTAGAGAGGTTGACTATTGACATCCTAGAGACAAGGACAGATGATATACCTCTCAGGCTCCAAAGACACGTGACTGTGGTTCCAAGCCCATTCAGGCGATATCTGTGCAGGGTGGCACATGCTATAGTTTGCTACCATGATCATCATCATGGATAGCTGATGGTCAATCTAGATTGGCATTTTTTTTTATATCAATATCTTTATATCATAAGGTGTTTGAAACCTATGATCACATACGATGTAATATTTTTTGACACACAAATATTTTGACCTAATGATATTACTACTTTCGATCTCTAAGTATCTTGTTCAATATGGATCAAATGTTGTTTTGTTTTACTTTTAATGTTTCAGATGTATATTTAAAACTTGATTAGCTAATGCATCAGCCAATGTGTTTAAATTTCTTGAAATGTGTTGATATTCAATTTAATCAAATTGTCTTTCCAAGAGACAAACCCTTAAAAAAATTCTTAACAAAGACGGATTTATGATAGCATAAACACTAATTAAATGTAATACAATGAGTTGTGAATCTAACCTAACAATCAAACGTTGAATTCCAAATGTAATGGCATCAAATAATATCTCAATGACTACACTATATTTTGCAAAATTGTTTGTTGTTTAACCGAGGTAAATCCCATGAATAGAGACTAACTCATCAGTGGGTGAATAGATGACCCAAGCAGCAGAAGAAATTTTCCATGTACTACGAAAGGCACCGTCAACAAAGCCAATGTAATTCTGAAGGAACGTAAACATCTGCAGTATCAAGAGTAATCAAGATAAGCAGTGAAAATAGCGAAAACTCGTCAAGAAAAATAACTAATCTAAGGCACACTTTTCTAAAATATAACTCATGTACAAAGAGGATCTTCACACGAAAAATCATGCATAAAGGCCATTTTTGGGTTTATATAAAGATACAACGTCATAATAAATTAACTCGTAGGCTCCTTTTGCAAGCATATGCTTAACAATATAAGGCCCATGCCACATTGGTTCGAATTCACCGACACCTAGTTTTTCGTGAGCTTGATCGTATACTAAAAATAATTCACCTTCCGAACAGATACGAGGGTTAACACTTTGATCATATTGAGCCTTAACACATTTTTTATGAGCTTCGACAACTAATGCAGTGGTGCGACGAGTCTCATCTAACTATGGTAGGTATAGGAAGTGTTTCTCCTCTTCAGAGGTAGCTGGTAACAATTTGATGGCTAATTTGAGTGACGAGATTTCACATTCAATGGGTAACACAACTTCCAAATTGTAAACGAGTTGAAAAGGAGTACACCCTATGGATGTTTTTGCAGAGGTACTGTATGCCCACAATGCCGAAAAAAGCATGGTATTCCAATTTGTTTTATGAATTCCTACAATCCGTTTAATCATGTTGATTAAAACTTCGTTGACAACCTCAATTTGGCCATTGGCCTATGGGTAATATGGTGTAGAATTATCATGGCGTAGGCCAAGTTGAGCAGAAATTTTGGTGATCATAATGTTTTGAAAGTGGCTACCATGGTCCATGACAATAGCTTGAGGGACACAAAACCTAGCAATCACATGATTGAAAATGAAAATTGCTATAGTTTTTCCATCGACCGCAAATGTAGGCATCGCCTTGGCCCATTTGGTAAAGTAATATATAGCAAGAATAATATACCCATGCCCCCCGCCCAAGTGAGGGTTACATTTGACAAAATCGATGCCCCATTTAGTGAAAGGACCAACAACAATGATTGGGTGAAGAGGAGCTGGAGGTGCACACATATTTCGATCAAAAATCTGGCAATTGTGGAATTTTCTAACCACGAGAATACAGTCTTTGAATAGTGACAGCCATAAATAGGTAGATCAAAATATCTTTTGGGTTGTGGAAAACCCAGACATATGACCACCACACGCTCCAGAATGGCAGTCATTTAAGACCCTTTCGACTTCTTCATGAGCTATACAACGTAGAAAAACATAATCGACACCATGACGATAAAGAGTATCACCAACAATATTGTATTGTTGAGATTGGTATCATATTCTACGTCAATCAGATCATGAAATATCTGGCTGAAAGGTATGGGTTTGGAGATATATAAGGATATCTCCATACCAAGGATCTAATGTACTGATTAGAAACAGAGATTCATCATCAAGATGGTCCTCTGCCACTGTTTCAGCTTTAGTATAGGGAAAATCACACATAAGTTCAGCAAAAACCAGTGATTTCTTAGACTTGGATTTCTCGAACTCCAAATCAAACTCTTGTATGATAACTATCCATTTAGATTATTTCCCCCCAATCAATTGTTTCATCAAAATCTACATCATTGGGTTGCAATTAGATATCACTATGGTTTTACGTAACAATATGTAATAACAGAATCATTGGACAACTTGAATGGTTGCCAAGGCCAATTTATCCCCATGCAAATACTTGATCTCTTTCGGGGTGAGATTCTGACTTAGGTAATAAATCACATGTTCATTGTTGGAGTCATCCTCTTGAGATAAAACCATTCCAATCATGGAATCAGACGCAACTAAATACAAAATTTAATCTCGGTTCTAATCAAGTGGATGCAACAATGGTGAATGTGTCAACGCATGTTTGAGTGCATTGAAAGCTTTATCAGCAAGCTCGTCCCAGATGAATGGAAAATCATGTTTTAATAAACGAGTGAAACCTTTATTTAACTCCACATAGTTCGAGGTAAAATGACGCAGAAATTGTTCTTTCCCTTGCAAACTCTGGAGTTGGCGAATATTGAAAGGAGGAGGTAAATTAAAAATGGCCTAAACCTTCAACAGGTCAACATGAATGCCTTATTTTGAAACAATGAACCCAAGTAAGTGTCCTGATTGTACACAGAAAACACATTTGTGTGGATTCAAATGAATGTTGTAATGCCTACATCACATGAAGATGGCACGTAAATGTGTAGGATGATATTGTCTACATAAAGAATGAGCAGGTGAGTCATCCAAGTAGGGATGTAAAATATGTTTGATATCATGAAATGCATAAGACATAACTCTTTGAAAATTTGTGCCAACATTTTTTAGTCCAAATGGTAATTTACAGTATGAAAATGTTCCCCATGGACATATAACTTTTTTTTTAGGTTGATTAGCAGGGAGTATGTTTATTTGATTGTAGCCAAAAAATCCATCCATAAATGAAAATATTTCGTTTCCAGCACAATCATCGGAAATTTGATCGATGTAAGCGGTAGGATAATTGTCTTTAAGACAGACCTTGTTAATATCCTGATAATCGACACATACTCTGATAGTCCCTTGTTTCTTGGTTACTGGAACTATATTAGATACCCAATCTGTCAAAGGAATAAGATAAATAAAACCCGCAAGAAGTAGTTTTTCAACTTCAAATTTAATTGCAGAAGCTTTCCATGGATGTATCAGACATAATCTCTTTCTAATAGGTTTAGCATCCAGGTATGTCTTAATTTTGTGGATAACAATATTAGGATCAATACCTAGAATTTCTTCATAATACTAGGAAAAAATGTCTCGCAATTCCTAAATAGAGCTTCGTATAAATTGATCTCTTCAATCGAGCAAGAAGTGCCTATATGAATGTTTTCAGTTATCCTAGGTTTGATTGATATGTCAATGGGAATTGTGGCAGAAATATTTCCTAAATTTGTCTAAGAATCTGAATGAATAATGGACATAGTATTTTGAGGTTCCTCAATATAATCAATCCAAAATATGGATGAAAATTCAATTTTGAGTCTACCAAGGTCAATTAAAAAATAATATTGATGATTAAGATCATCCCATGGTAATTCATCTAATGACAAGATATCTTAGATATTTTCATCAGTTGAAAGCACTTGTTGAAAAGGATCAGAAAATGATGTCATGGATGAGCTTGATAAAGAAGAAGACTCTTCACTGACCACATTCATTTCATCATTATTAGTTGATGAAATGTCAAAGCATGATTGCACTGCTACATATGCAAATTCATATGGACTTAAAGGCATCTCGCCACCATAGGACTCTAATTCATATTCTAAAGGCACATTCCATGTGTCATCAAATGGCATTGTGCTTGATGTAATCATATTGTTACTAGCAATAGTTCGAGGTAGGTTAGGAGGAGGTATAGAGAAAGTTCCCATAAGAGTCGAATCTTTAACTAGTCATAAACCAACATCTTCATAAGGGATAACCGTTTTTCCGACATGTTGGATACTATCTGTAGAGGTAGGGTGTGAAACAAAGTAATAAAACTGATCGATTTTAAAAATATTTCATTTATGAGGAAACATGATCATTCGAAATACTGATGAAACCACAACGGTCATAGCATAAGAAAAAATTCGACCTATAAGAAGGTTGTAATCAAGAGGGGCATCGACAACTTCCATCTCAAGCATTACGATTTTTCCTTCTACCTCTATAGGAAAATTGTGGAGTATTCCGAATGGGTGAAAACATCTTCCATGAAAGGCTTTAAGAATCGTGGTTGACTGCCATTTGATGTGGGATTTTTGATAAAAATTTCTCAAGGTCAAAGACACTGAGATTTGATTCTTGAGGATCAATCGATCCTATAGCTGATAAAATTAATTTTGTATGAGCTAGATAGGATTGCAGAACTTAAAGGGGCAACATTGCTGAAGGGGAAATGGCCAAATCTTCAACAATATATTAATTCTGAGAGGCTCTTGCATGTAGGTTGAAAGCCTATTTTCGAAGTAAATATTTGGTAGGCGGTTTAATCACTAAATTAGGATTAGGTTTCTTGATGTGTAATGGTTCGGAAACATGAGGAGTTGATATTGGAGGTTGACTATATGATTCAATTTCCTTTCCAGTTACAGGAATTTTAGATCCATAGTCTTGATATCGTGTGGAAACCATGACCTGGGACATAATTAAAATATCCGTTGATGAATTGGAAGAAGATCCTATCATTTTTTTGTCTTGTGATGCAAAAGGATCTTTAAGGACTATAGGTGTGGGTGAACCTTTGACAAATTTGGATACCTCAGCCCAATGCGGGCACTCTTTGGTGTAGTGATCCTCGTCACAGATAAGACAAGGATAATGAGGTTTCCTTTCTTCGTCTAATCATTTGGTTTTTTCTTCTTTCTCTTTGGGAGAAGTGTTTTGTTTATTTTTAATCTTCCCCTTCTTCCTATTTCCAGATGATTTGTCTTTGGCAGTAGATGAGTCTATGACATGAATCTTGGCAGAAGTTTCTAAGGAAGGATATCCTTTAGGTGAATCTGGTAGGGTTATGATTGGAGAAGTAGATTTAGATGATTTATTCTTACTCTTTGTCATATTAATTGTACCAGTTAAACCATCTGCAACATGAGAACCGGAAGGAGTTGCAATGAGTTGACTTGGGCATGGTAAATCATGAATTTTTTCATACAAAGTACCGGACTGTGTGTAAACAAGGTCCAGGTACTGGGCTTGAGCTATGACCTGCTCTTCTGTTACAACGCCTCCTTTAGCTACATCTTCAGTAATATTAGGAATTAATGATTTGATGAACCATCCAGCTAGAATTTGAGAATGAAAACTTTGACTAAACAGTGTCTACATCCCCATTCCTATATGTGATCTAAAATGTACGTAGACGTACTTTGTTTTAATGAAGTCAAAAGTTCCGTGCCATTATCATAACGGACTAGCAACTAAAAATGAGTCACGAAGGCTGTTGCTAAAGCATTGAAATTGTTGAAAGAGCCTCGTGGTAACTCAATGTACCACTTTGCAGCTAAGCCGATAAAAGTTCTTTGAAAAAGTCTTAAACGAATCGAATCATCAATTAAATAATTGGATGCACACCACATATGATAAGTCATCACATGATTTGAGGGCTATTTTCCTGATTTTCCTTTTAAAATTGGAATGTCAAAGGGAAAATTAGTAGGAATTACTGGCCAAAACATAAGATAGTAAATTGGATCATTCGTTAGCCAAGACAAGTCTGGTAAATCTAAATTTGCAGTGAATGGTAACCTCTGGTTAGGGTCTTGCTCAGAAAATTGATAGCCTTGAGGGACAATGCCAGTAAATGAAGGAGGATATCTAGGAAAACCTGAGATAGCCTAAGCAATTGGAATTGGTATACCTCTAGGGTATCCAGGGTTAGCCATACCAAGTTGAGGTTGATCTAGTATCTAATATGAATAACCAGTGTATGGTGGGCTATAGTAAATTGGATTTTGTCCCATTTTTCCATATTGTAATTTCCCTTGAAATGGTTGATTTTGAACAAACTGACCTTGAAAAGGTTGGCCTACTAAAGGTTGTCCCTGAATAGTTGGTCCTATAAAAGGTTTCCCTTGAATAGATTGACCAACAAAGGTTTTACCTATAAAAGGTAGACCAGTTTGAACTGTAGTTGCACTAGGCTGTCCTACATAGGTTTGAGGAACAAACTAAACTATAGGTCCAGTTTGATGAGTAGTAACCTGTGGGATTGCCTGTGTAACAGTTGGCATTGATATTTGAAGGGTCATAACAATAGGGAATTGAGAAACTCTTGGGGTAGGTGTACTTGGTTGTTGAGCATAATTTTGCACATAAGATTAAATAGGAGTACTGGGATTACTCAGAATGGATTGCTGACTACCTGGCACAGATACCTGTGGGGTAATTTGAAGTGCACCTTGAATAGGTTGTTGGACTTGGGTAAAATCAAATTTACCAACTAGTTGATCAGGTTGATTATAAGGTACTTGCAATGTAGGTTGCAAATACTATTGCGTAAATAAAGGGTTTCGCATAGTATTTATCCCTAGGTAAGGAGTTCCTACTGAAGGCCGGGATGCATAAGGTTGACCATAACCAGTTTGAGGCATTGGAATATAATTTTGATAATTACCAGGAATATTTTTTCGTACAACCTAGGGATAGGTACCAGTAAAAGGTTGTCCTCCTTGAAAGGATGGCTACTCTTGAAAATGTTGCCACCCTTATAAATATTGTTACCTTTGGAGAGGTTGTTGTCCTTGAAAAGGTTGCTGACCTTAGAGAGGTTGATGTCCTTGGAGAGACTACTACCCCCCAGGCACTATATAACCACCTTGTGAGCTAGCTTGAGGGATATTACCAGAAAACATATAGACATGTTTTGTTGTCAAAGTTTTGGTGGTAGACTAATACAAACTAGTTGACATGGTAGAAGTTTCGGAGAATGGAGATGCTCTTGAGAAAGTGCTAGAAAGCAGCTGGTACCCAACAAGAACAAAAGAACTATCGTACAAAAATTTTTCTGGTGAAGAAGAAAACATAGATGACTCAGTATACATGCTTTGAGAAGCCATGTTAATACTTCTGTATAAAGAGTAGAATGGTATTCGATGTGGTGACTGAGTGTAACCAGAGTTATGTAGAAAATCGTTAAATTGATGATACCAAGGATCCATTCTAAAATGAATGAAAGGGTAAAACGATTCACTAAACCTTAGATATCAATATTATTGACGAGAGGGAAGTGTAATCTCTTCTTCCACGTCAGATATCTCTTCAATGCTACTTAGGAGGAAGATTATTAGTGATGAGAAGTTTCACTCAAGGTGAACGAGGATGACCAGGAGTCGGGGCTATGAGATCCAAAGGTGACTCATACCAAGTGGAATCATATTCAGACCCGAATATTTCAGTTTCAGTGAATTTCATATCTGACAACTCACTAGTTCAAATGTAATTACTTCAGAAATTTTTGATTGTTCTTGATCTTTTTCATTTATCTGAGGTTGATTAACTTCGAATTCAGGATGTATTACAATGGTTATTTCTCCTTGTTTAGTAGACCCAGTTCCTAATTGTTGAACTCTTTCAGTTTTATTTTTTTCCAATTGACTGGGTGTATATTCAGGGGGTTTCCTCTGCATTCTACGTGAATGTCTCGGTAATTCAGCCACGATTAATCTTTTTAACATACGAAATAAAAAAAATTCAAAAGAGTACACATAATACCTCTAAAAAATCAAACAAATGAGCATGTGCCTACAAAATCTAAGAGACAAACCACACACAAATAGTATGTTTCCATAATAAAAACACTAGTTGGTGATGAAATCCAACGTTGCGAAAATTAATTTGGAAAACTAACGGTTGGAACAGTTACCCTCACAATATGCTTAATGAAATATTCTGGTGCAATTAACTTCATTATGCCATCTCAAAGTGAAGAGTAACCTCTATAAATTCCAAGTGAGTCCAGTCAACATCGGCTCTAGGAATAGTGGGACCTTTCCTCCTTTGTCACCTTGGGAAAAATCCTAAATATTATCGCCGCTAAGGTCACCAACTAAGACAATTGAACCTGGGGGAATAGTTTGTGGTCCGAAATACATGCAAGGGAAGAGTATCAAATCTTAATCCCCTTGAAAGCTCCTCGACATGGTAAATATGGGGTTGCTAACAATTCATCCCAGGCTCCTCGACAATGGTTAATCTGAGGTTTACCATTTGTATTACATGCACATCTTCTATATTCCCCAATGAAGTAGGTATGATTACCTCACTAGGTCTGACATGACCTTGTGCTTGAATCTTTTAAGAAGAGCTTCCCAGAGCACAAATGCAACAATTGGATTTCCCTACTGCAAGATGCTAATTATTTGTTTTATCTACTTTGGAACGTTAATTAAAACCTATTCCAAAGCACTATCCCTAAGCTAAATTGGTGGAATGAGCCCTAAAAAATGTAAAAAAGTTCTAGATTTATTTTCTTAAGTGTTGTATTCATTTGGATGTTATTTACACAGAGGGGTATGGAGATTAAACTTGATGAATTTGTGACCCGACTCAAAATACTCTAAATGCATCAATATGAAAATGCAATTCTTTGTTTCAATTAATTTCTATTTAAGAGAAAGTAGAAGGATTTTTGGACTCAAAAAGTACAATTTTCCTAAAACTTCAAATAAGATTTATTTTTCAACAAGAAAACAATTTCATTTCCAAGCATGACCAATATCTCTTTTCTAATGAAAAATTCGTTGATTACAAAGCCAAAAACTACAATTTTGATGAACAAACAATTCTCAAAAGAAGGCAACTCCTAAAACCCTAAAAAGTGTAAAAACTTCAAAGAAAATCAAAGCTCTTAACTAACAATCTTAACTAAGATACCTATGAATGTATTTTAATGATTTCTCTTAGTTGAAATTAAACTAAAATGTTTTCCACTTGAACTAGCAGAAATGAAATCATAAAAGACTAGTTTGAGACAAATCAAACTTTGATAATCTAGAAGTTTTTCCTTTTCGCAATCAAGTAAGAAAAAAATACTCAAATAAGTAAGTTTGACAAGAATCTTGGTGGCAAAAGAAGGAAATAACATAAAACCAGTGATCTTTGGAAATGAATCTATTTTCCGAAAAGAGCGATATATCAAACCAAGACAAACCCTAACTGAATTATGAAAAAAGGATGATTTATAAAAACAGACTCTAAGGTGTTAAGGAAGAGTTCATAGACATACTTTGAGAGTTGGAAAAGATCAGGTTAAACCTTAAGAAATTGTTTATCTGAGTCTAGAAGAGAAAATATTAATTTTTTTCAAAATTTGCTAAGGGGCACGCAGGTTTTCAGTGAAACTAGTGCACATGCACATTGAACTATACTAGAAACTTGCACAGGTTGAGGCTTTTTTTTTCACAAAAAATTGCGTAGGGTAGAGAAAAGTTGGAAAATACAAATTTAAGGCTTTCTAGTTTAGAGAATCTAAAAGGTTATATACCCAACCACACTCAGAAAAGTCAAACTAGGAAAGATAGAATGTCAAACCAAACAAAACCAAAGGAAAACTAAGCTTGTTGTCCCCAACGGAGTCGCAATTTTTTTGTGTGGATTAATCCCTCTTGTGGACAAGAGCGATCTCCCTAGTGCCTCAACAACTAACTAGAAACAAACAATCATTTGAATGTCTTTTTCTCTAAACAATTTGCATTTCAGATTATTACAACTTAGAAATAAGGAGGTTATGCTCCTACCTTTCAATCATGATGTTTGATGTAGCCTTTTTCCTTTCTCTCCAAAGAAATCCTTCAATGTTGAGAAGAAACTAAAATCACAAACAATGCAAAGGATCAAAGAACCTGCAATATATAATAATCATAAATACTAGTTCAACTTAGTAATCAAGGAATCTAAGTATTGACATCATTTCAATGAATTCATAAACAAGAAAATGAAAAAAAGAGATCCATATGTATTATCAAAAATCAAAAAGAGAACTCTTACAACCTGAGCCTTGATGTTGTATAGATTTCTCCCGTGTTTCTATGCAATCATATCCTCAGTTTGATAAGCCTTCCTCTCTAGAATGACTAGCATGAATTCTTATGCACAAAGGTGTGATATTCAATGTATAACTAACAAATTACTAATTCATAATATATGAACTCTATGAAATCTCTCTAGTTTAGAATTTACCCATACAAGTATCTACCCTTCAACCTGAAACTTCAGCTCAATTTATAGAGAGATTAAGGAGGTTTTAGATCCATCAAGAGAGGTATAATATCATCCAATGAAGGGATTAGGGTTCCTTTAGAAAAGAGATAATCTCCATGATTAGAGGGATATAGCTCGAACTGGAATGACTCTAGAGGCTTCTAGTTGGGAGAATATTTGACCAACTAGGATTCTAGAAGTTACCTTTTCATTTTTACTTCTTTTCACGGGGGTGTGCAATTTTTATTGGCAAACATAATGGCGATTTCCGCAACTAATAGAATAAATATCAGCGCATGCACATGCAATGGTCACAAAAAGCACGCAGGTAAGGTTTTAAAGGTTTTAAAGAGCTTTTCTCCAGTTTCCAAGACTTGGTTTAGGAACATGAATATTTTTTACTTCTAAGTGAACATGATATGGATGGTGATAGATCCATAATGATAGTCAAATGTCATGGTGAAAAAATGATGTGTAACACATATAAATGTTAACATATGTTTTTAACCATAGCAAGAAGAGTCTTACAATGCCTTATGATATATGTGTGAAATAGTTGCCTGGCTCAAAGAGCTTATGACAATTAAGTAGAAGTATTTAAATACACAATCACAAGAAGGACTCACTCGATCTAATAGCTGAATATGAATGCTACTTCTTGATTCTCAAAAGAATAATAATCTCTCTACAATATACTTACAAGGAGAAACCAAAGCTAAAAGTCCACTTTAATTTATCCATGAGGGTCTACATATAAGAAATGAGGCGACCTTTCACCTCTCTTATGACTCTTTGACTTCCCTCATGAATCTTCAACTTCCTTGTGACCTTTTGAATTCTGCATGTCTTTTAATTTTCTAATTAAAAATTTTCTCATTTACAAAATTATGAAAAACAAAATAAATTCATGTAAAAATTTGTGTAATGAGTATCTCTAGCACTCCAATATGGAGCTCTTTAGTGACATACTCATACCATGCCTTATACTCAGCTACTATGTCCTTCACCATCTGTGCTAGCTTTATTTCATAACTTATTCCACCCTCTAAAGAATCTAGCAATACTATCTTTTAATCCAGTTGTAACTTGTTCCAAGGAATTATCAGTTTGGTATGCATTTTGACCGGGTCTACAACATATTGAAGAATGGATTCCTAAGTCTTCTTGTATAGTAGAACACTTTATGACATCCAATGCTTCTCATAGTTCCCAATTGATTTCTTCTCTTGGCTTCACTTCTCCATCTACACAAATGGAGGGTATGTTATGTGCTCGGACTCGAGACTCTACTCCAATATGAAAATTTAGATAGGATGATATAGTATAGTTATGATACTGCTTATTTGTTTCTGGGATTGCATAAGCATTTTCATTTCCACTTTGTCTAGCTCAACTTCTACCGTGCCCTTCTTAGGAAATTATTTCGGTGCATGGGAGTATTTAGTGCCACATTATTGTATGAAATCTATAGCCATGTGAACAAGTCTCAATATGCTCACCCTTTCTTGCAACTTATTTTGTATCTCTAACAAAGGTGCTATTACATTATGCAATATTATCATTTCTTCATACACCTACTTCATCACTTCCTATAATTCCTTTAAATATTCACGAATTGCAGATTTTAGACCTTCTCTATTGGAATCTGTGGAAGACACACTTTGATTTTCTATAAGGAGCTCATGTTGTTATTGTGCATTGGCTAGTTATTTATTCAACCTTTCGATTTCGAAAGTGAGATAATCAATATTCTTCTTTGTAGTTGATGTGAATTCCATACTTGCTAAAGCTATTAATTTTGGATTGGTTCTTGTGTTTTCAATGATGTCCCTTTCTAAATTGATGTATATTGGAAAATATGGTTCATTAGGAAAGTATTTCCTCCTCTCTTGAGTGATCTTATGCTTTAGCTGTTTGAAATTGAAATTCGAGATGTCCAAAATCATTTCTTCTCCCAATGTCGTGATACCCATCTTACTGAGTGGTAGATGTCCTCCTATGAGAGGAGTTGGTGGCTAGATGTTTAGGGTGCCTACTATAGATTCAACTTCCAGATTCTTTGATCTTATCTCCTTTGCTTGCTTGTCGGAAAACTCTTTGGCAGTTAAATCTTCTTCTAATTTCTTTTCCATATCTTCCTCCTCTTTTCTCTTTCTCTCCTCCTCTTCAAATTGTTTCCTTTTTTTTATATTCCTCTTCTTGCTATTTATTTAAAGCTTCCTCTTATTTATTATTTCTCAATGTCTCTTTCCTATTTTTTACTACCTCTTGTTATTATTTTTCTGCACTTCTCTTTGTCTTGCTTCTTCTTCCTCTTTTCTCTTTTGTGCCTCTTCTTGATATTTATTCTTCTTCTCTTATTCAACCACCTTTTTTGCATCTATTTCAACTTTGAGATTCTTATTTATTTCCCTTGTGGATTTTTTATCTTTATTTATTTTCAATTCATTATTTTCTTGAATATCCATCTCCTCCTGGCCTCCTCCTACTTTATCATCTAGGATACTTGTTACCTTGGATGGGATTTCTTCTTTTCCTGTTTGAATTGCTCTGGTGGAATTATAAAATTTCTTGACCTTATCTTCCTCTTACAAGGAAACTAAGGAATACATCCAACTATACCTGGTTTTTGCAAAATGTTTAGTAGCTATTCCCCTAGGATCATATCAATGATATCCCATTTCACCAAACTTAAGGCTCTCTAGTTCTTTTGTTTCTTCTTCTTCCTCCTTCAAGTTCTTTAAGTTGTGTGATTCTATGCATAGTGGGAAGATCAACCATGTTGATTTATTTTCCTTCTCTAGTGATAAAAATAATCCTATAGCTAGTTAATAACCAACTTCTTGCATCACTACCTTATTGGTCACAAATAGAGGTAGAAGACGAGGACTTCATTATGCACCAAAGACTCTGATAAATCTCCCATCGAGAGATGTGAAACAATATGTAATGTCTAATATAGGTGTCATCTCTTTGACTGACATACACGGTGCTTCAGTTTCAAGTAAAATCTTATATAACGTTGAAATAAACAATTTAGTTATCTTAGCATATATGATGCATGAGCATTAGATCTTCCCAGTCATCAATATTTTTGGAGACAAAGCTCCAAATTGGTTTCTACATGGAAAATGATTTTTATTTCCTTATTGTAAATAATTTTAATTTATTTATTCCTTAAAGAACTATAGATAGAATTTATTTATTGTGATGGGGAACTATTATTGTAAAGGTTATTTGCAGTTCATAGTGGGCAGCAAAAAGTTCACAGAGTAAGAGGAGAAGATGAAGATGACTATGGGATGCCATTTGAAGAATTCAGAAGGAAACCTTAGAGATGCCAAAGTAGCTGGCATAAAGAAAATGAGTGATGAAGAATACAAGAGGGAACTCGTTGAGATAAAAGAACGATTGAATGTGCTTATAGAGCTGCTACAATAAAATGAGGAGAACCATAGATTTGGGTGGAACCTGAGGAAAAGGGTTAAGTGGTCTGTTGAAATATTATGGGCCAATAAGCAGAGACAAAATATGAGACATAGGTTGAAGGAAGAACTCAAAGCTACTGAGTGTGAGGAGGAAACTCACAGAGGTGAACCTGAGTAAGGAGAAATCCATGGAGAATATAGAAATGTCGGTGGAGATTTGATGTTTGAGACATCAAATGAGGTTGAAAATACTTATGTTTCTTAATTGTTTTTTTATGGTTGTAGGTATTATTGTAGATGATGGACAATCTTTTGAAGTTGTCTTGAAGAAAGAGGAAGGTAGAGGAGAACATAGTTCAATTTTTTTTCTCAATAGAGAGGAGGAGAAATACTTGAATGGGATGTTCATACGGAATGATGAGCCATAGGAAAAGAAAAATTTCAGTCTTCACACTGACTGTATGCATGTATGTGTGACATAAGTGATTATCAATTTTCAAAATGATGTAAGTAGAACATAAATCAAGGGTGAAAAACTTGAAAAAGTTGTTGTGAATGAGGATGCAACATAGTTAGAGGAGGAAGATTTTTTTGGCAACATGGAGACAAAGCTCAATCAACAGATTCAATTGAGGCAGAGAGCTCAAAGAGAAACTTTACAAGTGTGGAATGAGGATGAAAGTATGCTTGGATGGATGCATATTTATTTGTTTTTGTGATTGGAAAAATTTCACTTGAAATAATGAGCGGTAACATGGTGAAAACAATTGGTTTTCAACAAGGAAAAAATCTAATTATAATAGAATTCAAGATGTTGCATCAACGACAATACAAAATAATGAAAAATCCGATGATCAGCATAAAAATTATGTATGGGATTCAGGAGGACATCAACAATAACTCATGGTCAGGAGTCCATGAAATTTTTTCTACCTTGGGAGTCTAATGCAAGAGCATTAGACCTTCCAAGTCATAAATATTTTTGGAGAAAAAGCTCCAAATTGGTTTCCACATGGAAAAGGAATTTATTTCCTGTAAATATTTTTAATTTATTTATTTCTTAAATTACTATAGATAGAGATAATATTTTTAAGAAGAAAAATTTCCTTTTAAGGCATGAAAATTTTAGGAAATACATCATGAGAGGTTGTAGGATTAAAAATTCTTGGTAGCAATCAGAAAGTTGTTAGGATAAGAAAATTTTTATAAATCTTAGAAAATATTGATTTATAAAAATTACGGTTAGGCAAGATTTTGTCAATAAGGAAAAAGCGAGTGTACCTTGAAAATTATGAGTGATTTGTGGATTGATTTATGGATCTAGGAAAATTTATTTTGTTTGTATATGTTATTATAAATATTGTAAGCCTAAGGGGAAAAAATGTACAAATAAATGTGAAATCGGGCCATAGAGAGTGAATAGAGAGAATGAATTCCTCTGAGCATATGTATGTACAAAGCTAGTTTAATGAATGAGATTTCATGCATAATTGTGAAGCTAAGAATTCTATGTGAAGTGTGATATGATTATTTGATTTCAAAGAAAGCATGGAAACATGTTTTGTGATTGACATATCATTCCAATCCAATAAACTTTGGATCATTGAATTAGAACAAAATTGTATATTATTATTTTTGTGACTTATAGAAAATATATCATTGTTTGTTATTCTTAAGATTGGAGATTTATGGAAGTGAACCTAGCATGAAAATTCAATTTATCATGCACCAATATATCCCTTTATATCTTGTTTACTAAAGTGTTTTTCAATATATGTGTAGCGACAATATATTTTTATCAAAGGTTGATTTCCACTCCATCCTAGGGAATTCATTCTTTGCACATATGCCATCTAACAAATATGAATACATATAAAATTCATGTTACTCACCCTCTGCAATTTTCTTTACTTGTGCACCACATTTTTTCAATAAAATTACTATGAGGTCAAACCAATTTAAGTTAGTCCCTTAGGTGGCACAAGGGTGCATCATATAAACCCATTTCTCCTCAAATAATTCAACATTCTCTCTCCCATAAATTCGGCAACACATATCCATTAAGTACTGATGTAATTTCCTCAACATCTTAGTCTTATATATACCATTAAGGTTTTGATAGAATTTACTTGGTTCTTGCTACCAAGACTTGAGGATCTCCTCTGTATACCTCTTGAAACTAACATACCATCTAGAATTTAGGTATTCTTGTGGCCTGGGAAGCTTGTAAAACATATGAACGTTGTGTTCATGATATGGAGCCAAGAGTACACCTTTTGTGTTTCAAAATATCATGTTCTTAGGGTCAATTTTTTGTAGAATCCATCATATGGTCTCAGCATAAGGAAACATGGGATAGTGGGAAAAAAATTTGTGAAATTTGGAATTCATAATGTTGATGTAAAATTATTTTCCTTCCTCATTCTCTAGGATATCTTTTCTAATGAAATATTTGAATATTACAAACCATGAAATAGATATTGACTTGTCAATGAAATAAGTTGTGTCCTTTAGGATTTTCACCTTGGGCTTAGGATTGTTTACCACTTCTCCAATTCTACTTTCTACTACTTCCCCTACTGGCCCTTTTATTGTCACTAGAGACATGTTTTTCATGGATGATGATACATTGATGTATGAAAGATCTAATATCCATGGAAATTCAAAATCATTCATTGTATAGAGACACAATCAGTCCAAAAAAAATCATATTCTATCTTCTACTATGTTTGTATATTATTCAATATAAAAACATAGTGAACTAGGCATAGTTGTGCTGGATAGAGCCAAGGATTAGAGCTTGGCGCAGTCGAGATTGATAGCGATAAAGGAATTTAGATTTAGAGACTAATATGTGCGAACAGACTAACCATAAGCTAGTAACATGCATAAGTCGTAGTCAAGATTCATAGATACAAAGGGATTTAGGATATGCCAATGTAATATGCGAGGACAACAATGGAGAAAGGTGACTCAAGGCTTTAGTGAAATCAAGGTTTATAGAGGTAATGGTACCAATGTTATGCCTCTATCATGCGTGAGTGCGATAAGAAAAAGGAGAGGTTTAATGATGGTGCAATCACACTTCTCAATGGCAAGGGTACATAACTATGGATCTAAATTGCACCAATGCACTATAAAGAGTTCAAACAAAGGGATAAAGCACATTTTGAATTAACAGTAATAGCAACGAAATGTCGAACATTTTATTTGTGAGAATGCGATGAAGTCAAGACTTATGAAGATTTTACTAAGGGAAATTGTAGTCGAGACCATAGGTGAATGAGGAATTCATAGATGGCTAAGTATAGTGAGGGTTTGGTTCAAGAGTGCACATACAAAGAATTTAGAATGAAATCCCCCTTATATAATGTGTTAACCATTGACGAGAATACCAAGGGTCACAAAAGGCCAAATGGCATATAATGAAAAATTGCAGAAATTAAGACACACTCATGTCACAAAATTCAAGCACAAGAGAAATGAGGCCTACCTAGACTTGAAGCGCTCGCACAGTCACACTCCACAAGGATAGGTAGATATCTCTATGTGCAATGCTCCCAAAGGACGAAATAAATGATGAAATGAAATTTGGGGTTCAAAATCATATAGTTTTCTCCACACATGTGACTTGGTCACACTTTTAGGATGTGATTAGGTGCAAGAGGATGTGATAAGACTCTAAGGCATGACTACAAATAAAATATATGATTTTTCTTAAAAACTAAAGTTTTCTATGACTAAATATTGTGACTGTGATTTTTCTTGGGAGGGACTTAACCAATATTATGACAAGAACAAACACTTTGAAAATTTTAGAGCCCATTGACGAGAATACCAAGGGTCACAAAAGGCCAAATGGCATATAATGAAAAATTGCAGAAATGAAGACACACTCATGTCACAAAATTCAAGCACAAGATAAATGAGGCCTACCTAGACTTGATGCGCTCGCACAGTCACACTCCACAAGGATAGGTAGATATCTCTATGTGCAATGCTCCCAAAGGACGAAACAAATGATGAAATGAAATTTGGGGTTCAAAATCATATAGTTTTCTCGACACATGTGACTTGGTCACACTTTTAGGATGCGATTAGGTGCAAGAGGATGTGATAAGACTCTAAGGCATGACTACAAATAAAATATATGATTGTTCCTAAAAACTAAAGTTTGCTATGACTAAATATTGTGACTGTGATTTTTCTTGGGAGGGACTTAACCAATATTATGACAAGAACAAACACTTTGAAAATTTTAGAGCTTTATACTTAGAGAGATTGGTGGGGCTCCAAATTTTGAAGAGGTCAAAAATTTTGGTGGGTTGTTGTAGCAGCTACAATAGGTTGATTCCTTTAGCCTAGAAACTAGATACATGTCGTTATCCCATTAATTTCTTTGGAATAAGCTTTCATTTTGTTCCTATTTCCAAGCTAAGATGCACACATTATCCTTTCTCTATTTATTTTAATAATGTATGCATGTGTGTCATTTTGAGATTAAGTCAAGCTCTAGTGCACAATTCGTCACAGGTCTTGAGCAGACCTATGGGTAAAAACTGCTTTGTTGTTGTAAATGGAATTCCATATAAACATGGGGGTTGTCAACAATTATATTAATTTTAATCCCTTATCATGTGTTATATAAATCAATAAAAATATAATTATTTGGTCTCTTTGCATCTCCCTAGTGACGATGCCAAAAATATTAGCTGAATTAATCTCCTTATTATAGTAACAAAAAAGTTAATCTACATGTACAATTAATATGTCAAACTAGGGGTATATAAACTTAAGAGATATCACATATTGTATGTGCATAATGTGATGATATATTTTTTATGTGAGTCTTAAATGTTGGAAATTGAACAATAATCTCTAAATTCTACTTGTCAAATGGAATTATCTTGGGTGGATGGGAGGAATGATTTGGATCATCCCCACCTAGGTTCAATTACTATAAGTGACATGATGAGCTACGATGTAATGGTTTCAAGCCTTGCCGTTGAAAAATGAATAGTCCCTTGAGGACTAAAGCATGTATATTCATCATTTTAAATATAGGTATTTTCCAGGTGAAAAAAATAAAACCTCTAAATTCGACTTGATTCATCTTTTTATCAAAAAGTAAATCAATTATGTATCCATCAAAAGACATTATTCCATTTTTTTTAAGATATAAAATCCATAAATGCTAAACAAGAGACAAATTGTTGTTACAATCAATCTTATCACACAAATTATTTTAGGTAAACTTAACTTGGTCATAGAGTCAAAGTTGTTAGGTCTACAATACGCCATTTTTAGGTACACAGTATTTGTGACCCATGGTATTTCCCATGGAATTTAATATAATACAACTTATTTAATGGCTTAATGACTCCATTATGAGACGCCTTTTGGCCAAGCATAAATCATGTGTGATTTATGTGTGCATGTTGCTATGTTTTTGTTATAATTATTTTTCTCACACATTTATGTTCTAACAAATGGTATGTGACACAAATTAATTTGGACTCTAAAAGGATTCAGAGTGGTCTAATATTAGTACTACAAATGATAAAGAATGATGGAGTATCCAGTGACATGGCTACAATGGTACAAAGTTAGGGTTTCATTGGAAGAAATCCCATGAGGCACTAAAGAGGTAAGTTACCAAGTACATGAAAGAGTATGAGCCCGACTATGTAGAGAGCAATCATAGGAGCTATAACTGTAGATTAATACCAAGCTAGAGTTTTCTACAACCAAGTATTTTCACACTATGAGGAGAACACCAGTTTTAAAATCAGAGTGTGTGAAGGCAAGACAATGGAAGCATAAGTGTTGGGACATCAACAAAATAAACATAAAAATGTGTAAGCATATGACTAAAAACATTGATTAGGCATGCGTACCATTTTCAGAGAAGTCTACACATAGACTTAAGTGATACACAAAGGAAGGTACATGGGCATTTTGAATTGATTATAAAGAATTGTCCCAAGTCAAATTTAAAGGGTGATTGTCAAAAAACTCAACTCAATCATAAAGTCAAAGTCGCTATGTTTACAATACATTCATAATTAAATTAAAAAAATAAGGAACAAGTTGAATTATCAAACTCTATAGCATAAAACAATTGTAATTCCAATTAACAAAGTTACTGATCAAACAAGAATTGTGTATTCAAAATGAGAACTCTAGCCAAAAAAACCCCAAAAAATATGAAAATACAACTCGAAAAAAAAAAGTGTTGATGTTGCATCATCACCTTTTTTTTTTTTGGTAAAATTTCAATATTTTTTTAAAATGGCAGTAAAATTCAATAAAAACCATTTTTTTGTGCAAAAAACAACTTCAAAACGAAAAATGTTGATGCCAGAACAATATTATTATTATTATTATTATTATTATTAATTTTTTTTTTTTTTTTGGGGTAATTTTTCAACATTTTTTAACAATGACGTTAATGATAAAATATCATGACTCTGAAAACCTTAAAATTCCAACGTTTTTGAGGCATGACATTAAAGGTAAAATTTCATGTCTCTTAAAAGCCTTAAAATTCCATCAATATTCAGCCATTATGTTAAAGATAAAATACTTATAACTATTTTCAACCATAGCATTAAAGATTAAATATCATGACTCAAGAAAACCTTAAAATTTTGATAATTTTTCAACCATGGAATTAAAACCAAAGATCATGACAACAAAAAAACTTAATTTTTCAACATATTTCAACCATGGCATTATAGAAAAATTAAATGACTAAAAAAACTTTAAAATGAACACCTCAATGGAAAAGTCATTATACCAAGAATAATTCCTTTTATAAATGCCAAAAGTATAGCTATTTTAAAATCTTAGGCTAAGAAAATTTGATGCATTGCAACAAAAACTTAAAAATCAACTATCAAATTGGCACACAATGGAGGCGAACTCGACCCGTTGCAATGAAAACTTAAAAATCAACCATCAAGTTGACACATTTTAGGGGCATACTCGATCCATTATAACGAAAACTTTAAAATCAACTATAAAATTGACACATAATAAGGTCGAGTTACTAGTCAAGGATCGACACAAACGTGTAGGAAAAATAATAATAATAATAATAATAATAATAATAATAATAATAATAATAATAAATAATAAAAATAAAAATTACAAAACAAAATGAAAATTGAAGCATTAAAAAAAATTAAAACTAAAAAAAAAGGAAAACAAGTTTAAAAAAATAATAACAAGTATATACAAAATATAATAAAACATAAAAAATAAAAGATAAAAAAAAAAAAACAAAATATAAAAGAATATATAACCAAAAAAAAAATCAAACATAAATTGTAAAAAAAAAAATTTACAAAATTAACTTATAAAAAGAGAGAGAAGAAAAAGAAAAACATAATTTACTTAAAAGAAAATTAAAAATCAACCCAAAAAAATACAACAATAAAAAACAAATAAATTAAACCAAATTAAACAATTAAAAATAATAATAATAATAAATAATAAAATTAAAAATTAAATTAAATTAAATCGAAAAAAAAAAACATTTAAAGAAAAATGACAAAATAAAAAACAAACATTAAAAAAATTAAATTTAAAAATTTTATTAAAAAAAAATTAAGCACCGCCTTGGCCCACGACCCCTTGGGCACTGGGCGGGGGGCTTCGCTGATTCCAGGAATCAGCTAAGCCCCTATCCATCGCTTGAGGGGTCGTGGGCCAGGGTTGGGCGCTGCATGGAATCAACCAACCCCTAGGCTAGTGCTCGAGGCACTGCGGGCCTGGGGTTTGACTAATTCCAGGAATCGACCAAGCCTCTGCCGAGCACCGAAGGTGTCGCGAGTGAGGGCAAGGTTTACTTATTTTCTTTTTTATTTATTTATTTATTTATTTTAATTTGTTGAATGTTTTTTAATGTTATTTTATTTTATTGATTTTTTATTTTATTTCTTTTTTATTATATTGACTTTTTTTAATGTTTATTCTTTATTTTAATTTAATTTTGATTTTAATGTTGTATTATTTTTTTTTCTGTTGTTTTTATTTATTATTATTATTTTTTTAATTATCTAATTTTTGGTTTTTTTTTGTTTGGTTGTATTCTCCCCTTAAACTATGTTTTTGCGGGAAATATTTTTTTTTAGTACTTTTTTTTTATAAAAAACACAAGTTTGGAAAACCCTTTAAAAACAAACATCTTAGGATGAAAAAAAGAGAGGAATAAGACAACTTCAAAAATGGTTAAATAATCAACATTTAAAAAACAATTGCATAATTATGACGTAAAAAGAAGTAAAGTGTCAAAAATATGCCTAAAAAAAGGTTGATGCTTTTCAAAGTCCCCATGAAAATCACCAACACTTTAAAAAATTTATCCATACTTAATATATCAAAAAATTTGAAGTGTCAGATATAAGCCCAAAATAAGGTTGATGTTGCATCAATGCTTTTAAAATTGGCACGAAAGTCACAAATGTACAAAAAAAAATGTGCATACTTACTACATAAGAAAATTTAAAGTCTCAAAAATATGCTCCAAAAAAAAGTGTATTATGAAGCAAGACTTTTCAAAATGAGAGGATTTTTTGGTACCTCTAAAAAGTGAGAACTTGATCAAGTTTCTGTAACTGTGTTAATTTCTTAATTTCAAATAAACAAAACAAATAAGTTAATCCATATAAACAACTTCGCACCTATACAGTGGGCCTCATTTCTGTAGAGTGAAGAGCTTACTAAAAATCATGAATACAAGAACAATAGAGATTTGCATTTCAATCCAACAAGAGTTTATGCAATATATAAGAAATCACTTCCCCTATTTTTTGTATGCTTCTCTATATTGTATCTCTTATCTCTCTCAAGAGAAAATGAGTAACATAACATAATTACGTAATTACAAAACAATTTTTTAGTGAATGTGCTTGAGAATTGAAGATTATCAAGCCATTCCACCAACTTCAAATAAAAATTCCTTAAAATTGAATAAATATATTAGTATATATGAGCTAGGAATAAATTCAATTACCAAATACTAAGTGCATAGATATATACTCAATAATGGTTTTATTGTTACACTATGGGCCTCCAACCATATGGTTATTACAAGAAATCTTCACATGGTTTGGATAACCATACATGAATTCAAAAATATACCCTTTGACGTCCACATCGATAGCATCAACCCACACATAAATCCACGATCTAAGATCCATATAGAGCTCAATTTTGTTTAGGTAAACTTGACTCAGTGAAAGAGCCAAAGTTGCTCGATCCACAATGGTGGTTTCAAGTTTTGGAAATATTGAGAGGAGGGGGATGAATCATTATTTCTTTGAATTGTTATATTATGCTACTTAAGAGGACTCCAATCCTCTTTTACAAATATTTCGAGATCCAACCTTTACAACAAAAATCCCTGACTTTTTTAAGGCTCCAAATTTGAATAAATCAAAGCTCCTACTTGGTCAAAATGAGGACTCCAATCCTCTCAGCAACTCCAAGCTCCAACTTGATCAAAAATAAGGAATCCAATATAGGACATACTTATTTTAAAGAACCAGTATTTCTCGATTGAGGGAGTAGTGAATAAGCCCTCATCAATGACGGATGAAGAATGGAATAATATGGATAGAAATACTATCACCACAATTCATTAATATTTGGAAAAGAATGTAATTTTAATGTCGTTGGAGAAAATACAACAAAAGGGTTGTGGAAAAAGCTACATGATTTATATGAGAAGAATACGACATTGAAAAAAGTCTTATTGATGAAGAAGTTGTACAATCTCAAGATGAAGGAAGGTATTTCAATAGTGGAGCATTTCAATGAGTTTAATATAATAACTAGTCAACTTGCCTCTGTCAAAATTATTTTGGATGACGAGATTAGAGACATCTTATTATTGTTCTCTATGCCAGATAAATGGGAGAATTTGATAGTATCTATTAGCACTTCAACACCTATAGATACCCTAAATCGTGATGATGTTAGTAGTATTTTAATGAATGAGGATTTTCATCGCAAATCAATTGCAGAAAACAAGGGAGGAGAAGCTCGAGACTTAGATGAACGTTGAAGGAAAATTGAACATGGTAGACAGGGGCATTCATGTTGAATAATGTAACTAGTTTTATTCGTCATTAATGTATTTGAGTCACTATGTAATGTAATTATCAAAAGAATAAAGAAAATAAGTTTTATTACTGTTACACTGACTTATTAAAGCATGGGTTTCATGCTTAGGTCATTATGATTTAGGTCAAAGTCCCCACTGAGGAATTCTAGGATCTATTCTGAGTTTATAGAGTAATTGTGTATTTAAAGAGACCCTTCTTGGGATTTCAAATCATGTAAAAAGGTATAGTATTGAGTCAAATATGATTTATGGTACCTCCACACCAAGTCAGCCTTAAGGAGATTAATTCGGCCTCAAGTAATTTGATATCACCCCAAGCCTATATATACAAGGATATCAAATTCATTTGGAGCATCATCTCTCACACAGAGAAGTTCTATATCTACTGCTACCTAGAAAAAAGTGTGAAGTGAAGGAAGAGGCCTAAAGGAGTGCAAGTTTGGTCAAGGTGAAATAGAAAAGGAAAATTGAAATTTTGGTCTCTCTCTCTCTCTCTCTCTCTCTTGTGATCTATATTGGAAGATCGAAGTCCCTCATTGTGTTGATGCTTCTAGTTGTTTCATGTTGATGCCACCAAGACAATAATAAGTAAAATTTGTTGTTGTTGGATGATATTTCCTTGAGAAGGTGTATTGGGTCAAAATCGAACACCCTAAGTCAAGATAAAATTATTTCCTTCAAGATCGAAGTCTCTACAACAAGATTGAAGTTTCTGAGTTGAAGAAAGTGCTACATAGTGTTGTTGTTGTCAGGTCAAAAGTAGGATCAAGAAGAAGGCTGACTTGGTGTGGAAGAAGTGTGAGTCAAGGTCTAGAGTCTTGGATTATCTCAAGAAAAATATTGAAGGAAGATATATTTACTGGGTTTTCTCCTAGAGTGGGGTTTTCCCTGGCTGTCCACCTATATCTGGTGTCCTTGATCTATGTGTTATTGATTTGGTAATTGCTTGATGAACTAAAAGAGAATAAGATAATAAGAAACTATTAAGACTATAGAAACATCACAAGTAAATTATCAAGAACAAGAAAATATTTCCGCCTTTCTGATTTTCAAACATGGTATCAGAGCTTTGGTGAAGAAAGAAGAAAAATAAAGTTTTAAGGAGTTTATCAAGGAATCATAAAATGGTGTTCTTTAAGGAAATAATTTCATTATCTTCAATAAATATGTATAACTCAATCAAGGGAGAGAACAATATTGAAGTAGCATCAAACTAGAGGTCTTGGAAGAAGAGGATTTACCTCATTCTTGAAAAGAGCAAAGTATTAAATGAGGTAAGAGGAAAAAAAAATAATCCTACAAAAGAATTTAGTGATTCAGATAAGGTGAAATTCAGGTAATTAGAATTGGTGGCCATAAATCTAATGGTAGAAAGAATAAAGGGCAATTGTGTCCCATACATAGCTAACATTTACCATGCTCAAGAAATGTACGAAGCCTTGTCAAAACTATTCATTATCGAGAACATTGGTCAAGTAGAAAGTTTGAAGAATGAACTAAGGACCACCAAGATGACTAAAGAAGATATTGTGGCTACTTTATTTGTGAATATAGAAGGAATAAGAGATGATATTCTTGCCATTTCTGAAATTATACCAGACAAGGAACTTGTGATCACTGCCTTATTAGGATTGCCACCTTCTTGGAGAGGTTTTCCTTCAGGACTCAACAATTGGAAATAAGCTCCCATTTTTGAATAATTATGGACTTCCTATAGCCAATAGGAATTAAGAATATCATTAGTATCCAACAATGAATAAGTTTCAAATGCCTACACCACTCAACAAAATAATGGAAACTTCAAGAAGTCAAAGGGGACAATAAGGAAGGTTGAAATTTCCAAGGTGGTATGCTATCAATGTCATAAAATGGGTCACTATAAAAGTGACTACACCGAAAATCCTAAAAATAAGAAAAGAGAAAGAGATCATGCAAATGTTGTTGAAGAAACACCTCCTAAGAAAGTTAAACCCGAAGAATATGACATAAGGGACTTACACTACTAAACCCTTTGTTCTTAACCTTAGACATTTCACTTGTATATTTTTTATTTTTAGTATTTGTAGGTTTAAAATATTCTTTGAAAAAGGAATTTTTATTGTTATAAGTTTTTAGGTATCCCTCAAGCTTTGGAGGGAGCCCTCAACAACTCCCAAATATAAGTATCTCATTTATTTTCAGTTTTGGTTTCATATACTTATTTAATTTTTGATTATATTAAATAATAATGACCTTTCTACCTCTATTTCCTTGTCTAGGAAATGACTTGCTGAATTCTCAAGGATTATGAAAGAAGGACTCACAAGAAAAATTATTGGAGTTAAAAAGGTTTGTCAAGAAACAAAGGTATGTCTTAGATCATAAGCTTCGTTCTTCTAATAATCATTATCTTTGGAAACCCATTCTACATTACTAACAATTTTTGTGTCTAGATCTTTTGAATCATAAAGATTCTTGTTTGGGATGATTCATCATCTGAAAAATCTACCAACCTCATATCTTTGATTATGTGTATAAAATAACCCTATAAAGGTTCTCTGGAAAAATATAACCCAAGGGTATGTTAATAATGTGTGAAACCCTAACCTACTTAGGGTTATTGATGGAGTCTAAAGAAACTCCTATTATGTTTTGATATATTGACGATGTCATGTTTGGGGTTTTGATATGATCATGAAAACCTTAACTTGTTAGGGTTGAAATGGTGTTGTATGAAATTCCAAACCTTTGAATTTTTGGTATATTAGGGTTTTATTTTTTATAAATTGAAATGCTAGATCCTTAGGGTTTGGTTGGGTCTATAAGAAAAACCCTTGTTATAAGTCCTAGGAATGAAACCCTAGGTATGTGTTCATTTGGTAGAAACCATAGCTTGGTCTAGGTTGGTATACATATAATTAATATTTCCTGACATATGTTATGCTTTTGTTTGATAATGAATTCCTCCAATATATGTGTTTACCTAATTACTAATGGTCATAAGTCCTATGGGTTGGAAACAAGCCTTAGTCAAAGTTTTAAGTTCTAGGATGTTGTTGTTTGAGAAATATAGGGGTTTTTAGCTAAACCCTAATAATAGTTAAGTTCTATAGTATGTATAAAAATATGGAATCTATGAATATATATGATGATTTTCGAGAATTTTTAGATGGAAATTATAGGGTTTACATCAAACCCTAGTAGAAGTTATTCATGTTGTTGATTAAGCTGTGATTGGTTTGTGGAGATCATGTATGAAATCTAGGGTTTACATGAAATCCTAGTAGATAGTCTAACGTATGAATTCTAAAAGTTGTTAGATGCATTAGTTATTTGGATTTTTTTCTAGGGTTTTCTATATGAAAAAACTTATCATGTTGTGGAGAATAATGTTAAGGCCCTAGATATAATGAGACTGATACCTTGATTGAGTTTTTGATGTGATTCAAGGTTTGTAACAAAATTTGGGCAAGAATTTGAAGTACTGAAGTATAATCTCTTGTTTATTATGTTTGTCAAGTCTAATGCTTCCATTATTATAAAATTTTGTTATGACTAACTTCATGCTTCTATAGATATGGTTGTACTTTATATATAAGTTGTGCAGGTACATCATCTTCAAGATAGTGAAGATGTTCGTAAGATAAGTTGATATGATAAGCATGATGAGAAGGATGAAGGCCATGAAATATTATCCAAAATTGAAAGAAGTCGGTCTCCCTAGGTTATGAGGGAACCTAGATAGAAGAAAACTCCTTGGTTGTGAGGGAGGGCATAACATAGTTATGATTGGAGAATGAATTTTAAAGAGTATGTTGCTGCATCTGAAGTAGGAAAGGAAAGTGTATGATTGAGGAAAAAAATTCATAGTCCTACTGAGATAAGTTGAGAAGCAACATCAAGTTGTTTGAAATACCCTAGAGATTTTTATTTGATTATGTGAATTTGAAAGTGTATTGTTGATTGGGGTTGTGTTTTTACATGTAAATATCTTGAAGGTTTTATAAGCATGCTGGTTGCTGATTAATTTGATCGGGAGAGATTTGTTGTTGTTTTTGAGGCTTTGTGAGTGAATAATTTCCCAGGGGACATCAAGCTGATACTTTGTATTGATGTCTGGTAGGGAGGGTGGAGTTGTTTTGATGTGCACCTGGATCCTTGGGTTGATGGTTAGTAAGTAATCCTGATGGTACCTAGAGAGGATGAAAGCTTTATTCCATATTAGTCCCACTTGAATAGATTTCCCTGATCAGGAATCTATTTTGTGGCATAGTCGTGCCTAAATTTTTGAGATAACTTGGATAGATTTCCCTGGTCAGAAATCTAGTCCATGGAATAAAGGTACCTAAAAATTATTCATAGTTCACATAGTTGGAGATATTCCTTGTACTTTATAATTATTAATACCTCCCTAGTTAATAGGGAGTGTTGAAGAATGTAACTAGGTTCGGTCTTCATTAATGTAATTGAGTCACTATGTAATGTACTTATCAGAAGAATAAAGAAAATCATTTTTATTATTGTTACAATGACTTATTAAAGTTTGGGTTTCATGTTTGGGTCATTATGTTTTAAGTTAAAGTCCCCATTGAGGACTTCTAGGATCTATTCCAAGTTTATAGAGTCATTGTATATTTAAATAGGCCCTTATTGGGATTTCGAATCATGTAAAAATGTCTAGTATTGAGTCAAATATGATTTATGATACCTCGACACCAAGTCGGCCTCAAGTCAAGTAATTCGACCTCACCCCAAGGCTATATATACAAGGAGATAAAATTCATTTGGAGCATCATCTCTCACACACAAAAGTTTGATATATACTACTGCCCAGAAAAAAGTGTGAAGTGAAGGAAGAGGGATAAAGGAGTGCAAGTTTATTCAAGGTGAAGGAGAAAATCAAAATCAAAATTTTGGTGTCAACTCTCTCTCTCTCTCTCATGCTTTATATTGGAAGATCAAAGTCCCTAATTGTGTTGTTGCTTCCATTTGTTGCTACCAAGACAAGAATAGGTTGAAGTTGTTTTTTCTAGATTATATATCCTTGAGAATGTGTATTGGGAGAAAATAAATTTCTCTAAGTCAAGATCGAAGTATTTCCTTCAAGATAAAAAATTTTGGGTCGAAGAAAGTGATGCATAATGTTGTTGTTGTTTTTTTTGCTACCAGGTAAAAAGTAGGATCAATAAGAAGGCTAACTTGGTGTGGAGGAAGTGTGAGTCAAGGTCTAGAGTCTTGGATTATCTCAAGAAAACTATTGAAGGAATAATTACTGACTGAGTTTTCCCCTAGAGTGGCGTTTTGCCCTGGATTTCTTCCTATATCTGGTGTCCTTGATCTATGTGCTATTGCTTTGGTAATTGCTTGATGAACTAAAATAGAAGAAGATAATAAGAAACTAATAAGAATATAGAAACATCACAAGTAAATTATCAAGAACAAGAAAATATTTTTGCCTTTCTGATTTTCTAACAGTTAAAAATCAAGAGGAAGATCAAAATCAAGAACATACAGTCTCACTGTGGAAGAGAAGGACACAAGAGAAAGGATTTATGGTTTTGGAAGAAGGAACATAAGGAGCGGAAGGAAAAAAAATCAACCAACACAAATAAAAAATCAATATACACAAAGGAAGGTGAGAATATTTTTGTAGCTTCTAAAAGTGACGTTTTACTTACTATTTCAGTAGAAGAAGCATGTTTATATATTTCTAGTAGTAACATTGATTGGGTACTTGAATCTAGAGCATATCAACATGTGAACCCATGTAAAAATAATTTTGTTACATATGAAGAAATTGATCATGGTAGAGAAAATTTAGAATATAATCATTTATGTAATATTTCTAGAGTGGGAGATGTTCGAATCAAGACAAAGGATGGACATGGTATATTGATGAAACAAGTTAGGCATGTCCCAGAGGTGCGTATGATTTTGATCTCTATGGGACGATTGGATGACAAAGGATGCTACACAACCTTTGGGAAAGGTGTCTAGAAAATTACTAAAGGGCCATTGGTGATGGATAAAGGATCTAAGACATGAACCTTGTATACAATGAGGGAAACAACAGAGATATCATATACAGTTTTTGTTGAAAAATAAGAAAAATTGATGGAGTTATGGGATAAGTGCTTGGGCCACATGAGTGAAAATGGGCTAAAAATTCTTGTTGGTAGAAATATACTTCCAGGTTTGAAATCCTATGAACTTGATCTTTTTGAACATTATATTTGTGTAATATTCCAAATTAGGAAAAGCAGCAATATTGAACATAAATCCGAAATGTACAAAAAATATCAATACAAATACATGAGAAAATCATAGATCCATTATATTATGTATTATAACATAAAATAAGTACAATATGTTGAGGAAAAAATCACTCAAACTAGGCAAGCAAGCCACCAATGCCCAAATACACTAAAACCAGAAATGTTGCCACTATACAAAATGTTGGAGTACATGACAGCGCAGTCCCAGTGAGGGTTATTATAGCTGGAAAATGGAAACAAGTAAATCTATTGATATGATGCTCAAAGGGTGTTGAGAATATAGAACTAGACTCTCAAGCACAATCCCAAGACAACTCGGAAAGGGTTTCTTGTAATACAAAAGATGCAAAAAGTGCAAGCTGCAACTCTATGGTTGAATAACACTGTATCACTAGAGCATTGTTGTAATATGGCTGATATGATAAGAAAATGGCTACAAATTCTCCTCTCTAGCTTTCCAAGTGAAGGGTTGCTCCCCTCACTAGGAAACTAGCTCACAAATTGGGTTTCTCAACCCTCCACTACACTACCCTACAAAATAACGTAGTTCCTGAAGGAGATTGCGCTGTGGTTGAAGGAAGCTACTTGGAAAAATGCCGGATGGTGGAAATGAAGATCATAATACCTCTCCTGAGTGGGTACTCGAAGTCCCCTGAGGAAGACTGTGGGATTTCTACCGGGAAACACCATTGTACTAAACAGTACAACAAACTCCTCTAAATAGCTGAAGCATGCAAGAAGTAATAAAGGCCAAAACATAAAAAATATTTTGAATGCCATACATGGCTTCCATCCCCTTCCTTATATGCTTGGTGAGATTCCTTACCCTTGGCCCCACTCATTAAAGATGCTACTTCCATGCAAATACTCATCCTCCATAATTGTGATGTCTCCACTAGCTCCACTCTCTTCTAAGGCAATGCTATTGATTTGGTCAACCTTGACCCAATCTACATGCATTCACCCCATTCACACCAAGGGTTGATTTATTTCAACCATATAAACTGATCTACATTCATACCAGAAGTGGTTTCATTCCTAATAAAGAGATTTAAGGGTCTCTTTACCCACTTATTTACCTAAGCTATGAATAGAAGAAAAATATAATATTCCAACTAGCTATAAGCTAATTGGGAATATTAAAATTTGTGGAAAACAAAGAAGGGTTTATTTTATGAGAGGTGGCCATGAAAAGAAAACAAATTTGTTAGAATTAATACACTCTGATGTGTTTAGGACATCGAATATTAAGTATTTAGGAGGAGCCTCATATTTTTTTAAATTCATAAATCGAATGCATCTAGGAAGGTTTGGGCCTACCCTATGAAAATTAAAGGTGAGGTGTTTGAGATATTTCAGAAATTTCATTTTGATGTTGAAAGAGAGACTAATAAATTTCTCAAGTGTTTGAGAACAAATAATGTTGGGGAGTATTTCTCCAATGCATTCAAGAATTATTGTAATAAGTTTTGCATTAAACATGATAATAATGTTGCTAGTACTCCACAACAAAATGGTATTACAAAAAGGATGAACCGCACTATTATGGAGAAGGTGAGGATTATGTTGTCAAATTCCGTATTGGAAAAGCATTTGTCGGTAGAAGAAGTAAGGACATCTTGTTACCTCATCAATCACTCACCTTCTATAGTTCTAGATGGTGGTATTGCTGAAGAAGTTTGGACTGCTAGAAAGATAAATTATTCTCACCTAATTTTTTTAGATGCGAAACATTCATGCATATTCTCAAATAGCATTGAAGAAAATTAGATGATAAATCAAGGAATTTCATATTTTTGGGATATGTGGATGGTGAGTTTGGTCATCGTCCACAGGATCCAATTAATCACAAATTTGCTAGAAGTATAGACGTAATATATAATGAATCTGTGTTGTGTAAAAGGCTTGCAGGTGAAACGTAGGTCAAGAAAATTATTGACAGGTTTATAGAACAACAAGAAAATATACCACCATTGGGAGAATCTGAGCAACAAACTCAAGTACAATATGGACAACGAGGAGAAGAAAAATGGTTGCATTCATTACAAGAGATTCAAGTGGAAAATAGACTACCACAATTGGTTCATAGGTTTACTAGGACTCAAAAGAAGTCACAAAGGTATCCACCCTTAGATTATATTTTGCTAACAGATGAAGATGAACCTAATTGTTTTCAAGAATCTTGTGAAATGGAAAGTAGTGAAAAGTGGAATAAAGCAATAGAGGAATAAATGGACGCTTTGTTGAAAAATTAAACTTGGGAGCTAGTGAAGCTTCCAAAAGGAATAAATTCCCTACAAAACAAATGGGTATACAAGATTAACCATGAGGGTGAAGAGAATAAGGAAATATGTAAATCAAGGCTGGTGGTGAATGGATTTTCACAAAAAGAAGGTATTGACTTTACAAAACAAAATTCACCTATTGTTAAAATGTTATCCATAAGAGTTATTATTGGTTTTGATGTTGCTTTAGACTTGGAATGTGAACAATTAGATGTGAAGACAACTTTTCTTCATGGAGACTTGAAGGAAGAAATTTATATGGAACAACCAGAAGGATTCAAGGTAAAAGGTAAAGAAGATCTTGTCTGTAGGTTGAAAAAGAGCCTTTATGGGATGAAATAGACACCTTGCCAATGGTACAAGAAATTTTATTAATTTATGATAGAACATGGCTTCAAAATACTAGAGGCTGATCATTGTGTCTACATCAAGTGGTATGACAAATAAAAGTATATCATACTATTGTTGTATGTGGATGATATGATAATTGTTGGAAATTATAAGAACATGATTAATAATTTGAAGAAGGACTCGAGCAATCTATTTATAATGAAATAATTAGGTCCAACACAACAAATATTGGGCATGAGGATTATACGTGATAGAAAGAATATAAATTTGTGGCTGAAACAAGAAAAATATATTGAAAAGGCGTTATCCAGGTTCAATATGAAGGATGCCAAACCAGTTGGTGCACCCCTAACATCACGCTACAAACTTAATGTTGATTTGTGCCCTTATGATGACAAGACGGAGGAGGAAATGAGTAAAATCCCTTATGCTTCAGTCATTGGCAGCTTGATGTATGCCATGTTATGTACTTTTCCAAATATTGCACAGTCAGTGGGAGTAGTGAGTAGGTTCCTTGGAAATCCAAAAAAACAACATTGACAAGCAGTAAAGTGGATTTTTAAGTATCTCAAGGATACTAGTAATTATTGTTTATGTTTTGGTAATAAAAATTTTGTTCTTGAAGGTTACACATATGCAAACATGGCTAGAGATGTGGATATTAGAAAGCCCACCATTGGTTATTTATGTACTTTTGCAGGTGCAACAGTATCCTGGATGTCCAGGTTACATAAAGTAGTGGCCCTCTCCACAAGAGAGGAAGAATACATCGTTGCCATAGAAGCTTGAAAAGAGATGTTGTGGATGAAATTTTTTTAAGGATATTTGGGAATAAAACAAGATAAATAATTGCTGCATTGTGATAATCAGAGTGTTATCCATTTAGAAAAAAACCCAACATATCATTCTAAGACAAAGCACATTGGTGTTTGACATCATTGGATCTATGAAGTGTCAAATGATGGGATACTACAATTGGATAAAATACACACTACAAAAAATCCATTTGATATGTTAATGAATAATTTTCCAAGGGTGTTGGACACCTAATCCTTCTAGGGTTAGTGTGGAAGCTAAAGAGTCTTAGGGAGTCCAAGAGACGTTAGAGAATCCAACGGTCACCCCACAATGTATTATAAATGTATATCTTGTTAATGGTAATATAAATCTCATGCTTATCCCACACTTATGTCTTCGCCATTCGTGTATTTAACATGGTATCAGAGCCATGATGAGTGGCCTTATTCTTCCTAATTGGGAATTTATGTGTTAGGTTTTATGCCCTGCCAAATTTATCAACCTTAACGCCTGTTTATTTTCAAGCCAAACAAAAGCTGGGGACGTTTTGAAACATAGGGCTTCTCTTAGCTTCCTTGAATAATGCTAGTTTCTATGTTACAGACAACGTACAATAATATAACACTCCTTCGACCTAAGGCTCCTCATTCTTGTAAATCTGTCAGATTTTTTGCTCCTCGGGTGCCTAATTTGTTGCATACTATGTTGCTCATACTCCTTAGACCACACCAATATTCTGCCTCCATACACGCTCCCTCTACAGTGCGTGTGTTTCTACCTCTGGCAATCCCTCGACACCACTGTATATCGACAATGCTCCATTGTGTCCTTCTTCACAATGCATCTCCCACACCTCCTTTCACAATATTCTTATCCACTTTTGTCGGAGTCCCGCTGCAGGTATCCCTCTCCTGCATGTACCTATGTGTATAGATGAGATAATTTAAAGGCGTGAGAAGGTCTTGGTGAAGCTAGGAATGTGGATAGAAATGGAATTTATGTGATGCTTCCAGTGCCCTTGATCATTCAAATTATTTTATTTTGAGGGTAACGTTGTCTTTTAAGAGAAATAGATAAGGAGAATGTCGATTGTTAATCGTGATGCCCGTAGGAGTAGAGCTCTCGACCTCGAGAGTGATAGTCTTGTCGGTTAGGGTCTTAACAAATATTTTCATATTGAAATCGGGATATAGTCAATATGGAAGACCTTTAAAGTTCACTGAAATATCACAGGTTATCACACTGTCAGAGAACGCAAGTGAAAATATTCGAATACATGAAGGGTAGGTTTTATTTATAAAATTTGTGAATGAAAATTGACATTTAAGAGAGAGTTTTAAAGAAAAATTTGAGAGATGTTTCATGGCATAGAGGATTTAAGTGGTTGAGGTGATCGACCAAATATCGAGGTTCGATTATGATCAGAGCTAGATTATGATCAGCCTCAACACTTCCTCTCCTCCTTGGCGCTGCTCGGCCCTCCCACCGTGGCCTCTCCACCTGCACAGTCTTCGCTGCCTCACTCCCTCATCCCTCACTAAACAGAACATCAACCACCATTTGACCTTCTCCATGATATTTTGGCTTTTCCTATCTTGAAGTATTTTGATATTTCTCACAACCAACTTTCTGAAAAAAGAGGAAAAAGAGCATCAAATCTTAAATTGTTCAAGAATTTTGTGTGTCGATCTGTGAGGTCATCCGCAAGCCCCTCTCTTGTCTCAAGGTTTTGAAAACTCTTCTCTATGGATTGAATTGATTTGGGTTCCTAAATTCCTTTTTCTCAATCCTCAACTCCCCTCACACTCGGTTCGGCTCAGATCTCCTTATGCTCAGTCCTCCTTATGTGACCTTTGTTCATGTAGCACTTCTGCAACCAACACATTCTAGATCAACTTAACATATATGTTCATTGTAAAATAAGAAATGGAAAGGATATAGTTCGAAGCCAACCCAAGATGCATTGATTCATTTTATCTGCATGCACAAGTGACAACGATACCTACATCATCATCAACATAAAGTAAATTAAATATCCGATAATGGGGCCAAATTTTCCACTACTAGAGCCATAGTTTTCATAGCTATATCCATTCATCGTCTAGGGTTTGACCATTTACAAAGGCTAAAGGTCCCACTATTTTTTTGTTGACTTGTATTAAAAAGAAAATGGAGGGGAGCTCAATAGGATTCTATTATCATTGTTAAGAATCCCAAGAATTGTTTCCAGACTGAGCTTCAAATTCTCAAGTTATTATATTCGTGGTCAAGAGTTCAGAGTTTTTATTATTATAGAGTTTGATTCATCTTGATTGCAGAAAATGAGTAAGACCAACTCAGGTCAGTATTTAGCCGAACATTGAACTTTGTAGCAAAGAAGCTGGTGAGTTGGCCTCCTTTGATTAAAAAAATTTCTTTCAAGTTTCGTGGTATAATCAAAGTATCAATGACATAAAGTATAATGATGGTTTATAAATAGTGTTGAAGGGTGAATTTTTTGTGAAAATTGACACCTTTATTTGTGGATATTGGTTTGATAGAATGGTTCAAATTAATAATGTATTATAGTTAATAAATAATCTAATACAATCAAATATTTATGACACAGTAAAAAAAAACAAAACCACTCTTGTTGACATTCAAATATGTCTACAAAATGAAACTAGTTAAGATAGAGTTTTTGCAGCTTAAATCTCAATTCCAGCAAGAAGAGCTACAACAGAATAGAAATCATTTTGAACCTATTGAGAACATCGAGACAAACTCCCCTAAGAAGAAAATCAATAATGTTGTGGTTGATTCACATTCAGTGCCTAGTTCAAGAGAAAATTTGCATGCAAGTGTCGAGATTCAGTCAACACTTCCCAAGCCATTCATCAGACCTTGGGAAGTGCTTGTCCATAAAAAGCATAGAAATGGTCTTGGTATGACAAGGATGTGTCCTTTCATATTCCAAGATATTCCAAGCCCATCAAATTTCAAAGTGAAGGATTTATTTATGACATTTCACCTTCAATTGTTCCAATTTCTACTCCTCCTCCACAACAAAATATTATGAAATGCCAACACTGTGACCGAGTTTTCCATATGAAACATCATGGTTTTGATCTTCACTCATGCAAGAATTATGGTTAGCACACTCATTGTTCAAACAGATGCTTCAGAAAAATGTCTCCTGCAAGAACAAAGATTCATCTTGGATGGGTCGCTTCTTGGCAATGGGCATAAAAAACCAAGAATATGTTTCTGTCATATGTCATAAATTTTTCTAGAGTATTGAACAGTATTTTAGTTCAATTTTCACCATCATCTCACCTTGTATCTAACAGGGGGGAAATGATGGTCATCTACAAGCTTTAAAGCAATACCAAACGAGCTTGAACCACTGTTATAGCATCATTTATCACCTCTATATATTTGATTACTTATGCATTGGCCTTGGGAAGCCCTTCCATTCAGACTTGGTCACATTTCTCAAAAAACAATAGGGATAGTCCTCTACTGATATGACCTGTTCTGCCCACCACTGGAAGAACTCATCATCCCATGTAGTGCGGGGAACTTCAATTCCCCCCAGTCTCTTCATCAAGGCTACCCATCTGGATATCCTCGTATCCCTTGGGCTGCTAATGGAAGAGATGATCTTGGGATGAAGCCCTGGGAATCTCTCAAAGAAGAATGTCAACAAAATTGTACCATATCCAAAGTGTTTTGTCTTTACCTTTCAGATGGAATAGTTGTTTCTTCATATTAGACAATAATATTGTGAACCATTCATAGAGTTGGACCAAATAGTCTACTGCTAGACTCATATGAGAACGTGAGTCCTGGTGAAGGGATGTTGACCCTCCCACTCTACCAATAATGAAAAGAAGGATTTTCATGTACAAGTCCCATACATCCTTGATTGGGATCTGAGTCCCCACCTTCTTTGCACCATCTATGCAGTATATTGAGACAAAAAATCATCTACATTAAGCCCCCCAGTGGGCTTACCATGCAAATCAACTGGGTCTCCCCTCTGGGAAAGTCTAGTGATAAAATATATTTCTTCTAACTCAATCCTCAATGGCATCTGATCAATCATAAATCAGTCTTCATATGGTTCCCAATAATTGACCACATCTCGAGTAACCAAGTATTGGTTTTCATATTTGGCATTTTGAAATTTTTTAGCAAACCGCAATTCCGAAGGATATCCAATGATTGCTGGTCTTCCATGACGTCATTGTCTATTGCGCTGTGCTCTCTTTCCCTCCAGCTGATAGTCATCCTGGAAAATTTCATCCATTGACCCAATAGATATCAATTTTTGAATTCTTCTTTGCACATATACGACTTCATTCAGACATAGTCGTGTCTATACGCAAAGTTCCTCATGATGAACACACGTATACACATAGGGTTGCAAGAAAAACATATTTCCTATGGTCAAAAATCTAAAAAATTGGTTGAAATAGAAATTAAATTGATAAACAAGATGAGTATAAGGCTTACCTGACTGGTTTGAGTTGATTCGGTGGCCTATTGCTTCATTTGCAAGAAGGGGGTTTTTTTGCTCCAGAGCTCTTTTTCCACTTCTGCACTGCAAAAATGACCAAAATGTGATTCAAAATGCTTATTTATGCCCATAATTTGAAAAAATTTCACAAATTTCGTTTTTGTTTACTTTTTGAATTTGATTAAATTTGTTTAACATTTTGGCTTGTAAGTGTTGGGAAAGTCATTTTTTCAAGTACATTCTACTGAGTTTGATATTTTTCCAAGGTTTTCTTCAGATCCATGACTACTGACCTATCATGGAAGGTATTTGATTCTGAACTGGAATATAGGTTAGGGAATTCAATTTCCATTTCTTCGTTTCATACTAGCCTCCATTTTGATCACTTGCCATAGGGTTGACTATTTAACCAATTTCACTTGTCAATTTTTTAAATCATGACTTGGTGGTAGAGCCATCCTTTACATGGGCTTCCTAGTTAGTTCCTCGCTATCATTTGTCACCCATGTTGCAATTGGTGTAGGCTCGGGAGTCCTCTTTAGTCCTGTCATGACTTATGCATTGAAGATTCATTCTTCTTCTTCTTCGCTATGATTATTCTGGTCATATACCTTAGAGGCTCCCATTCTTTTTTGTCGAGTTGTACTACTGCAATGCATATTGATCACTTTTTTATCTTGGCCTTTAGTCGGCTTCATTTGGACTCATGTTTAAGCCCTCTTTTGACCATGTCTTTCTGTACAAGTTAACCATGCAATCAATTAGCCTTTGCAACTTGACACGTGCACCCATGGATGGAACATCCCTATGAATGTCACTTACCAGTTTTCACCACCTTGCATTCAGCATAGGATTTTTCATATCCCAGGAAATAATGCATACATTTACCGACACTCGTTCTATCCATTGTACTATAAGAATTCTTTTATTATTTTTCAGGCTTTGAAATTTGAAAAAGACAAAAGAAAAAATTAATATTTGAAAAATAGTGGGAATGAGACAATACTTCCATACTTGATGGCAGCTACAGAGTCAATTTTGTCGCCCTTTAACAAAGCATAGAAAAAGTTAAGTATTTTCTCCATTTTGGGATGGTTTTAGTTTTTTACTTAGGCAAACACTAACCTTGTTCATTGCGTTAGTTCTCCCCCAGTTGGTTATCTATTCCAATCATATGGAGGGTTTGTTTATGCCTCCTGCATGAAAAACTTATATAGAGTTATCATTTGCTACCATATTCAAAATGATTCATGCTTTTGTTCAAGGGAAGTTAACCTGAGTCGGCCTTTCTGCGGCATCTCTTGACTCATTTTTGTAGTCGACCATCCTGGTTTTGTCAGTATCTTGTACAATCACATCAACTATTTGGTCCTTTGTTCGTTCTGGTTTGAGAATGTATCCATTGACTTCTTTCCAGCAGGTTTGCATCTTATCGAATTTGACATATTTATTTGAGAGTAAACCTAGAGCCGCACCCTGACCCTATTTACATCATTCATAGATGACCTTGCTCTCAGCATTTGATCAACATCATGGGTCTTTGACTGAGCGGTTTCCCTTGTGTTCCACTTCAGCTTACATTATCACACCTTGGATTCATGTAGTACCTTGATTTCCATTTGACCATAACGGTGGATATCTCGCCTCTTTGTCAACTTTCATTATTTGTTGCTTTAGAGAGTTTATGTCGTGCGCTAGCTACATTTTGTGCATCCTGGAAATGTACTTCGGGTTGGTTACATCACTTTGCTTCATCCAATTCCTTCCAAATCATGGCCTGTGTGTTACACTCGTGCTGGTTTGTTGTGGGATGCCTTAATGCCTTCCTTCCAGAAGATATTTTTCCATCAAATATGACTCATTTCTCTAGGAATAAGGTCTAGATTCCTTTTGTCAGGACCTTGGGTTTGCAGTCATCAGTGGCAGAGTCCTTCACTATCGATAGTGAGAATACATCAATATCTCTTGATCGGTAGATTCTCTCAATTGTTCGGCTTCAACTCATTTATTCGCACTTGTTAGATTGTACTGGGGTACCTTGACACTCATTATCGCTATCGACGGGTTGTCTCGTGTTTGTTAACGGTATACATGAATGATCGATAATCAAACAATTTCTCACATGGTCGACCTCAGCTCATTTATTCTCATTGTGTAGAATTGTGCCATAGTGATCAGTGAAGACCTCAAGTTTTCATCAGCATGCTTTGGTTCACTTTGACAGTTCCTTCCGTTTTCTACCAGTGACACCTTCCACCCTTATATGTTGCATTTTCATCACAGCAACATATTATATGTTAGCGCCCAAGTTGCGTGTTGTACCATTTGTTCCACCACTTATGATTTGGTACTTGGAGATTCAGTTGTGACTTCAGTGATCAGATATCTATGCAACATCATTGATCAGTCTTCTATAAGTGATACTTGGACATGATTTTGACTTATACTTATGGGCAGTGATCAGATGATTCACTATGTACTTTACATTTTAGTTATACTTGTATGCATATTGGATCTGCTCCATAATTGATATGCGAACATGATTTTCTTTCACTGAGGATGGGTATGCCCGCCTCAGACATGAGCTATCTTTCTAATTTTCTATCACTGTTTTTTGGTAGCCTAAAATCTGGTGAATTCCTCTCTAGTCCTCGCAAGGTTCTTTCTATGCACATAATACATTTCAACCATCATGTACCCCTTCTGACCTCATATATTAGGGGGCATCTGTTATAGAATCTACATAATTGATGACTTATGCATTGGCCTTGGGCAACCCTTCCATTCAGACTTGGTCACATTTCTCAAAAAACAATATTTCTAAATCCATATGCAACTCTGCCCGGTTTTTTCCATGTGCACACATGGGTCCATACACTGTTGACCTTCATATGCATTTTAAAATATTAAAAAATATAAAATTTCCCTATTATAGAGTCATGGTTTACAGTTTCTCTTATATCTTAACTACCCCAACCCATGGCCTAACTGTTCCCCAATTGAAAAAACTAATTTGAGGGAGTAGAAACACACCTCAAGGGGATGGCCTAAGGGAGGAAGAGAGAGAATTATTGATATTATAGACTGTTATATCCCTGACCAAGTTTGACATTTCCCTTGTGCCTCCTGCACTTCCCAGATTTCAAGAAACCCTTGTTTCCTTGTGATGATCACCCTCATTCTATGTGGCATCCTTTGTGCACTATTGATTGAAGGAGCTTTGTGAGGCTAGGGCTGGATGAATCCAGAGAACGGTTTTTCTCATGGCCGTGGCAGATCTCAGGTGATTTCTCCACTATTATATTGTGTACATGTTATCAATAAAATAAGTACCATCCTGTTCCTAATGTTCATGTGTTATGTGCCTCCTATACATGCTTAATAATCTTGAATAGTTTATGTCATGTTATCTTTATGAGATTACGTATGCTAATTTTCTAACATCTAGGACATATATGTTGTACAACTATTTTTTGTGCTCATTCTTGATTGATTTGCAGGTTCTGGAGCACGAGAATTTTCAGGGGGTTTGAACCCTACGAGATCTACTACAAACGGAGGATAAACGAGTAAGATCTACAATCCTCAATTTCTAGTTTAGAGCATAGAATTTTGGTAATTTGAGTCCTTCTTGTGATGACATGCCCCTGCTTTGTTATACCTTTCAACCGAGGACCTTAGGGTAACTTTTCCCGTAACAGCCACAACCTGCCATACCAGATTCAGAGTTGTAGCCATAGACAGAGATGCCCATGAGCATGCCTTTGGTTGGTGGTCAGCCTTAAACCATCTATGTGAGGTTGAGTTTCTCCCTCTTCAAATAATTGGGGACACTTCCTCTAGAAAAATACTTTAGATTCTTTCTAGATTCGTAAGAGTTCCAGGAATTGAGTATTCCAGAATTGGTGGTCATCCTTAAACCACTGTAGGCTGAGACCTCCCTTTCAGGTTGAGGTTCTCCCTTTTCATACAAGTTGTAGACCTTCCTTTTTCAGGTTGAAGGTATCCCTCTTCAAAACATTAGGAGCACTTCCTCTAGCAAAATACCTCAACTTCTTACCAGATTTGGAAGAGTTCCGGGAACTACATTAAGTGTTCCAGTGCTGGTGTTCAACCTCAAACCACCACCTTATGCCAACATTTCAGAGAGCACATTCAGACTAGTGCTGCCATGTATATTTTGGACATTTGTATTACAACTCTCTTCTTGGACTCGTACATACCCCTTCGGATTAAGAGGGTAATGTTGGACACCTAATCCTTCTAGGGTTACTGTAGAAGCTTAAGAGTCTTAGGGAGTCCAAGAGACATTCGAATATGAATCCAACGGTCACCCCACAATGTATTATAAATGTATATCTTGTTAATGGTAATAGAAATATCATGCTTATCATTCACTTTTGTCTTCTCCATTGGTGTATTTAACAAAGGGATAAATAAGAAATTTGTAGATCCTTGGTTAGAGAAATGAAAACATGATAAAAATGCACCTTGGGAAAGGGTTAGTAGCGAAAAGAGAAAAAAAATGTGAAAAACATTCACTTAAGCTTCTATTTGGTCTAAAGTAGGAAAATGTTAGGTGTGAGACCAAATTAAGTCAAAATGTTTAGTTCCCATGGTACTGGGCCCATGGTATTATAATGAAATATGTGTATATATAGGGGTGTGAGTAAAAAAGGAATCATGGGTGAGAAAGAATGAAGCGAGTGAAATGCATAGAAATTTTCATTCTGATAATAAAAATATACTAAACCATTTCCTCGTGGTTCTTCCCCAAAATGGGGTTTTCCACATAAATCTCGTGTTCTATATTTTAGTAAATTTTTGAGTTATTTATTGTTTTAGTACATGAAAGTTTTTATTTTTTGGTTAAATAATATTTCTACTATCTTTTTATTAACAAAAGGGCCAAAGAGATATTCTCCATAGTAGGTAAAGAACATGGAAAAGAGAGGGTCGAAAATTTGCTTCAAGAATCCCGAAGTTTGCTCCAAGAGGGGCTGAAATATATTCCCAAATGAATCCCAAAAGCCACTGGAAGATATCACCAAAAACCAATTATAAATCCCACATTTTATTTCCCTTGATCATCTCCTTAGTTCACAAGTTGTTAACTTATTTCTTTCTTGCCTAAGATTTGAATTGCTTGTGTATATACTTGGCCAAGTTGGATGGATGGTGGAGTATGACTTCATTTGTATACTCATTCTACCATGATTTGAAAATAAATGTCTCTTGGGAAGGCCAACTTGTACTCATGTAGGCTTGAAAAAATATGGGTTTCCAACTCGTAAATTCAATATCTTATTAACAAATAGGAGTTAGATGGAGAGTAAATACTCACTGGAAAGGGTTTGAAGTCCTCTACACTCTTATGTTATTTACTTCTTGAGTTGGTGATCCCTTTGAAATCAATAACAAGAATTATTACAACATCAAGAATGTGGTTTTTGTGGCCCATTCTATTGGATCTTGTGGATTACATCTGATAAAGCTTTTTAAAATCTTAGGATTTATCCATTGTAATGGGCCTAATTTGAGAAAAAGGTTCACCTGGCTAGGCTAGGATGTTGTTTGGCTTGGCATGGATGCTTTTAAGCCATGGGGAATTATAGATCTATTATTTTTATTTGGTTTACCACAAGCATTTCCTAGGTAAAATATGGTGTTCATGTCCATTGTATGGATTTCATGTCCATTGTAAAATATGGTGTTCTCTCTCATTTTTACTAATATTGGTATCAAAACTAAGAAATTATGGTCTTTGGAAGGAGGTGATGGTTGAAAATTCCAACACATGTACATTGATGTTGAAGCTAACATAGATAAGCCTAATTGGGATTTTAACTACATATGTGAATATTGAGAGGAAATATAGGACCAACAAGGTGAAATGAAACCACAAAAGTGAAATTTAGTGAGAACAGCTAGTGTGAGAAAATGTGTAAACGTGAAATAATGACAACATAGTTTCCAAACAATCATTAAAAAAAAATTTACTTAGAGATGAAATTTGTAAATTACATATATATGGGCATACAAATGTAAGACCTAGTTAGTCTTCCATACCCCGACCAATAAAATCTCAAAATATACCGAAGTGATAAGGGAAACAAGTATGCATATTTCTCTTCTAAAATTTAAAGGGGGGATATTAGTTAAACTCGAATCAGTGAAAAAATCAAAGTTAATAGGTCCAGGCACACCATTTTGGTGGCTCATGGTATTAAATACCATGGATTACATGTGATGAAACCTTTTAAAATTTTAGGTATTCTCCATTGTAATTGGTTTGAGTTGAGCAAAAGGCTCACTTGGTAAGCCAAGATGTTGGTCAGCTTGGCTACTTAAATTTATCATAGTTTGCATCATTTGTATTTTGTTGTATATGAAATTTATTTCCATAGTATTTCCTTTACAGTCAAGCCAACAGTTCTGGGTAAATGGTGAAGTTGTTGGCTTCAATATTTTTTGTAAAATAAGTTTCCATTTATATGGGGAAACATGGGAACTATTAAATGTTGAAAGCAAGGTCAAAGCACCTACACATGTTGCAGAGATGATCTTTATTAACATTCAAATATGATAAATGATAAAGAATAATAACAATGATGATTGATAAACCATGATTTATGTTTTTATCATTTCACCATTTTTAATTTTTAGTTTTTACATTGCATAATGATGAATTTACATGGGATGAATTGTTACATTGTGATTTTTGGTTTTTCAAATTTTAAATATGCCCCCCACCATGATAGGAACCGTGACACCCTGCCCCATGTTAGCACTGCAAATTTTCAAAAACAAAATCAAGGTCCGGTCATCATTGTAAGTTGTGTCTTTGATCCCCTCTTGCCTCTCTTGCCTCCTAACATATGGTGGAGAGACCTAGAGGGTTAAAATGTATTAGTTTATAACACTTTTTAACAAAATCCAAAAATAATTCCGAGTCCAATAGTTTTTTTGTGTCATAGAGTTATTAGGGTAAATTATCTTTTAATAAGTCTTTTAATTTCTTTCAGTAGTTAAGGTCATGGGTTCAACTTGAGAAGTCTTATTCATTCACAGTGATTTTTCTATCCAAGGTTAAAGAAAAAATGTGAAAGTCATCAGTTGTGTTAGGAATATCACGGGAATAGCTACCCTTTCCTAGAAATGTAGTTATTTTCTTTAGAATTTTTGGTTTTACAAGCAACACAGGAATAGTTGTATTTTTCAAAAAAGTACCTATTACCTGCAAAATTGGTACAAGGAGACAAAAGAAGTATTACTAAGGTGAAACAAATATTTCTCTTTGAATAGTAAATTCCTGCTAAAGCAAGATTTGTTACTCACCTAAAATGTGGTTATTTCTCATTAGAGGATAAATAAAAAAATTGGGCTATTTATTTGCTAAGGCTACTCAAATCTATTGTTACTCGTTAAAAGTGATTGTATTAAAGTGAAGTATGAGTAAAATTATTAAAATATGTGATGGAGTTCGGTGAAATGAGTTGGCAGCAAATTTAAATCACTTTTGTTTTCGTGTCATTCCCTCTCACCAAGTTTTAGGGCATGCAGATCTTTGCCTCTGTTCACTCTTGTGACAGCTACAACAAAACATTTTTATCCTTCAGCAAAATAATTTTCTACCAAGTGCCGGCAGTTAGGGCTTCATGGAGGGTAATTTTTCCTCATTTTACAGTTGTACATTGGTGATTAGGTTAATTATTAGCAATATGGGCAAGGGCGGTAATGTGAAACATTCAGATCCAACTAACACACGTTTTGTTGACCATCGTGCTAAGCCCCAGTTCAAAGAAACAGGGTGGTATCAGTTCCTAACGAAGCTTTCAGGTGAAAATGTGGTAGTGGCTCAAACATTTTCTCAGACATTCGATGGATAAAAGGTTAGGACTGGGTCTCAGGCCTTCAATATCACCGAAAATATCATTGCAAGGGCAACCCAAACATCATTTACAAGTGAGTCCTAGCAGAAGAATAACAAAACTCTGCTTAACGTTGATTTGAATCAATATTTAAAGCATGAACATGAGAATTTTGGTTGGACCCCTACTATTCATATTTCATATTTTAGACCTAAGTGGCAGCATGTCATTACCATTATACATCGTTACATAACCTGTGAGGGTAGGTTTTCAACTGTGCATAAATACCAGATGAGGTTTCTAGCTCACATATTTGGCTCTAAACCTATGAATATACCATTTTTCCTTCATATATATCTATTTTCAATGTCTCGAATAATACAGAAAACCCCAGACTATTCTCTTCATAATCTATATCATAGAGGTTTTATTAAAATACTGGTGGTTTATCATTTGAGAAAGAAAAGAACCACATGGGAAAAGTTTTTCAGATGAGGGATTTAGCAGTGTTAACTCAAGGATAAAGGTAGGAAGGCCTATAATATTAAAAACCCAAGAGAAATAGTCAATCCCTACACCTAAACTCACTTCTTCACAAGCTAGTCCATTTTTAATGTCATCTAGCAGACAGACTAGGAACTTAACTAGGAAAGCTAAAGTTAAAACAACTACTTCTACACCAATCGTCACTCCCATACCAACAGTGAAACCATTCAAGGAGTTCTACACTAGCAGTTCATCCAGGGAGACACAAACCTTGAGGTATTTCATGCAGGAGTATAGAAACAATCTCAAACAAAAAGCTACCTTGCCTGACAAAAACACTATGTCTAAGAACAAGGAAGAGGAAACTTCCTCTTCAAAGGGTAAACGCAGGATAAAACTCATTATGACAGAGGTACCTTCAGTGGAAGTCATCCCTGAAACATTGACACCAAGCCTTGTTATAGAGGCTAGACAGGAGAATCGAGAAAACAATGTTACTTCAGCACAAAAGGATCCTACACTTGCACAAGTCTTTTCCTCACTCAAAAAGGGGAAAAGCAAAGATTCAAAGACTATTATTGTATAATAACCTACCATATCTCAACTTTACTCATCTATTTATTCTTAAACCAAAGTGAAGAAGAAAGCTATAATGCATTCATATTCATCTTTTGAGGAGGGTAGCAGTGAGATAGAGTTTAGTGAGTCAGAGTTTGAATAAGGACAATCAAGCAGAGTCATACATGGGAGAAAGATGCCTTTACATATTCCAAACCCATACATTCAAAGGCCTCACACTAGACCTAAGAACAAGCTCAGATTAAAAATAAAAATCATAGCCAACCCTGCTCTCAAGGATGAAATAATAAACATTGATGAAAGCCCAAAGAATGAACCAAGGAAGAAAAAGATTCAGTAGAAAAAACAAGCACAAAAGAGAAGGTCAAACAAAATGGTAACTAAGGCTAAAGCTATCAGGATTTTTTCTTCTATATTAGATCTCTGATGATTCAATATACAGAACCTTGAAAATCTAAGGAATCAATTCAATTTTGGCTTATACATAGTATTTTCATATATAGCTACCCTGTTTGGAAAAAGTAGCTATTATTTTCGGATTTTGTATAAGGAGGAGAAAAGGTTGTTTTTTGGTTCTGTTCTCAAAATAATGACACTACATGATAAATTGAATGCAGCCTCAATGGTGATGATATTTTTCCAAGTGTTATCTAGTCAACGTATCTTCCATTTGGTTACTCCTTTCAGTTAGCTACTCCTACACTTTTGCAGATAAGGATCCAGTTGTTATTTTCAGTTGAGAGATTGCACTTTTTTTGGAGGCAGTTTTTCCAAGAAATGAGGAGCACTCAGCCACCTCAACTCACCGACTTCGAGCTCCATACTATAATTTTTTGTCTTAAGTTGTATTTTAGTTTACTTTTTTATTTTTTGTGATAAGCGCTACTATATGTAGAGGATTGTAATAAAGTCTCTAAAAACATACTGGCACTTTTTATGGATGATTTTTACAGAACTCATTTTTTTATATATACTATGTAAGGTAAATAACAAAGGGTTCATTGGTTGTACCTTTCATTACATACTACTGTGTTGTACCTTTTTTAATATATAATATATCTAGAGGCACTCTTGAGGACTCACAATTTGCATGGTGTGTGTATTGTTCATCTTCTTATGTGTTTCCATCATTTACTGTTTCAATCCAGATTATGATTTACACAATTCTATCTCATGTTACTATTATTATTGTGAACCTTCATGACATATTATTTTGTTTTTGTAAGTCTTTTTATCAAGCATTCTAGATTTATTATTAACTGAAGATGGTTCATAACCATTCCTTGAGGTTGAATTTAATCTTGTTTCATATTCTTATAAGTCTTTTGGAATAACATACATGATTAATCTATTTTTGTTATTCTTGATTTATCAAGAATTCCTAATTTATTAGGCCATGTTATTTGAAATAATTCTGTGTAATGGGATTCTTTAAATGTAGAGTGAGACTCTTGTAAGTCTTTTTAAAGCTTCCTTTCACTATACATTTCAAGTCTAGAATTTGTGTCACCATTTCCTCTTAACAATGGACCTTTTCTTTACACAACTACTATTATCATCCATTTTTCTAACCATTAAGCTACAAACCTAATATTGCTACCACATAATGCACCAATGCCCTCATATGTGTGATAGATTATTATTTGTTCAAAACCTCTTTCAGTGTGTGTGATTTCCAACCTCTTTCCAAAAACTCAATCAATTCATAAGAAAATCCCTTGAGCTTGAGATGTGTATGGTCAGACACTTTTCACAATCCAAGTGTTGATTCCAACGCTAACATCTTTTGGTGCATCTACCAAGAGACAAAGATTTTGAACTCAATATTCTCCCAAAGTTTTTGCATGAATTCCTAGTACTAGTTTTTAAAGGTGAAAAATGATTGGTCACTCTTTCTAATTGTAATTGGTTCACTTGGAAACTCCACAAAGAGGATGAGGGGTTTCAAGACCGCCTACCACAAGAAGAAGAAATCAGAGATAAACCCCTGTGATTCTATTTTCTGACCCAGAGAGGATCATAAAGGATGCAAGAGGGAAACATAAATCAATTGAAGCTATATCACATTCAATGAAAAAATTGCATTCAAAGTACATTCCAAAAGAAAAGGTATCATCATCTATCTCACAACCTAAATAAATTTCACTTTCAAAGAAATCTCCTGAAATATTTCAAGTTGAATTGCTTCCATAAAAGACAAAGTAGATGATGTTAGCCTAGTTTCAGATGAAAGTATCTCTCAGTCATCATTAAGTAAATCAGAAACAAGTATTATTCCAGTGAAAGAAGACAAATCAGATGTTTTAGGTGTCAGTGAAGAAAACCAAAAATCAAAAAACCTTTGTGCTGACAGAATGGGAATTATAACAAGTGTTGAAAATTTCACCCTTCCTAGATAGGGCTATTTTAACTGAAGAAGACATTAAAACAATTCTGAGTTATCTTCAAAATCATCCTGAATATCAGTCCTCTTTCAGCCCACAACAGGATTATTTTCCTTTGTCTCAAAACCTAGCTATTGGCTCATCTTCTTCTCATCAAGGAGGAGGTAACCTTCCTAAAAATATGACCTTTAATCTCTCTAACTTTTTAGCTCAGTGGAATAAAGTTGAAGCCACCCAAATCCTTCAAGAATCTACATATGAAACTGATTCTCTTGGAGAGGTTGAAATAAAGCCTTATGTTTTCCATTTCTTTGAAAATCCATTGTTTTCAACTCCACAAATTGAAATTTCTAGTATTCAAACTTCTGCATTAGCAATTTTTCGACTATTTGTACCTCAGCAAGTCATGGATCATCCTACTCCTACAAGAACGCAACAGATTGTTGTTGCAAGATATGAACCACTCGCTCTTCCTAAACCTTTACATCCTCTTTTATAAGGGGATTATCTAAAATATTTTCCCAAATACACAGGGGAGGGAGAAGGAGTATCTGTTGAAGAACACCTAGTTTCCTTTTATAGTTATGCTGATAATCAAAACATTGAACATGAAGATTTATAGCCAAGACTCTTTGTTCAGAGCTTAGATGGAGAAGCTCGAAAGTGGTTCATAAATTTCCCACCAAATTCAATAGCAAGAATATATGCTTTGAAGGAATTTTTTGTAAAACAATGGGGTGACTGTAACGATTACCTGTATTACCTCACAGAGTTTGGAGCTTTAAAGAAGAACACTAATGAGACATTGGAAGACTTTGCAAAAAGTTTCAATAAAGGCTATCAAAAGATTCATGTAGAAGTTAAACCCCATGAAACCAAAACCATGATAACCTTTTCCAATGCCTTAGACACCAATTTTTCACTATGGTTGAGAACTGAGAAGCCACAAACATTGGTGGGTATGCAGGAGGTTGCTATTGGAGTGCAGTCCAATATTATGGCCTCAAATAAACTGAAATTTGAAGAGGGGAAGGGGGCAAAGGATAAAAATAAAATGAAAGAAGAGAAACCATCTTCCTCCTCTAAATCTTTCACAGTTGAATAAAAGCTTGATCAAATGTCTAATTTGATTAAATATCTTGCTTCCAAAAAGACAAAATTGGAGTTAGAAAACAGGCCTGCTGCTAGGCCCATTCAAAATGAAGTAAACGTAAATCAGGCTCCTTTTAGGAGAACCTTTCAACCTCAACATATTTTGCAATGCCCAAGAAGAAATCTTGATGATCAAAATGTTTAGCCTCCACTGAATAATTTTGCTGAAGAAAATCAACAACAACAAGAAGAGGAGGATGGAGATATAAATCTTGTTGGGGAGACATCCTAGTCAACTTGTTTGAATTTGAAAGAGTATGAAGATCTGTCTAGGATAAATCTATTTTCATATGATGAAAAGGCTCATATTCATGTTCAAAATGAGAAAACGTAGTCTGAAAATCAAAAAAGAAATTAACCTTTGAGATCAAAAGGGGTTATCCAACAACCTCAACAAAAACAAGAAGCTGAAAAAATTGCTGCCAAACAAAAGGAAAAGGTTAATGATGTTCCTCCATCACCTAACCTTGCCCCAATCATTAAAATTTCTACAGAAAATAAAGACTTGACTCCACTCAATTTCAGTTTCAAGTCAGAATTGAATAAAATCAAGATTCTAGTTCCACTCCTTGAATTGTTGAAAAATCCAGCCTACAGATTCATTTAAAATTCTATTACAGCCATCTCTTTCTCCTAATTCTGTCAACCTTGAAGATGAACATCCTACTATCTTTTTAGGCAGCCATGTCTAAGATCAAAATGATGATAATTCACCACCTTTCTATCTTTCACTCAACATTCATAACAAATTGATGCACAAGTGCCTATTAGATTCTGGGGCCTCTCACAATCTGATGCCTAAGATAGTGATGGATGAATTAGGACTGGAAATCACTAAAAAATACCATGACCTCTACACTTTTGACTCCAAAAGGGTCAAGTGTTTAGGAGTGATAAAATATTTGGTAATTTCTCTTACCCAACTCCCCATGAAAAGTCTAGTGATGGACATAGTGGTTGCTGATATACATACCATCTAGATTTGGAATGCTTCTTTCTAGATCTTGGTCCAAAAAGCTAGGAGGCACTCTTCAAATGGATATGACATACGCCACTATCCCAATCTTTGGAGGAGAATTTAGGAGGCTATATAGGGAAACACATATGGCTTATATCATAAGTGATCAACAAAATCCCTCAAATCATCTTATATATGTAGAGGAGAAGGCGTTAGGGTCATCTATTTTATACGTTGTTGCTGATTACAACTGAAACCAGTAAAAAAAAACAACTAATCATCTCAAAAGAGTAGGATTTAGAAACATAATAGATCTGGAAATTGTATTTTGATGGAGCCTCATCAAGAGAGGGATCAGGGGCTGGTGTAGTTCTTATTTGTTCCACTCAGCAGGTAGTGAATTTATCATACAAATTACAATTTGTCACTACTAATAACACTATTGAATATCAAGCACTAATTCTAGGAATGAAGGAAACAAAAGTTTTTGGAGCTAAACAATTGATTGTTTTTGTGATTCAGAGTTGGTGCTACAACAGGTGAGAGATAACTATCAAATAAAAAAATAAAATTGAATAATTACAGAAATGAAGTTTGGGATTTTATTGAACATCATTTTTTAGCATTCAATTTGAATTTTGTTTCCAAAGAAGAAAATGAAATTGCAGATTCATTGGCCATTGCTGCTAGTAATTTTAAGGTTCCTCTTGATGTTGAAGCAACCTATGATATTCAGATAAAAAACAGGCCTTCCATTCCTGACAATATCAAATACTTGAAAGTATTTGGAGATGATAAAAAAAATTCATGAATTCTTGGAATATGTGGAAGTGTTTTTCAAAAATTCAGATTGACAATGAACAAGACGCAGTTGAAAGTCAGAACATCAAGCCATTCAAAAAGACTATAGTTGGAAAATACATTATTGATTTGAAAAAAAAAATCATTCCTAAAGGCTTGGTTCCTTTAGAGAGGTTTTTTGACAATAATTGTGTCTTTTTAAAGCCTAATAGTAAGACAGGTGGAGAGAGTACAGTCGATTGCAACATTGGTACTGAAATTTAGCCTAGATTTGTTAAAGTTTCTAAATTTCTTCCTCAAGAAACTAGAACTAAATATGTAAAGTTGTTGAAACAATATACAAACATTTTTTCTTGGTCCTACAGTGATTTGAAGACATATGATAGAAGTATAATGGAGCATAAAAATCCCTCTTAAATTAGAAGAAAAAAATGTGGCACAAAAGATAAGGCATATTAATCATATGTTGCTCCCTATTATTGAGAAATAAATCAGGAAAATGTGGGAAGCCAAAATAATTCTGCCTTTAAGATTTCCCAATTGGGTAGCTAATATAGTCCCGGTTCAAAAGAAGAATAGCGAAATCAGAATTTGTGTTGATTTTCGCAATTTGAACCAGTATTCACTGAAGGATAACTATCCTTTACCCAAAATGGACCATATTTTGTAGAAGGTTGTAGGCTCAAAGGGGTTGTCAATGATAGATGGCTTTGCAGGATGCAATCAAATTCAATTTATAAAAAAGACAGGGAGAAACCAACCTTTACTACACCCTAGGGAACTTTTATGTATAATAATATGCCTTTCGGTTTGATGAATTCAGGTGCAACATTTCAGTAGGCAATGGACATTGCCTTTGCAGGAGAAAAGGACATATTTTTTGTCACTTATTTGGATGACATAACAGTCTTTCCAAAATCTGATTATGATCATTTAAAACATTTTCAGCAAGTGTTTGATAAGTGCAGAAGATTTGGTTTGTCTTTAAACCCAAAGAAATCATGCTTTTCTATTCAAGAAGGAAAACTGTTGGGGCACATCGTAACAGAAAATGGTATTTTCATTGACGCAGAGAGAGTTGAAGCTATACATAAAATTGGTCTACCTAGAAATAAGAAATATTTACAGTCATTTTTGGGTAAGATATTAGGCATTTTGTTCCAAAATTTGTGGAATTAATTAAACATATAAATGTCTTGTTCAAGAAAGATGAAGAGTTCAGGTGGCAAGATGAAGCAAAAAAATCTTTCTTAGCAATCAAATCTGCCTTGACTAAAGCCCCAATGTTAATCAACCCTGATTTTGAGAAGGATTTTCTGATTTTTTCATATGCTTCTAAAGAAACTATTGCAATAGTTTTACTTCAAAAGAACAAGGAAGGCCTGGAGCAGCCAATTTTTTTTTCAGTCATGCATTAAGGGATGCTGAGTTAAGGTACAACTTTGTTTAAAAACATGCATATGCACTGGTGAAAACTTTGAAGTATTTTCGAGTTTATGTCCTACATTCTAAAGTCATTGCTTTTGTGCCAAATATTGTTGTCAAGGATGTATTGTTGTAGCAAGACACAGATGGCAGAAGCAGAAGATGGTTGAAAAATATTCTGGAATTTGACATTGAAATCAGACCTACTAAGTTGATAAAGGGACAGGGTTTAGCCCGCTTGATGGCATAATCAAATTGCAAAGCTTTAAATATGAACATGGAGATAACTAAAGAAACAAATAAAGAAGGTATAAATGATTATCCTAAAATATTTTATTCCAATTGGTATAAGGATATAGTGTACCTTTTGTTAAATTTCAGTTGTGCTCCAGAAATGGAAAAATCAAAGAGAAGGGCTTTTAAACTGAAGGCTGTTAAGTATTGCATAATGGAAAATCATCTTTATTGGAAAGACCCTGTAGGAGTTTTGTTGAGATGTCTAGATCAAGATGAGCCATAGGAAGTTGTAGCAGAGATACATGCAGGGGTATGTGGTGGCCATTTATACTAGAAAGCTACCACAGATAAAATTATAAGAGCCAGATATTATTGGCCAACTCTTTTCTCTTATGTTTTTGCTAAAGTCAGAGCTTGCACTAAGTGTAAAAATTTTGACAGTAAGCAAAATATTCTCCCACTACCTCTCATTCCCATTTCAGCAGATGCTCCTTTCCAGTAGTGGGGGCTAGACTTCATTGGTGAGATTCACCTGCCATCATCAGGACAACACAAGTAGATTCTTATAGCCACATATTATTTCACCAAGTGGATTGAGGCCATTCCAACCATAAACACCATTGGCATGACAATAATTAAATTTCTGTTGGAAAATATTATGTCTAGATTTGGCTGCCCTCAAAACTTGGTGACTGAAAATGCAATGGATTTTAAATCTACCAAAATGAATTTTTTTTGTAAAAAATATAAAATTGATTTGAATCATTCTACACCATATTAACCCCAAGGTAATGGGTTAGATGATTCATTGAAAAAAATTCTGGTAAGAATTATAAAGAAGATGATGACATAAAATAAAAGAAATTGGGATACTCAGCTAGTTCATGCTCTTTGGGCAGATAGGGTGAGTAGAAAAAGATCAATTGGATTTTCTCCCTTTCAACTTTTTTATGGTGATGATGTTGTGGTGCCATTACAGTTGGATGTTCTTGTTGTGATGTTCTTACAAACTGAAACTGATAATTCAAATCCAATTCAGAGAAGAATGTTGCAACTAATAGAATCTCATCAAATCTGGGAATCCCTAATGGATAAAACAGAAAGGTACAAAGCCAAAGTAAATTTTTTCTTTGACAAAAGAGAAAAACAACAGTTACTCTAAGAATATGATTTGGTATTGTGCTAGGATGCAAGAAAAGAAGACCATGGGAAGCATGGTAAGTTTGACAACTTGTGGTTTGGGCCATTTAAAATTGTTCAAGTTTTGGAAAATAATACGTTTCTGCTGAAACATTTAGATGATGACCAATTAACTGGAGGTCTATTCAATGGTAATTATCTCAAAAATTTCTTTCTTTGTTGAGTCATTCAGTCTCTTCATTGTAAATATCTGGAGTGATGTTTCAATAATACTCCAAGCACAATGGTAGTGGTGTTTGTAAATAGAGTCAGTTTTAGTTCAGTCAATAAAATTCAGTTTCTGTCATTAGCTTCTAGAACTTAAAATTCCTAAGAGTTTAAGGCACTGAATCTATATTCCTTGAAGCCTCACAGGGAGGATTTCATCCCTAATAGGAGCCATTGTTAGCACTGCAATTTTTCAAAAAAAAATCAAGGTCTGATCATCATTGTAAGTTGTGTCTTTCATCTTCTCTTGTCTCCTAACCTATGGTGGAGAGCCTGAAGGGTTAAAATTTATTAGTTTTTATCACTTTTTAACAAAATCCAAAAATAATTCTGAGTCCAATAGTTTTTGTTTTTGTCATATATTTATTAGGGTAAAGTCTCTTTTAATAAGTCTTTTAACTGTTTTCAGTAATTAATATCATGGGTTTAACTTGAGAAGTCTTATTCATTCACTATGATTTTTCTATCCAAGGTTAAAGACAAAATGTCAAAGTCATCAGTTGTGCTAGGAATAACATAGGAATAGCTACCCTTTCCTATAGAGGAAGTTATTTTCTATAGAAGTTCTCGTTTTACAAGTAACACAAGAATAGTTGTCTTTTTCAAAAAAGTAGTTATTACCTGCAAAATTGGTACAAGGAGACAAAATAAGCATTACTCAGGTGAAACATACATTCCTATTTGAATAGTAAAGGTCTGCTAAAACAAGAGGCGTTACTCACCTGAAATGTGGTTATTTCACATTGGAGGATATATCAAAAAACTGGGTTATTTATTTGCTAAGGCTACTCATTAAAGGTGAATGTATTAAAGTGAAGTACGAGTAGAAATTATTAAAAAATCTGATGGAGTTCAGTGAAATGAGTTGGAAGAAGATTTAAATCATATTTTTTTTCTTGTTATTCCCTCACACCGAGTTTTAGGGCATGCAGAGCTCTACCTCTGTTCACTCTTGTGACAGCTACAGCAAAAAAAATTTATCCTCCAGCAAAACAATCTATTACCAAGTGCCAGCAGTTAGGGCTTCGTGGAGGGTATTTGTTCCTCATTTTATAGTTTTACATTGGTGGTTAGGTTAACTCTTAGTAAGATGGGCAAGGGTGGTAACGTGAACTGTTCAGAGCCAGCTAACACCTGTTTTGTTGACCATCGCGCTAAGCCCCAGTTCAAAGAAGCAGGGTGGTATCAGTTCCTTAAGAAGTTTTCAGGTGAAAATTTGGTAATGGCTCAAGTATTTGCTGAGACATTCGATGGAGATAAGGTCAGGATTGGGTCCAAGACCTTCAAAATCCCCAAAATTATCATTGGAAGGGCAACCCAAACATTAGCTACAGGTGAGTCCTGACACAAGAATAAAAATACTTTGCTTAAAGATGATTCGAATACATATTTAAAGCCTAAACATGAGAATATTGGTTGGACCCCTACTCTTCATATTTCATATTTTATACCTGAGTGGAAGCATGTCATTACCACTGTACAACGTTACATAGCCTATGAGGGTAGGTTTTCAACTGTGCATAAATACCATATGAGGTTTCTAGCTCACATCTCTGGCTCTAAACCTATGTATCTACCATTTTTCCTTCATAGATCTTTGTTGTCAATGTATCAAAGAATACAGAAAAACCCAGGCTATTCTCTTCATAATTTTTATCACAAATGATTGATTAAAATGATGGTGGTTTATCATTTGAGAAAAAAAAGAACCACATGGGAAATTTGTTTAGAAAATGAGGGATTTAGCAATATTAACTCAAGGATAAAGGCAGAAAGGCCTAGAAGATTAAAAACCCAAGAGCAGCAGTCAAGCCCTACACCTACGCCTACTCCTACACTCACTCCTTCACAAGCTAGTCCATTTTCAATGTCACCTAGGAGACAAAATAGGAACTCAGCTAGGAAATCTAAAGTTCAAACCACCACTTATACACCAATCATCACTCCCATACCAATAGTGAAACCATCCAAGGAGTTCTACACTAGCAGGTCATCCAAGGAGCCATAGACCTTGAGGTATTTCATGCATAAGTATAGAAGCAAACTCAAATGAAAAGCTACCCTGCTTGACAAAAACACTATGTCTAAGAACAAGGAAGAAGCAGCTTCCTCTTCAAAGGGTAAACACAGGAGAAAACTCATTATGATAGAGGAACCTTCAATGGAAGTCAGCCCTAAAACCTTGACACCAAGACCTGTTATAGAGGCTAGATAGGAGAATCAAGAAAACAATGTTACTTCAGCACCAAAAGATTCTACACTTGCAAAAGTCTTTTCCTCACTCAAAATGGGGAAACGAAAAGTTTCAAAGACTATTACAATAGAAGAACCTACCATAGCTTAGATTTACTCATCTATTTCTTATTCAGCCAAAGGGAAGAAGAAAGCTATAATCCATTCATATTCATATTTTGAGGAGGGTAGTAGTGGGACAAAATTCAATGAGTCAAATTTTGAAGAAGGACAGTCAAGCAGAGTCATACATGGGAGAAAGAGGCCTTTATATATTTCGAACCCATACATTCAAAGGTCTCACACGAGACCAAAGAAAAATATCATATTAACAATAAAACGCATAGCCAACCCTGCTCTCAGGGAGGAAATAATAAACATTGATGAAAACCCAGAGAATGAACCAAGGAAGAAAAAGATTCAGCAGAAAAAACTAGCATAGAAGAGAAGGTCAAACAAAAGGGTAACCAAGGGTGAAGCTATCAAGATTTTTGTTTCTATATTAGATATCTGATGAATGAATATATAGAAACTTGAAAATATGAATAATCAATTCAATTTTGGCTTATACATCATATTTTCAGATATAGCTACCCTTTTCGTAAAAAGTAGCTATTATTTTCAGATTTTATATAAGGAGGAGATAAGGCTTCTTTTTGGTTATGTTCTCGAAAAAATGACACTACTTGATGATAAAGTGAATGTAGCTTCAATGGTGATGATTTTTTCCAAGTTTCATCTAGTCAAGGTATCTTCTAGTTGGTTACTCCTTTCAGTCAGTTACTCCTACACTTTTGTAGATAAGGATCCAGGTGTTCTTTTTTGTTGACAAATTTCAATTTTTGTGGAGGTAGTTTTTCCATGAAATGAGGAGCACTCAACCACCTCAACTCAACCACTTCGAGCTCCATACTATCAGGTTCTGCCTTGAGTTCTATTTCAGTTTAATTTTTTATGTTTTGATATAAGCTCTACTATATGTAGAGGATTGTAATAAAGTCTCTAAAAATAGAATGACACTTTTTATGGAGGCTTTTTACAGAACTCCTTTTTTGTATATATACTATGTAAGGCAAAGAACAAAGGGTTTGTTGGTTTTATATTTCATTACATAATACTGTGTTGTACCTTTTTTAATATATAATATATTCAGATGCACTCTTGAGGACTCACAATTTATATGGTGTGTGTATTGTTCATCTTCTAATGGGTTTCCATCATTTACTGTTTCATTCCAGATTATGATTTACACAGTTCCATCTTGTGTTACTATTAGTATTGTGAACCTTCATGACATATTAGTTTGTTTTTGTAAGTCTTGTTATCAAGCATTCTAGATTTAGTATTAACTAAAGATGGTTCATAACCATTCCTTGAGGTTGAATTGAATCTTGTTTCATATTCTTATAAGTATTTTGAACTATCATACATTATTAATCTTTTTTTGTTAGTCTTGATTTATCAAGCATTCCTAATTGATTAGGTCATGTTAGTTGAAAGAATTTTGTGTAATGGGATCCTTTAAATGTAGAGTGATACTCTTGTAAGTATTTTTAAAGCTTTCTTTCACTATACATTACAATTCTAGAATTTGTGTCACCATTTCCACTTAATAGTGGACCTCTTTTTTACACAGCTACTGTTGTCTTCCATTTTTCTAACCATTAGGATACAAACCTAATATTGGTACCACATCATGCACCAGTGCCCTCATATGTTTGATATATTCTTATTTTTTCAAAACCTCTTTCAGTGTGTTTGCTTTCCAACCACTTTCCAAAAACTCAATCAAGTCATAAGAAAATCCCTTGATCTTAAGATTTGTCTGGTCAAGCACTTGTCACAATCCAAGTGCTGATTCCAGCGCTAACACCCCCCACCCCCATGAATGTATTATATCCCTCTCCTATTCTCCAACATCCCATAAACATCATGGAAAATTAGTAACTCTCTATTGTTTGATGACAAAATATTCAATATCTTATTCCAGGGAGTATCTACCTCCAATAACAATTCTCTACAACACAACTGGAGTCAAAAACCCTCCAAGAAAAAATAGGTATTTATAAAATACCCAAATATCTCCTTTTCAAGTACAGAATGAGCCCAAATGTGAGATTTTATATTGGGAAATCTTTGATATTTTTTCCATTTAAGTTAAGTTTTCCATTTCTTGGCTTTTCTCTTATTGCCTCTCAACAAGAAACAACTGAAAAAATCAAGATACAATCATTTATGAGGCTCAAATAGCTAAAATTGCTCAGTTTTTCTCATGGGAAAAACATATTTCTCCTAAAAAATGGACATGAAACATCATTATAAACCTTAGGCCATTTTGCACAGTCGAAAATCCAAATGACATCAATTCCGGACACCTTTTTTCATTACAGTTTCTAGGAAAGATACTATTATAGTACCCAGGTAAGAGTATGCATAAGAATACTCCATTTTTAGTCAGATCCCATATTTTTTCTAAAATAAAGAAATTTTTGAAAGGGGTACTAAATTTTAAAAGGTTACCTAAAAGTTGCTTCACAAAGTGATGAAGTTATTAAGAATATTGTATCAGATGATCTATTCTTTATGGATTGGCAGTAGGAAATGTACCTCCAGATGTGCACAACTTGACAACAAAAATTATTTTCAAAAATTCAAAAGTGGAGAACAATATCAAGGGAAACAAAAAGAAATCCAAATATCATGAAATTAAATAAGCGGTATATGAAGCCAAATATAAGGAAGCATTTTCAATCATCCAAATCTAGAAAATCACTTACAATCAACAAGTCGGTTGTAGTCAATATTATTCCACATATGCAGGGTGCTGTAAAAACAACCATTCAAAAAAATATATGTTAAATATGACCAAAAAACCCTTGAAGGAATAAAGGAAATAAAATGGAATAAATGACTATGTGTAGGAAACTGCTAAGAAAAATCAATTTACAGTAGAATGATCTTTAATTAGGTTTGTGACAATCGAAATTACTAGGTCTCAAATTTCAAGCTTACCAATTATGTGTATAATATAGTCTTTGGAAGGCATAGACTAGTACAAGCATTTCACTAGTTGTCAATAGAAGTCTTTAACAATTAACAAATCCATGGAAATAATTGGATATGATGAATGAAATAAATGGTTTCCAAATATGTTGATGATGGAAGAATGAATATGTGTATTCAAACCTTGACATCATGATGCCATTGAGTAAATCACAATTAGGTACAAAATGATGCCCCTCTGCCTTATACCAAAAACTTATTGGAAGAATGCTTTCAAACAAAAAATTTCTTGGAAACAATTTCCAAAACCCGCCCTCAAGCATTCATCAACAACAATATTCTCTCTCTCTCTCTCTCTATAAAGTAGCATTAACAGACCCACAGAGCTTGATCTGGACTTGCTGACAAAACCTGTCTCACCACCAAAACAGGCCAAGCCAATGTAGGGCGACTCAAACTTGGCACCAATAAGTTTGACTCACATTGGATTGCAACTACTCATACATAAAAATCTAACCCACAAATATTTGGCAATATTTTTATGGTTCAAAAATTTTACTAAATCTTTTGTCCCTCATTATATAACTCTCAATTCAGCCTTTGTACTGACTAAATTTTTGTGGATTCCAAGACAAACTCATAGCTTTTGCCTCACTATTTTTTTTCTCCAAACCAAGTTTTCTAACATTACTTTAGAGGTTTAAAAACTCGATGTCCCTCATTATATAGCCCAAATAGACGAGTTTTCCTAGAGTTCAATTCAAACTCTTATTTTTTTAGTCATTGAATTTTTCACCAAGACAATTTTTTAACATTGTTTTAAAGGCTCGTTATATTCTCATATTTCATTCTGATTCTAGTTTTGGTTTGTGTTTTCTGCCCTGAAAGAACCCACATGCCACATTAATTGGTTCTATATGTTTTCTTAATTCTATTTCTAATAGTGGTTCATTCCTCCAAAGAGATATATTGATAAAAACTTAATATATTTGAACTTTGATTCCTGTAAGGCTGCAAAAGTTAAAACACACTTTATTTCATGAAATTTGATACCTACTTCTGATTTTAGGTAACAATGTATTACTTGATAGTTATTATCACTGTGCCTCTCCATTACTATGGACCATGATGGATTTATTGCTAAAAAATGGCGATATTGGTACATATACAGGGACTGTGAAACATGGATGGATCACAAGCTTGAAGAAACTAATAAATATTGTTCATTTGGCCTAATCACATGCCATCTTGTTGAATTTAGGCTACAAGAGCCTAGATCAACCAGATGATCATATTCATAACAACAAAAATATAAGAGTTTACAATGTTGAAGCAGTAAGATATTGGAAGATAAGAAACCCTATGTGACCTATAGACAATACATAATAAATGTGTGGTTTGAGAGAAAAAGATGATATGGAAGATTTCTCAGAACAAATCACTTATGTGTTAGGGTGGAAGGTGTGGAGGGGGTCATCTTTGATCCAGTTAGGAGAATCAACCAAAAACAAAGAAAAATAATTGCCATTGTATCAAGATTGAAATATCTAAGGAAATAAAAAACTTAATTTTAATTTGAGAATCCTCCATCATAATCAAACAGATGTGAAATCAATTTCTCACGCAAAATTAGAGTTGTCTAGGAAATGAAATAGAGTTCAAGGGGTGGCAAGGAGTTCAATCTATAGAACACTACCAGGTGATGGAGACCTTCAATAGCCTAGCTAGTACCAAAGCGAACGAGACAAACATTTTAAATGTTGGAATGTTGAGTATAAATGACATCCTGTGAAATCTTATCTTTCATGAAATTAATATTCACAAATGATAGGATGTGCATGCTAATGGAATAGTGGAAAAAGGGTGAATTAATATTAAGTTGATAGGATGGGAAATAACTTCATCCCAACCCTTTATATTTCCATTTCACTCCTACATATACATTAGAGGTATGGATAACCAATGCAAAATAATGACTCTAAATTATGAAGGTGGGATTTTCTCTTTTCTGATGTTTGGTCTCTGCAGGGGTTTAAGGAACATTGACATGGTTGGTCTGTAGGATTAAATCTTCTTTATTTAGATCAAAATTCTAGTAAGCTCACATGGTTTGGATTTGGTCCATTTAACCCAATCAATTGGGCCTCCATTCTTGGCTTACAACTCTGTGGTATGCCATCATTTTGGCCATCTTCCATTTGGAAGTTCCCGGGTATTTTCTTTGGAACTGCTATTGGTTCAAATTTAATGTTGTGGAAATAATGGAAGAACATAGGCACTCTAGTCAGTTGTATCCCTTGAAAAATTTCAGACCTCCATTAAATTCAAAGGAGAAACACACACCAGATTGAAGATCTATAGGTTCAGTTTTCTCATTACAGCAGCATCATGACAAGTAAAATTAAATCTTAGATATCCAAGAATACTAAGTTATCAAAAGTAGATGCTCGTAAAAGAAAGAAAATATAAAAATTGGAAGTAAGCTTCAACATCTTTATGAATTATTCCTAGGTCATGCTAGGAGCTCACATTCTTTGGATTCTCTTCCCAATCTTTCTATTGGTTATGTTAGAGTGTTAGTTAATGTTGAAGAAACATTCCAATGGAAAATGAAAATGCAGCCCTAGAGTTAAACTTTCAAGAAGACATCAAGCAAGAAGCCCTTGATGAGCATGTTTTCTACTAAGTCCAAGTCTTACTATGAATTGTAATGTATTTTTGTTACTAGCTCAATTTATCCGGATTTATGTTAGTATGCTTTATATTTATGTTGACAGAAATATTAAAATTGTTGAAATAGTAGAAAATTTAGTATAGTGCAAAGAGTGGTTGCATCCTCTATGTCTTTGTTTGGTATTTTGCATGAAATAAATTTGATTCCATTTTTTTAAGGTATGATTTATTTAAGCATTTTGAAATGTGTCAATAAATTGATCATTGTTTATTCTGATATGCCAATTTGATTTGCAAATCTATATTGGTCATTCACATGATACCATGATCTAGGGTTTTGCATGTGATAATAAGATGGCATATTGCTGATAATGTTATGGGATGATTTCTTTATGATTGTTCACAAATATTATGATTCTTTAAGTCTTTTATGGGTCCCCTGCAAAAAAACATGCAAATGTTAGGATGCAAGAAAATGTGCCAATGCCTATTTTAAAGTTACGTTGCAATTTAAGGCATAATCTATGCTAGGTCCCTATAATACTAGTGTATCCCCTTATTTTTATTTTTATTGTAGCCCCCTTATTTTTATTGTTGTACCCATGTAGTCCCCATATTTTTATTATTCTTCCCCATAGAAGCCCACTATTGTTATTGGCGTGCCCTTACATTGTTATTGCTATGTCGACAAGGATTATATTATGACCCCTTGGACTCCTATATATAGAAATGAGGTTTTTTCATTTGTATAATCCAATAATAATTCATTGATATAATGTAAAGGAGGTTTCCCCCTCGAAGAGGCATATTTATAAGTTGTTGATTTATCTTTTCTTCTATTTTGTGAGATGGTTTCATAACATTTGGAATCAAAGCATTGGATTTTAGGGTTTTGCTGCTAAAAACGGGTAATCTTGGAATTTTTGTTATAATTTTTTTTATACGAAGTTTTAGTAGCTAAAAAATAAAATTATTTGAGCCAAAATCATGAGGAACTTTGTGTAAAAATTTCAGATCTTTTTTCACTATATTGTCGAAGATATGAGATGAGGAAGTTAGGGTTTTTGCAGGCTCCAAAATTTCATCTCAGACGAATGCCCAAGGGAAAATTGTCATAGCTTTCATTTCAAACATCAAATTGGAATTCTATAAAAAGTTACTAAAATTTCACAGAGGATAGTTTATTGTATATCTATTTTAGAGCCGAAGGTCAACACAGTGACATGTGGCATGTCGTACAAGTTTGCTCTGCTAAACCAACCCATAATTAGGTCATTGTGGGAGATTGGGCATAACTTTATCTTGAAGAATCCAAATTAGGTTAGACCTATGGCATTAGAAAAAAGACTCAAAGGGATAATAAAATGTTGAATATTAAATCTTAGGGATCCAAAATTACAGAGATAGATCAGTTTCAATATCGAGCTCCTCAAAAGCAAGGAAAAGGTGTGTATCTTCTTTTTTTAATTGCATAAGTCTTGTTTGAAAAATTAGTTTGAAGTAATTCCAAGGGAATATTGAAGAATATATATCAGTATTGGGTTCTAATATTCCTCCCAAAAACAATTCCACACCCATTAATCCCTTAGAAGCCTCTACTATGACTCGTGAAGAGGAAGAAGTGCAACATGATATATCAAAATTACGAGACCATGTGCAACAAATTTCGCTCTCACAAAGAGTAACAAAAAATGAAATGGAAGCTAAGATGAATGGTTTAAATAAAGACATGGATGGATTGAAGAAATGCATGGAAGCTAATATGGATGGTGTGGAAGCTAATATAGATGGTATATAAGAAAAACTTAAAGCAAACATGGAAATTTTGAAGGAAAGTTTGACAAATCTGCTACAAGAAATTATTCCTAAAGGCGAAATGGTAGTAGATGAAACTCATGATGAGAAAAAAATAAATCTTAATCATTATTTCATAGACTCTAATGTTGGATTTAAGACCCACCATATTCCAAATATCGATATGAGGAATTTTTATGGCAAGGATCCAGTAACATGGATACTACATATGGAGAAATATTTTGATCTCCATAGTGTGCAAAACACACAAAGGGTACGCATTGAAAATTTATATTTAGACCAAAATACATTTGTATGGTATCGATGGCTTTTCTCTCACAAAAGAATTTTCACTTGGCGTTATGCAGGTAAATCCTCTCTGCGGACAGAGATGATCCCTCTAGCCCTAGAGTGGGTCTAGAAACAAAGGGACACACTAAAGTGTTGCTTCCTAATTATTGAATGAGCAAGGGAAACAGTAGATCAACCTATCTGGAATCCAATGCTGTATTTTTTTCTGCAGTAGTGGTGGCCTCTCACTCCTGCTTCGGTGAGTCACAATCTGTTCACCATTACGCTTGGATACCTACACAAAGAACAAGAAAACAAGAACAACATACAAGATGAAAACATTCCATTCATAACTATTAACCAGTCAAAGAGGGATAAACATATTGCGTTAAAAAAACATTATAACACAACATTGGAACCAAACAGTAGTCATGTATATAAATGAATAGAAGGAAGAGTTACAACCGATGCTTTAATGTCGTAGTCTCCTCCAGTGGGGTTCAGGCGAAGCGCGTCTCAGATGCTCGTCAGGGAATTCAGACGGGGTGAAGGAATGGACTCAAGCTCTCTTAGAAGTCATGGACTCAAGCTTCCTCAATGTAATTCCTTCTTATTCTATCTTCTCTAGTCATTCATCTATAGTATGTCTAATTCTCCAAGTTCAACTATTCAGTCGTTCAGCTATTTTGTACTAAGAGAGATAACTTATTTTATAGAGGAAAAGGAGGAGGTTAGGATCCCTAAAAAGGTGGGAGGGGGGCCTATCCTTTAGCGATTTCCCATAAGAGGTGGAAACCATAAACCTAAAGGAGGCAGTATGTGGTTTATCAGTTCAACCACTCCCAATGACTCATCCTCGAGGTGGTTGGAGTGGAATCTCCACCTCTATTTTTAAAAAACATTCCATAAACAGCTTGGCACGGGTGGCAAACTAGGATAGAGAACCAGATGGCACGATCCCAGTGTTAATTTTCCCCTTCAACGCAAGGACATAACTGATTACCCGCGCCAAGGCAAAAACAGGGGTTTTTGAGTCTTTGCTCAGGGAATTGTCAACAAGAGGAATGTTAATCTCATGTAAAGGGACACAATGATGGTGTTTGAAAGGCATGACACTGCTTATTGGTCACAGAAATTACCCTCCAATGGGTGAGATGGGGATTGCAGGGACAATGACAAAATGTTGTGTAACAGATGCCCCCTAAAGCATGAAGTCCGAGGGAGAGGGAGGGGCGAAATTCTTTATGAGAATGTGTTCGAAACAAAAACGATGTCGGAAAACCTACAATTACAAATACAACTGATATCTCTGATACATGAACATGTGGCATGGGCGCAGCCATCCATAATAGAGTATATATAAAAACTAAGATCTGAGGTATGGACGCAGCCATCCAACAATAAGGATCAACAAATAGACTCAGGTATGGGTGTAGCCATCCAATCAAAAGAGTCATGTAATAAGTCATAAAAATCCACCAAAATCTGCATCCTGGACTTTATCAGACAAAATCCAGGGTCTGGTGCTCCATCTGGACTCGAACAAGTACAAATTCAAGCATGCGAATATATGAGATGAAGTCAAACATGCAAGAAAATTACCTGATTACCAGCCAATGATGAAAGCTATTAATAGGCACGAGAGAAACCACCAATAATGACAATGGCTCTCAAGGTAAAACTAGTACAATCCACGAGATGTGAATAGTGATCTGGCGTCAAACATCCATAGAATCAGTCGATTGAAGGCCAATGATGTGGACCTTGCGTCGAATGCGAAAAACCTACCATTAAGGCATGCAGGCTCCAAGGTACTAGAATAGAGTCTCTCGATCAAATTCCTAGATACTGAGCTAAAGTCGACAGGAAGTGACCTAATCAAAGGTGGGCCATAATGTTTCCCAGATCATCGATTCGAGACAGAGGAACATGATAATAGTGAATCATGACCAACAGAGAATCAGAGGGAGGTTGAAAACTGCAAAGGCAAACTTCTCTTGAACATGTCAGTAGCACGACACTGGATTTGGAAGTATTTGACATCAAAGTATCTAAGGTCATGACGATGTGGCAAAGAGTAGATGAGAGGTAAAAAGAGATTACCCAAACCCATGGAGGCAAAAATGACAAAATGAGATGTCCCCAACCTGACACGAATGCAGACAAGTGCCATGTTCAAGAGCGACATACTGCCAACATAACTAAAACTTGGTTCCATTTTCCCCCACCACTTCTGGTGAGTACCCAAATTATTTTTTAAAGCAAGCCTGAAGGGGATAGCATATGCTTTTGCTGTAAGTTTGTCCTTCGGACAAATCCAACCTAGTACATTTTACGAGCCCTAGGAAGGAGTAACTCGAGTAACGTCATGGTGACAAAATCTGATGTCATCAGGGTTTAAAGAGTCTGATAAAGGGATAAATCAACATATTTTCATGTTTAGAGAGTTTGAAAAGAAGGCAGAAAAGAAAACTCCATCATTGACCTTTTCGTAAATAGTCTCTCAGATCCGAAAAGGTAGAAAAAAATATTTGAAATAACCTCTTAGTCGCGATAGGCTAAGGTATTCCTTTTTCGTGAATAATATATCCCAACCCGAAAAAGGGGTAAACATATACTAGGTAGATATTGTTTCGCAGTCATTTAACGAGTTCGAGACGACAAGAGTCTCAGAAATATTTTTATTTTTAGAGAGTCAGAAAAGAGCTGAAAGATGACTCCAGTAGTGAATTTTTCATTTTTTTACCGAGTCCGAAAAAGTATAAAATTTAACTCGTTACTTCATCACTACATCCTGAAAAACTTGTTGCTGCACAAGAGAAACGTGTAAAACCCATTTTTCAAAAAATAATATAATAAAATAATTGAAAAACATGTCTTAAAACTTAATTAGGGTTGTAAAAAGTTACAAAATGCCAAAAATGGTAAAAAAAAATTACTATCACTTTTTACCTCTTGTGGAGCAAATAGTTACCCATTTTACTGTGTGATTTTGTGGCGACACTAGTGGACAATCCAGCAGATCAATCTCAAATCTGTCAGTTCCAGGTAAGATCTGAGATATTTCCATTCATTTTGAGTCATTTCTTACTACATGCAACTTCTAATTCTAAAATCTGGTGGAGGAAGTATGAAATTAGGGCATGGAGGTTGGCGTGGGTTTCAGGCACGAAGTCACGCCAACCGCCCAATTTTTTGTACTAGGGCACGCCAATGGTACTAACCATTTTTTGTGCATAATGTAAGACACAAACCCCATTTATTCACAAATCTAAGTTCCCAAAAGGCTAATATCACTCATATGAATGTGTTTACAGGTAAAAAAGCAACAAAATGGTAATAGAATGGAAAGAATAGGAACACAACATAGAAGGCGAGCTTGCCATGGAAAATGAGAGATGCATGGAAGCTTTCAGGGATTGTGGCCTGTAGAAGTTATTATTGACACCGTGTCTCTGTGCTCAACCAGAGCTATTACAATATTTGATCAGTATATGGGATGAGGACTAGGAAAAGTTCATCCTTCGAGATCAGGAGCTCGAGATTGATGTTTCTGGCGTCTATTTTATCACAGGATTGTCACGAAGGGGAGTAGTGCCAATCCTACCCAGTACCTAGCCTTGCATGGAGAGTATGTCCATGGTGATGGATAGAGTATTTCTAGGGGCACAGAAGGGAACAAGGAGTGGGAAAGTTGATATCCAAACTATCCAATACCTAGCACTAAATGTAGTGTTGCATACCATCACACGAGCTACGGGATCACAAGCACCACACGAAGCAACAAAAACACAGTTGCTTCTTGCTGTAGACTACTTATCACTGACCATCTACAATTGGGCAGAGTTTGTGACAATAAACATGAAACTCCAGCTAACAAAATGCAAGAAGACCAAATTGAAGCAGTTTGGTTATGGGTCTATCTTGGTATCGTTCTTCCTGGAACGATTACCAATATTTCAGCGTTAGGAGGACATAGTCCTGACACCACCAGTGAGAGAACCACGGATGGCCTGATGGGCGGCTCTGATGCCAAGGGCAAGGGGTGGTCAACAGATGTCCTCGAGACTAGAGTTCTTCGATTGGCTCCACTGACAGTTGATCGTTGTGGAAGACTGGCCCTACTCTAGTACAGATTTTACTGGTGATCCAGACCTCCCACTCCTGGAGGAAGAGGATTGGGACGAAGATTTGGGTAACACGCTTTTAATTTTCATGAGTATTATGAATTCTTTTTGTTTATGTATGTTCTTACTTTAAATCCATGAATTTGTAGATGTCGGCCCAAAGAGACCCGCATGCATGTCTCTGATAGCGAGGTGAATTCCTCGTGATTTCGACCCTCATGGTGAGGGCATCGAGGAAGAGGAGCTCGTGCGCAGCCTAGAGGGTATCACACATGGAATCCCGGATTATGCACGATTTGACGATGTTCCTCGCACCTACCAGAGGCATACCGTTGGGGTGTCAAGCCGTGTTCACTGCTTATCAAGGCGTCTTGTACGGGTATTAACATGTTATCATGAGCATCATGCTGATTGGAAACCTAGGCTTGATATCTGTATTTTTGAGAGACATGGGGTCTTAGAATGTAACAGAAACACACATATATTTTTTGAATGTATCATGCACACTGACGCAAACATGTGATATATATACAGCTATTTTCCTATATGGATCTCTTCACATGATGATGATTTTACAAATTACGCAAATGTCTATCTAATACAATGTTAGCCACTGTATCAGTTAATGCATTCATTCATATAGGAGTATGTTGATATGTGATAAAATCAAAATTTCTTTCCAACAAACGAATACGTAAATACAATCTCAAAATGTATAGGTTTCTAGCTGAATAATGACCATTGAGTTGTAGAACAACAAGCTATGAATATAGATTTACAACCAATGTGCATATGCCGAGATTGATCGCCTCGGTTAATAGTTCAAGAACAACACTATATTTAGCGACATTTTTTGTAGTTCGTCCTAGAAAAATACCTTGCAGTTCTATCAATTCACTAGCAGGATCATAGATTACCCAGGCTGCTGAAGACAAATTCCTAGTACTGCGGGAAGCACCATCCGTGAAACCGACATAAGGGGTAATAGACATCTGCAAAAATAATCAAGACCCAAATAAGCAGGAAAATGCTCGCAAAGCACACCAAATCAAATCATGTACAAAAATGAAAAAAACACCTATGTACACAAATCATGCATGAATGACTCATGCATAATACTTTTTGAGATACAACCCATTTTTGGGTTGTTCTAACGAATGACCTTTGTAATCAATGAGCTCATAGGCCCCATTATACAATAAGCGTTTAACAATGTAAGGCCCATGCCACATGGGTTGAAATTTACCTACCCCCAGCTTATCATGAGCTTGGTCGTACAGTAGGATAAGATCTCCTTCAACGAAAGAACGAGGGGAAACTGATTGGTCAAAATGAGCTTTGACCCACTTTTTCTATGCTTCAATAACCAAAGTAGCAAAGCGACGGGTTTCATCTAACCTTTCGAGATAAAGGAGATGCTCTTCCTCAGGTGAAGTGTTCGGCAGTAATTCAACAACCAACTTAAGTGAAGGTATTTCACATTTAATCGGAAGAGTAGCTTCCAGACCATAAACCAACTGAAAAGGGGTGAATCCGGTTGCACTCTTAACTGAGGTTCAGTATGCCAAAAGAGATGAAAATAACATGAGATCTCAATTGGATTTATGGATCCCAATCATACATTGAAGCATGGCAACAAGAACTTTGTTCACGGCTTCAACCTGGCCATTGGCCTAAGGATATAGTACAGCGTTGAGCCGTTGTGACGCAGAGCCAACTTAGAAGTCAACTCGGCCACCATGTAATGCCAAAAATGGGAACCATGATCGGTGATGATGGCTTGAAAGACACCAAACCTAGCAATGATATGATTGAATATGAATTGAGCAGCTATCTTACCGTTGGCGGCAAGTGTAAGCATTGCTTCAGCCCATTTGGTGAAGTAGTCCACGGCTATGATAATATAGGCATGCCCCCAACCCGAGTGAGGGTTACACATCATAAAATCGATGCCCCACTTCGCAAAGGGACCAACTGTAATGACAGGATGAAGAGGTACAGGCGGCAGATGCATCTTGCGTTGATAAACCTGGCAATCATGACATTTATGAACCGCGGCAATGTAGTCTTTGAAGATAGAAGGCCAGAAATAACCAGCATGACGAATCTTCTGTGCAGTGGCATAAATAGACATCTGACCGCCACAGGTACCACTGTGAAAATCATTGAGGACTTTCTCAGCTTCCTCGAGGGTCAAACATCGACAGAGAATGGAATCCACTCCGACGTGATAGAGGGTATCCCCGACTATACGATAAGGTTGTGACTGATGACGGATGCGTCGACGGGCATCCTTCATCAACTTAGATCTTAAAGTAGAAGTTTGGAGATAAACAATGATATCACCGTACCACGGATCGAGGGTGCTAATCAAGAAAAGAGTTTCATCTGGTATATATTCCTCAAGACGAGACGGAGGAGAGTCTGAAAGTAGGGAACAAATCAAATCAGCAAAGACTGATGATTTCTTCGACTTGGCCATAGTATATTCCAAATCTAACTCTTGGAGGATAAAAATCCACTTTGAGTATTTTCCCCTCAGCAATTTTCGAGACAATATATAGGTCATGGGGTTACAATCGGAAATCACAGTCACCGTACGCAAAAGAATATAATGACAAAAACGTTGACCGGCTTGGACCGCGGCTAACACTAACTTCTCGACGTGTGCATAGTGTTTCTTAGGGTCTATAAGGTTATGAGACAAGTAATAAATAACATGCTCATTACCGTCATCATCATCTTGTACCAGAACCATGGCAAACATCCTGAAGGGGCGGCTAAATAAAGGGAAAAATCATGATGATAGTTAAGAGGACGCAATAGAGGAGAATTGACAAGCGACATCTTTAGGGCCTCAAAATAATTTTGAGAAATTTCATCCCAATAGAATAGGACGCCCTGCTTTAATAAACGCGTGTATCCCCGAGCCACTTCTGCATAGTTAGGTATAAAACGGTGTAGAAAAATAGCCTTACCTTGCAAACTCTCTAGCTGATGTAATGAGGATGGAGAGGGGAGATTAATAATAGCCTCAACCTTCAGAGGATCGAGGAAAATTCCGTATTTGGATACGATAAACCCTAATAGTCTATTGGAATCAACGCAAAAGACACACTTATGCGGATTAAGCCGAATATTGTAACGTTGACAACGAAGAAAAATCTGACGAAGATGATCAGGATGGTCCAGACGCTTAGCTGAATGAGGTGGAAGGTCATCCAGAAAAGGCTGAACGATGTGTCAAATATCATGAAAAGCATATGACATCGTTCGCTGAAATGTAGCCCCGACATTCTTTAAGCCAAAAGGGAGCTTTTAAGAGGCGAAATTACCCCAAGGACAGATAAAGGCAGTCTTATGTTGATCAGTCAGAAGAATGTTAATCTGATTGTAACCAAAAAAACCGTCCATTAAGGAAAATATCTCACTCTTGGCACAGTCATCAATGATCTGATCAATAAAGGGAGTGGGATAATTATCCTTAGGACAAGCCCAATTAATATCACGATAATAATCACAGACAAAAATAGTTCCCTACTTCTTATCTATAGGAACACTATTAGAGACCCATTCTGTCAAAGGAATTAGGTAAATAAAACCAGCTCGGAGAAGTTTTTCAACTTCAACCTTAATGGCAACAGATTTTCTAGGGTGCACTAGACGAAGACGTTGATGAACAGGTTTTGAACCAGGATAAGTAGGAATTTCATGCACCACTATACTAGGATCAATGCTAGGCATTTCTTCATAGGACCATGCAAAGACATCACGAAACTCACGAAAAAGGCTAGTATAAACTTGGACTTCATCAGAAGAACAAGTAACCCCAATATGGATGTTCTCCACAATTCCTGGTTTAACGGAAATGTCAATAGGCATTGTCTTGTGTAATGTTACTCAAGTTACCTTCCGTAAAGACATCATGTGTCAAAACAGGTAATTGAAGCGGAGGATAAGGAACCTAAGTTACAAAACGCTCGAGACAAGTAGACACGGCCCCGAGGCCATGCATAAATGAGGAACGATGATGACCATCATCCCACGGTATATCCTCAAGAGACATGGTTTCCACAATGGCCTCATCGGAAGGAAACACCTCTTCCAACGGATCAAGCGAATTCAAATCACCAAGCTAGGGGGATTGAGAATAAATGTCAAAAGACATGCGTAAAGGAGTGCAATTAGAGGACAGAGGTTTCGAAGCAGCAATGAGTTCACAATAATCAATCTCAATCAAACTCAAAGGCATCGAATCTCCGAAGGAATCAATCTATTCAAGTGAAGGAATAATACATGGGTCATCAGACTGAGATATCATATGAATCTGAACAATATTCAGAGGAGGAAGAGGAAAAATACCCATGAGGGAAAGATCTTTAAAAAGACCTGGCCCTACGAAAAAATTTATGGTTGGGTAGGATTTATCAAAATATTAGGTCTACCTCTTCTACTTTGCGCGCCCCTATGGCTATTGTGCACAGCAGCTCTTGACCTCCTCGGCCGCTCCAATGGACTCCAGTGGGGGCCCGCCTTCCCCTCCCCCCCCCCCCCCCCCCTCTCCCCCCGGAGGTTCTAGCTTTCAAATCGATGATAGCAGCTTGCATTAAGATAACCCCTTCTGCCATGCAATAGAAATTTGTGAATAAAATGGACAGCATCCCCTCGGTTGCACTCCCGGAAGAAGAAACATGCAGAGCAGCTCTGAATCTTATAGAGAGACGCCTCATAGGCTAGTTCACTGGCCTCTAGCCTTCACCAAAGTCTATTGAAGATTGGGTTCAAAGAAACTGGATCCCATTAACCAAAGAGGCCATAAAAAGCTACTTTGTGGGCAAGGGATTTTTCGTCTTTGTCTTCGAAAGTGTAGAGGAAAAAAGCTTAATCTTCAGGAACGGACCACATTTCATGGGTCCACAAGGATTATATTTGAACAAATGGTCGCCTGACTTTGATCCAGCTCAGGATGTTCCATCAGCTGTTCTTGTTTGGGTGCATTTGCCCCATCTTACCCTTCACTGCTAGAACCAAAAGTCTCTTTAGCTAATTGGAAATGCTCTAGGAAAATACATAGATCAAGCAGTCAAAAAAGATCAGTATTCATGTGCCTGCATATGTATCGAAGTTGATCTAGAGGAGGGACTGCCATAATCAATCAAGCTAACAGTTTTCGGATGGATGCATGTTTAAGAACTGGATTATGAACAGCTCCTTTTTAAATGTAGACATTTCCATGGTCACGGCCATTTCGCAAAACACTACAAGAAAAAGGCTGAGGAACAAGCAGAGATGCACAATGGCGAGCAATTGACCCTAGTATAGAAAGCAGCGCAAAAAAAAAGTTAGAGGTAAATTCACTCAGAAGGAGGCCCCCAACAGCTCCAATCCCACCAAGAAAGGGGTCCAAACCCAAATGAAAAAGAAATCAGTCAAGCCAAACCCAAGAAATAGTCCCAAAAAATGTAGACCAGGAAGGAACACCCAACTCCAACAAATAAGAAAAAGAATTAGGCCACCCAGAGACTTCCAAAGGCAGCCCCTCCAATCCATCGTATGCAGAAGTCACAAGGAAAAATCCAGTAGATAGCTCAAGATCATCGGAGGATGAGATCTACGAGTGTCATTAAAAAAGAGCTGGAAGGAAAACCCATAAAGAACCAAGGGAGGAGGAGGCTGAAATACTTAAAACTCAAGGAATCCAGACCACGATAGAGATGTCTATTGGGAGAAATACTAGAGCAAGGCCTCCTAAGGGAGGTTCCCACCCCCCACCTGGTAAATAATGCGTCTTGTCTCTTGGAACTGTAAAGGTTTGGGGACCCACATGAAAACTGAAGCAGTCAAGGATCTACTGAAAATCGAACCCCCAGATATTCCCATGCTCCAAGAGACAAAAATTGAAGGATGAGCCCTTCTCGATATCAGCAAGGCGGAGTGGAAGAAAAATGCAGGAAAAGCAGTAAGCTCAAGGGGTTCTTCAGGGGGGCTGGCTACCCTATGGACAGATGAACTCTTCCACCTGAACAATTCCTTCGAAACTCAGCACTGGATTTTCATAGAATTAAAGCATTGTGCAAATAAGTTGACTATCTCACTCTTCAATATTTATGTTCCAGTTATTTATTCTGAAAAAAAAGATAATGTTGGAATTCCCTCCTAGCATTCTTAGAGTAGCATACGCCCAATAACATAATCCTTGTTGGATATCTGAACATAGTTCTGAAGCCCAAAGAAAAGAGGGGGTAACAGCAATAGAGACCACTTGTTGCCTTTTGTGGAAGATCTGATCCAACAATGGGATCTCCTTGATTTTAATCCAATAAGAGGTCTCTATACATGGACTAATAGCAGGATTGGGGAGGAACATTTATCTGCTCGTCTGGATAGATTATTAGTGCAAATCTCACTGATGATGAACAATAAGATAATCAATACAAAAATCCTCCCTAAATTAACTTCAGACCATAAGCCCATTCAACTGCTCCTGGAGGATGAAGAAGACTTGGGTCCTCTTCCTTTTCGCTTCAGCCCCCTCTAGATTGAAAGGGATGGTTTCATGGAAACTGTGAAATAATTTTGGGCTAAACCAATCTCAGGATCACCATGTTATGTTTGGGAGCAAAATCTCAAGGCAACAAAACAAGCCCTAAAAGAATGGATAAAAAAACCCGCTCCAAATCCAACCAGCCAAAGGAAAGAAACAGTGCAGACTTTGGAGGATTTACAAGTTGAATTGGAACACAAGGGTATCACCCCAGAGATGATAGGCAAAGAGGTAGAAGCCCAACATTCTTCCTTCCACTCCTTTAGAATTGAAGAAGAGTTCTGGAGAATCAAATCCCGTAGCCTGTGGTTGAAGGTTGGGGATCGAAACACCTCTTTATTTCATCACCAATATAGAGCTAGACTCTCTCATAATCACGTTTCGGAAATCACAACTGAAGAAGGACAGATATGCAAAGGATTTTCTCAAATAAAAGAGGCAGCAGAAAGCCACTTCAAAAAGCTTTTTACTGCAGGGACACAAGGCAGTGAGGAGGATTTAGCTGAGCTCCTCTCAAACATCCCCCTCCTTTTCAACTCAAAAGACAACCTTGCTCTCATTAACCCCTTCACGGAGGAAGAAATAATCAATGTTATTTGGTCTATGGAGCCTGATAAGGCTCTTTGGCCTGACGGATTCACCATTCACTTCTATAAGATCTGCTGGGATATCATTAAATTTGACCTCCAAAAAATGATAAGAGGGTTCCAGAAGAAAGCTAAGATAGGAGGAGGAACCAATTCCACCAACCTTGCACTAATTCCAAAAGAGGCCAACCTAGAAACGTTTACCAAATTCAGAACCATATCTCTTTGCAACGCCTCCTACAAAATTTTGGCCAAAATTCTGGCAAACAGAATTAAACCATTACTCAAAAGGCTCATCTCCTCCTCCCAAGGAGGATTTGTTGAAGGTAGACACATCTTGGATAATTTCATCCAAGTGCAGGAGGCAATTCACTCAAGTAAATAGCGAAAAGAAAAAGGAATGCTGATAAAACTTGACATGGCGAATGCTTTTGACAGGGTTAATCACACCTTCCTCATCAAAGTCTTACGCTCCTTCGACTTCTTGAATCTATTTGTGAATCTTATAAAAGCCTGTATTGACAATCCCTAGATTTTCCCCTTGGTTAATGGGTGCCCTACTGGCTTTTTTCATGCCTAGAGAGGCCTTAGGCAGGGCTGCCCCCTCTCTCCCTTTCTGTATATTATGTTGGTTAAAACTCTTAGCAGAAAGCTCACTGCTGAGAGAGACGTTGGGTCACTCCCTGGCCTCAAAATTTCCTATGGCACAGATCCCTTAAATCATGCCCTTTTCGCAGATGACTCTATTCTACTTGGAGGAGCCTCTCCCAGAATTGCAAAAGCGTTTGACTCAGTTCTCAAATGTTATTGCAGGGTAACAGGATCCTTAGTAAGTGAAATAAAGAGTGAAATTTATGGCTGGAATATGGAGCAACAAGAACTCATGAGCATTTCTCAGATCCTTGGCTTTAAATCCTATGCCAAATGGGACAAGATCAAATATCTGGGTTTGCCCATATCAAATGGAGTTAACAAAAGGGACCTATGGAGTGACATAATCAGCAAAATCAAAACAAAAATTTCATCTTGGGGAGGCTACTGGCTAACAAAAGGAGGAAAAGTAATCCTTATTAAAACTCTGTTATCTGCGTTGCCACTTTACCAAGCTTCTTTTCTTCTTGCTCCAAAAAATGTGACAAATCAAATATCCAAACTCTTGAGGGACTTTCTATGGCAAGGGGGGAAAGGGAATCAGGAAAAAATTCATTTGGTCAACTGGGATACTGTCAAAAGAGATATCACAGATGGTGGTTTACAGATTCGGGACCCTGCATTGGTTAATCTTGTGCTTGGTGGAAAAATTCTGTGAAAATAGCACTGTGATCCACATCATCCAGTTAGTCAATTGCTCAAGCATAATTACGCAGAAGGTCCTGCGCTCAGAAATTTGCAAGCCTGCAACTCTGTAACCTGCACCCAAACCTGGAACTTATGTCGAAAAAGCCTCCACTTCTTCAAAGAGAAGGTGTATCGTGTGCCTAGAAATGGCAAGAAAACCTATCTGTGGGATGATCACATTATGGATCGTGCTCCACTCTCTAAGTCTGAAGACATCGTTGATATCAAAGAGTGGCTTCAGCACGCTGGAATTAACAGTGTCTATGACCTTTCTAGGTGGGAAAACAATGGTAATTGGAGCGATTGGGACTTTCATGTTGTCCCTGCTAGACTTTTGCAGCAACAAAATCGTCTCATCGAACTGCTTGAAGATGCAGCACCAGTTCATCAAAGCATGAAGGACTCATGGGGATGGGGACACTCAGGAAGGTATACCACAACTGCTGGCTACAGTGCCCTTCACCCATCAAAAATCAATAATAATCCGCCCAACTTTTGGAAAAAAGTTTGGGATCCAGGAGGTCTTCCTACAGTAAATTTTTTCTTTTGGATTTTGGTACATAACAGAGTCCTAACAGGAGAAAATCTGGCCAAGAGAAGCTACACTGGACCACATAGATGTGCCCTCTGCAGAAGCAATACTGAAACAACTAAACACCTCTTTATTGATAGTCACTTTGCTAAAGAAGTATGGGGCTACATCCTCCATGAACTTCAGATTACCCCCCCAGGTCATGACTCTGTTTTAGATTATTTTCCTCATGGAGTCAACTATATCCCCACAATATTCCCACTAAATCTCTATGGAACAGAATTTGGATCGCCATCCCCAAATACGTATGTTGGCAAATTTAGTTGGCCCAGAATGAACAGATTTTCAATGAAATCTCTTATACTCCCTTGAAAGTATCATCCAAAGCAAAATCTCTCCTTCTAGAATTAGTCCAGCAATATTACTTTAAAGAAGACCTCTCTCTCCTTCCAAAAGAAAAGAGATGGATGGATTCTCTTTCCCCTCTACCTTGGAAGCTTCTCTTAGTCCCCCCCACTGCAAACCCTGAATGGCGAAAAAGATATTCTGAAATCATTTTCCAAGATTGGTGGAGGAAACAACAACTAACCACAATTTTCTTTAACAGGGCTTCTAAAGGGAACCCCAGTGCAGCTAGATCAAGGGGTATTATGTACTCTTTGGATGGCTCAAGAAGGGATTTCTTTTTCTGGGGTATTGGGAAAAAAACCAACAACCAAGCAAAGATTATTGCTCTCCTCAAAGCATGCCAAATTGCAAGTGAAGGGGCATCAATGACTTTCAAGCATTTGGAGACTTAGAAATACTCATTAAAAAACTCAATACGGAGGAATTGTTCAATAATGCAAGCCTCAACAAAACTATGAGAAGATTAAAGAGAATCCTCCTTGAATTCGACACCTACAAATTCTACCATATTCTAAGGAATTCGAATAGTGAAGCAGATATTATGGCAAACAAAGGGTGCACTCTACAGAAGGGACAACTCAACATTAATGATGAGATATCATACCAATCTTGCTTCTCTTGACAAAAATGTAATCCATCCTAGCATAAGAAAGAGGAAAAAGCGAACAGTACTCTTGGTTTTTTAGGCTATGGCCCAACCATCTACCTTCAATTAAATAAAATCATATCCATTTTAGTTAAAAAAAAAAGGACCTAGCCCTACGCTCTCGTAGGGAGTGGGAATCTTGTCCACATATATAACGTTGTTCTCGAAAGAAGAGGTGAAGAAAAAAAATTGATCAACAGTAACAATATTTCCTTCATGTGGAAATTTCAAAACACAAAAGAGAGTGGACGAAACACACAACATGGCATGAGTCCAACTACAACTGAGGAGAATATTATAATTAAGCTTAGCATCAACGACTTCGACCTCCACATTAACTATCTTCCCTTTCAAAGTAATCGGTAAACTAGTGAGAACACCTAAAGGTTTTGATTCTCTCCCATAACATGCTTCTAAAGAATTTGGTGATGAATTTAGAGCTAGAGAACCAATGGCTTTCCAACATGAAGATGACATGATACAGGTTGATGCACCTTTGTCCACAATTGCTCGATGAATATTGAGACCATTAATAACAACTTGAATAATGAGCGCAATCTAATGCGAAAGTCATGGAACGAAATTCTTTAGATCGAAAGCAAGAAGGTTAGCATCGGCAGGATCAATCTCGCCAATCACGGATAACAAAGCTCTTCGATGTGACGGACAGCTCTGAAGTAATTCTAACGCAGACATCGTGGATGGTGCCTGAGCCAAATCTTCAACAATATTGTAATGGTGAGCGGCACAGGCATTGGGATTATAAGATGACTTACGGAGAACACCTTTGGAAGGTGGTTGCAAAATGGATTCAGCATTAGGCCTTTCGATCTCAAGAGGATCAGTAACAGGTGGAGAAGGAGGAGGGCCATCAGCGATCTCCTTCCCCATGGCTTGACGGGATCTAGCACAATATTTCGACCGAGTAGCGATAGAAACAGTGCTCAAACTGTTCATCATGAACACCTGAGAGCCAAATGGGGCAGAGGATTGGGGTTTCTCTACCATCTAAGTCAATTGAGATGGGAAAGGTTCCTTAAGAATGACCGGAGTTCCCTGGGTGCCTTTAAGCAATCGGCTCACTTCGGACCGTCGAGGACAATCTTTGGTGAAGTGCTCTTCGTCACAGATCAAACAAGGGTACTTTGGTTTGTGTTGAGAACCATCAGCAGCACGAGATTTCTGAGAATCCTGTTTTAGGGTACCGGCTTTGGCTTTAACTTTACCTTTATTTTTACCTTTAGAAGTATTATCAGTAGGATTGGCCTGAACGTCATTAACTTCTGCGGGTTTACTAGAATTCGAAGTAGACTGAGAAGCAACATTATTGGAAGAAGCAGAATTTGGCTTCCCAGAGTTTGAAGATGAATAATTATGAGAATTCTGAGACACAGAACCAATAATACCATCGACGGATGAAGTTGCTGGTGGTTTAGAAGTTCCAGGTTGAGGAGCATCAGGCAAGATATCATATAATGCGCGAGACTGAGAGTACACAAGATCAAGGTACTAGGCGTAAGCAATGACTTGTTCCTCGGTTACACATGCCCCCATAGCTATGTCTTTGGAAATATAATTGACAAAGAAGGTGGTGAACCAATGAGTTAGAATCTGATCAGGAATTTCAAATTTGATCATGCAATGACAGTGCCTCCACTCATGAATATGATCCGAGATATAATTAGCTCAGTCCTGTTTCAATGAAGTGAGGAGGTGCGTCCCGGTCTCATAATGGACCGGTAACTAAAAATGCGTAAGGAATTCCATGGCTAAATAATTGAAATCTTGGAAGATGCCACGAGATAGCTCAATGTACCACTTTGCAGCGGCATGAGTAAGAGTTCGCTGGAAAAGACAGAGTCTAATAGAATCTTCAACCCAAGAGTTAAAGGAACACCACAAATGATAAGTCATAACATGCGCTTGGGGGTCTTCACCAGACTTGCCCTCAAATTTAGGACAATCACCAGGAATCTTGGTTGGAACCGGAGGCCAATATGGGTTATGAAGAATGGGATCGTTCGTCAACTTTAACACATCAGGTAATTCCAACGTAGCAAGAAACGGTAATTGGGTATTGAAATTCATCGGAGGTATTTGATAAGGACCTGCATGTACATTCCATCCAGTTTGGGCAGGATTTTTTCCCCATACATTCTGTCCCGGAGGATTCAGATCATAGGGATTAGAAGTAGTTTAAGTCGGTTGATACTGGGGTTGAGGACCAAGATACTGGGTCGGAGTAGACCACTGAGGTCCTTGCTGAGTAGCGTATGGAGTCTACTATGGAATGTAAGCATGAATTTGAGGTTGATGATAGACAGGTTGATTTTGAGGGTAAGGAACCTAAGGTGCAGTATATACCAGTTGATATGAACCTTGAGGGTAGTAAGCACCTTGCGGTTGAGCAGGAGGACCCGGCTAAGTAGGTTGAGCAGGTTGTTGAGCAGGTAAACCTGGCTGACTATAAACAGGTAGAACGGGCTGCTGAAACGATGGAACCGGATGAGGAGCAGGTTGAATCAGTTGCTGATCAAGTTGAACCGAGTACTGAGGGCCACCGGGTTGGGCTTGTGGAAAAGGTTGGCCCAATGGTTGTGATGGAACAGGTTGTCCCTGATGACCAGGTTGACCCAAATAAGGACCGTAGGATTGTCCTGGTTGCACAACATGTTTTCCATACTGAACATGTGACTACGATTGTGGTGTAATAGGTTGTCCCTGTGGTGGGTAGATTTTCCCCACAGGATCCCGAGATAGCCCTGGTTGATTCTGAGGTTGACCAAACAGACCGGAGGGTTTTCCATGTTGGACCAAAGGTTGACCTTGTAAAGGTTGGCCTTGTGGACCATATGGTTGTCCTTGTGGACCAAAATCAGGGCCCTGCTGAGCTAAAGGTTGTCCTGACGAGGGTTTTCCTTGCAAGCCAAAGGGTTGCGCGGGCAGGGTAGGTCCCAAATGAGTAACAGTCTGATAAGGATCATAAAAAACATGATAAGGATCAATAGGAGGAAAATAGACCGGATTACCATACACATCATGATGGTGCGGATATATATATATATATATACGAGATTACCAACAACATCATAGTGATGGAATCGAGGATTGCTAGGAGCTTGAGACTACTGAGAACCCTGAGAACTCTGCTGTTGAACAGACAATAGATATTCTTCAAAATTAAGGCCACCATAAATCACAGGAGTAGTGGAAACAACACTAGAAGCAGGTGGGGCCTCTGTGGCACTAGATTGTGATCTACTAGGACCAAGATTAACATGCCACGTTGGATTGAGGAAAATAGCCCTGCAAGTGTGAAAAGATCCCAATGACTGATTGGTAACAACAGGTGTGGATGAAGCCACATAGACCATCAGTTGAACTGGAACAGATGTAATAGTAATCGATGAACCAGGTGTCGAAGGCGATAGTCCTAATGAAGGTAAGACCGAACTTTGAGAAGGAGTTACTATACTGAATTGCACAATGGAGGTAACTCCATACATAATCTGACTCAAGAACCGATAGCTAGGCAGAAGTGACACCGATGGTGGGGAAGACTGAGTAGAAACATGAGGGACATCTTTCGGAAAAGGTTGATATTCTCCTGTGTAAACAGGTATTCCTTCACTACCAACAGGACTAGATGAGTCCATATCTGACTCTACTGTAAGATCTTCAAAAATACTACGGGGACTAGGAGGCACAGCAGCAGCAAAAAATGGTGAGCCTGACGTACACTAGAAAATTTGGCCCAATTTCCGATGGCCACTTTGTTGCTATTCCGACACATAGTCGTCGCAAGAGCGACAGTTTGAGGCCGGACAAAACATGGTTAGCCATTACGTCGCAATTCTGACGCTTTACCAAAGTGTCGCAATACCGACACCTTTTCCGACGTTTTGCAAAGTGTCGCTATGCCGACGTTTTATAAGCGTCAGTATTCTGACGAACCACAACTGTCAGTCTTCCGACGAACCACAACTGCCGATCTTCCGACGATCACAAACTGTCGATCTTCCGACGCTTTTCAGGTTTTCAAAAGAACGTCGCAATTTTGACGTTATGGCTTCCAACTTTTAATTCTAACGTTTTTAAACTGTCACAATTCCAACAAAATATCATCTGACGTTTAGAACTTCATGCGTCTGACGCTTATGTAACGTCGCTTTACCGCGAAAAAGTTAAAAATATTTAAAAAATAAGCGTCGCTCTTCCGACAATCGAGGTGTCGGTCTTCCGATGAAAAAGTAAAAATATTAAAAAAATTAACATCGCTCTTCCGACGTTGTAGGTGTCGGTCTTCTGACGCTTTGAAGGCGTCGGTCTTCTGACACTTTGATAAAAAAAATTTTAAAAAAAATTAAACGCGATGTTTTGGTCTTCTCATCTCCCAATAATGGACTTTGATAAAGCTATTGATGCTGAAAGTATAAATCCTGGCGATCATATCTTTGAAAATCTAATCTCGGGAATGTATTTGGGAGAGATTTTAAGAATATTATTGCTAAAATTGGCTGAAGATGCTGCTTTATTTGGAGATAACATTCCATCCAGACTGAGAGAACCATATGTCTTAACTACCCTGAATATATCTGCTATGCACCAAGACACCTCATGTGACCTTAACGTAGTTGAATGTACTTTGAAGAATGTATTTGGGATATCACACATTCCTTTGAGGACACGAAAACTTGTAGTTGAACTATGCGACATTGTGGCAATATGTGCTGCTGGTTTAGCAGGAGCTGTAATTGTGGGAATATTAAAGAAATTAGGGAGAGATGTCATTGGAGAGACAGGTAAAATGAGGACCGCTATGGCAATTGATGGAGGTCTATATGAGCACTATCCACTTTTCAGACATAATATGCAAAGTGTTGTTAAAGAATTTCTTGGAAGTGAGCTTTCGGAAACTGTGGTTTTAGAACTTTCAAATGATGGTTTTTTAACTCTTCTTGCTGCATCTAACTCAAGTTATTAATGAAAATCTTAATACACTTTCAATGAATATAATTATATCATATGTATGGACAGATTTTTTGTACCAATAAATCCAAATTTGAGAAAAGTTCGGCCAAATTCAAAAGCATAAGCATAACACGACAACATATGCTACAGGCATACTCTATAGATCAAAATCCAATAATTAAACACGATGTTTTGGCTACACTCCAGACATTCAAAAATCCTTATCATCATAATGGAGTGGGTTATCAATTTTCTACAGATTGTGGCTCATTCACTGAGACACTGTTTTAGCTGTCAAGTCAAAGATCAAGTGAGATTGGAACACTTACAAAACAACCCGATAAATTGAAAAAAGGTTCCATATTTTGGTCATCTTCATGAAGTTTCTTGGAAAATGGACTAGATAAGTTTCTGATGATGAGCCCTCCACCAATACACCTGGTCCAATATTCATAAACATCATGTGCTTTATTAACTAAAATTAAACTATATATTATATGAAGTGTACAAATTGTTTTATTGGGGAAAATTGCTAGAGAACGATTTAGACTCAAGGTTTATAGATCTGTTAGAAGATCATAACCACATAGGTAGCAACGCACTCTCCTATTCTGCCATCCACTAACACAAACAAATGAATCTTGAAGCATACAAATTCTGAATATTTCATAGTAAAGTACAATCTTATGATATGAACTCATTACAAGTTCCCTCCTAAGGAAATCTCTATCACACAAGTTTCATAGTTATATAGATACGCAGGCGGAAAGTTGAAGTCATGTCAAGACAAGTCGATCACAGTTGTTGTGTGTCTTTGAAGAGACAAAATATGTCAAAGGTCGTCGAATTCTAGAAAATGATGGCACAAGCTTAAATATCACTTGAATCCCATTTCAATGAGGTGTAATATGCCTCCTAACTCCTCTCAATTGAGGAGAAATTATTTTTTAAGAAGAAAAATCACCTATATTAACCCCTGTCAAGTTGCCTCTCATATAAGCCAGGTAAACTCTGTTTAAAGGGCAAAAAAGGCTATAAATAAGCCATTCTTTCTCATTCAGTCAAAAAAATCTTAGAGAGAATAAGTAATTCAGATATGTAATGGTGCAGAGAGGTACATATCTCATGAACCAGAGGACCAAAAATCAAGGTGTATTGCAGCTATTTAGAAGAACTTTTTTTTTACTTTGTTTGATGCGGTTTTAGCCCTCAAGCTCAACCCTCTAACTCATGAAATTTAAGCCTGCATTATCTTATAATTCGACCTATATTTTCCTTAGACTTCAGCCCCTTGTGACATAATTTCGGCCTCTGTGGCAAGGTGCAAACTTCGGATCTGTGGTAGGAGCAGACTCAGCTCTTCGTTGGCACTAATCAGGAACTTTCAAATGATGGTTTTTAAACTCTTCTTGCTGCTTCTAACTCAAGGTATTAATTAAAATCTTAATACACTTTCATTGAATATAATTATATCATATGGATGGACAGAGTTTCTGTACCAATAAATCCAAATTTGAGAAAAGTTCGGCCAAATTTCAGCAAAGGGCCATTTTGACCAAATTTTGTTACTGTGTTTGCAACTGTATCAAACATATGGTTTACATAAAATAATAGATGATTTGGTATTAGGTTATGATACATTTGATAATTACTCGTTCATACCTATTATAAATTGACAGGAGCATCCCCACATGCTCTTGAAATGAAAAATATAAATTGCTTAAATAATCTTGAGGATTAATTATAGAGAAGGCATGTACAGATAACCATGTTTAAGTTACGTCCCTTCCATAAAATGCACATTATAATCTCAGATAGAGTATTTAAAAGAAAATTTCTCTAATTAGAGAGATTGTGGAAATCATGTAGGAGGCAACCTTGCAGACCAAAAGAATAATGCACTACCGACAAGGTCATAAATAAACAATTTTCCAAGTCATTGTGATGTTGAGTTAGAACATTCCTCTATGGAATAATCTTATGGCTAAGAAACCCATTTACATTTCCTCTACAATCTCAAACATTCCATTGTACAACATTGCGGACCTGTTACGAATTTCTGTAGTATTCACTTTCGGTCATATAAATAGTCCCCTGGGAAGGTTGTTGCCACGTTTACAGTTACAAATAGGCATATCCAAAGGATCAATAAAAGGATACAAATTGGTACAAATATTTGACTTTATATGGAAAGAGTGGTACCCTAGAACACCACTGTAATCTCACACTGTAAGGTTGATGTCAGATTGTTTGAATTCCAGCAACCAAAACTTCAATATTATGAACGAAACAAATGGCAGCATTTACTGTTTAGGCACAACCAACCGATGGAAAAAATAGACCACAACATTATGCAGAACAAATTCACTTTTATAAAACTTTGAGCTGTCACCATGAGCTTGACAAGGCTTTATTTGTATCTTTTTTGTTTCTAAACCTATATATATAGCATAGAATTTAAAAGAACGTGCTGGAAATTAATAGAAAAAGTAAACATATAAAGGGAAGAATACCTAATGAAGCCATCTCAACTGGTCAAACTAGCTGCAGAGAGTGGTCCATACAGAAGCCAGCTAGACTGATGTTTTTGACCCACTGAAAAGCATCCTTCCGTATGTCTTGTAAATTTCCAAGCATTTTCTGCTTTCTTGTGTTCACTTGCCCAAGGTTGCCTTTAATGAAACTAGATGACTTTGAATGTGAACTGTAAGGAGAAGATGATGGATTGGGAGAAGTCAAAGCCCTATCTTGGATCATATTTATTTCCTGCTACTGAAGTGTACTACCACTGCCACTTGCTGAGGTAACATCAAGGGAAAATCACCGCAGTTGTACAGGCCATTTTTTAACTTCATTCCCACCTACTGCAAAAATTTCTTTCTGCCATTCTGCACCCTCCATCCCCAACATTTTTCAATACATTTACCAATATGACCAAGACTACTAATATTTTCCAACTTCTAAAAATATGGCAACACAAAAACAAATTTAGTAAGGACATCATATATTCATAGGAAAGTCAAATAAAAACATGCACACCTTGGCATTCAAGTTCATAAAAGCATCCAATACGTGCAATCACAATATTCCTTGGTCTGCAACCACCTACATCAAGATTAACTAATAAATATTGGCATCCTTGATGAAAAAACTGAATAAAAACACTTTCAAGGCCTTTAGTATCCTGTCGCCCACTGACCCCACCAAATGGAAATATATGGACATCTAGTAGTTCTCCACAAGCATCTGTCCACACATAAACAAGCCATTTCCAATTTTTAGTCCAACCATAACAGCAATGGAGACTCAGTGCCTTCTAGTTCCAGGGCCCTAAACAGTCAGATTTCAATCCTTCTGCAGCAGTGCTTTCCAAAGAATGTTTGAAAGGATGGAGGTCATTGCTCAGTCTGGCCATCCCAAGTTGTGTTTCTGTTTGTCTGGAGTGGTGGGGGTACGAGTTCATGATTATTTTGTGTGGGCTACTTGTAAATCCTAAAGAAATTGTTCCCTCCATGGGAATTCTCATCCAGAAAACCTCTCTTGTGTACATATTCCCCTCGTCATTGAGCTTTGGGGTTTGGACTATAGTAGGAAACGAGCTAGGTGCCAACAGGCCTGGAAAAGCACAGAGGGCCATGATTGTAGCGCTTTCTATGGATGTTTTACTAGTATTCCTAGCCATGACTTTCACCACCACCATGTGTCATAGGTGGGCCAGAATGTTTATAGACGACCAAGAAATCATTTCCCTAAAATCTTTGGCATTGCCCATCATAGGCCTCTATGAGCTTGGAAACTACCCACGAACAACAGGGTGTGGTGTTCTCAGGGGAATAGCCCATCCTACCACCGGTGCAAACATCAATCTCAGCTCCTTCTACTTTGTTGGCATGCCATTTGCTATTCTCATGGGTTTCATATTCAATTTTTATTTTGAGGGCCTCTGGCTCATATTACTGGAAGCTCAGGCATCTTGTGTCATGCTTATGTTGTACGTTCTGCTTCAAACAGATTGGATTCTGCAAGCCTAGAAAGCCAGGGAGCTTACAGGTGCAAATCATGATCTACCGATAAAGCCCAATAAGAGTTGCCAGAATACAAAAGGGGAGACAGAAATGTCAGCCACCCCATTACATAGTGATGAAGACAGAGATCCTCTGATAACTGTAAAAGTTCATGTATCTGCTACTGCTGCCACTCAAAACAAATGCTAAAGCAATATTTTAAAAAGAGTATTTTTCCATGCTTAGAGTTCATGAGAACTAGGCTGTGTACAATGTTTCCATAAGAAATGTAATATATTTCAGACCTACAACCATCTATATCTCATAACAAAGATAGAGTAGAAGAAAATATCGAATTTGAATGGGGTAAAACAAGGGAAATACCAATATGATTCTTCCAGAAGAAGAGAGCATTCTTCCATAATTGATTTCTCTTCAGATCTCCCACATATTTCTGAACATCGGCAAAAATCGAAATATCTCCACTAGCTACTATGTCTTTCGAGCCGTTAATGGAATGTGGCTGCTTTAGGGTTTCAGAGCATCCATGCTTCTGCAAGAATCTGGAAAAAATCAAGCATCGTAGGGCAGAATGGAATCATGGGAAAGAAGGCATAAAGGTCGAACAAGCGGAGCGGGAAAAAAAAATTAAATAGGTCAATTAAGAAAATTTGAATAGGTGGAATAGGGCACGTGGGTAAGGTAATTAGGCTAATTTGTTGGAATTTAAAAAAATAGGCCAAGCTAGGGATATTTAATCATGTATTAATGCTATCAATTGATTAATTATGATTAATCATATATTAATGATATCAATTGATTAATTATGAATTAGTAAATTTAATTAAAATTTACTAATTAGTCTACAAACACATGGTAATAATGGCATTACCCACAAACACATGATACCCTCATAACCTAGTATTGTGTGTTAGGAAAGCTTTCCAAAGAATTTGGCTGGCATCACTATGACACTATTACAGAATTAGAAGGGAAGAGAAAGGCAAAGGCTCAGGTATCATATGAGAGAAGGAAGCAATTGGAAAAATTGATATCAAAAGCAGTGGAGTTAGCCGAAAAGCAGCTTGCCCTAGAGATGGATAAGATAAAACTTGACAACATATTGGTCAATTTCGTTGACCCTTTATTGGTTATTCAGAAGGAGTATGAATACACCACCGTTAATATCAATGTAACCGGCCCCTAGCAGATCAAGGGCTACAAGTTGTAGTTTTCGTCTGAACATCAACATACCACAACCATGCTTACAACTAGAAGCCTTCTCACATTCATGATCTGATTATATAGTGAATTAGACAAAAGTAAGAAAACAATTACTTCTTCAAAGCTAATTCAAATTTGGAGGGCTTAGCCGGGGATTGGGGGTTAGGGGTTAGGGGTTTATAGGTTTAGGGTTTAGGGGGTTAAATGCATTAGGGGCTAAGGGGTTATAGGTTTAGGGTTTAGGGGGTTAAATGGGTTAAGGGTTAAGGGGTTATAGGTTTAGGGTTTAGGGGGTTAAATGGGTTAGGGGTTTAGAGTTTTATGGTTTAGGGGGTTAAATGGGTTAGGGGTTAAGGGGTTATAGGTTTAGGGTTTAGGGGGTCAAATGGGTTAGGGGTTTAGGGGGTTAGGGGATTTAATAGTTAAGGATTTTAGGGGTTAGAAGTTAGTGGCTAATGGGGTTAGGTTTAAGGGGTTAGCTGGGTTAAGGGTTTAATGGTTTAGGGTTTAAGGGGTTAGGGGTTAAGGGTTTATAGGTTTAGGGTTTAGGGGGTTAAATGGGTTAGGGGTTTACTAGGGGTTTAGGGGGTTAAATGGGTTAGGGGTTAAGATTTTAGGGGTTAGAGGTTAAGGGTTTATAGGTTTATGGTTTAGGGGTTAAATGGGTTAGGGGTTTACTAGAGGTTTAGGGGGTTAAATGGGTTAGGGGTTAAGTTGATAGTTTCATTGGTCTCTGTTTGTGCACATTTTAACCTTGCCAACAAGGCAGAATTAACCCAATCATAGGTCCCAATATGTCATGATATATATTAACTCTAGATATATATGAGAAGGAAGAATTATAAAGACATAGATTGATAGAGGTGGTGAGACAGGGGAGTCACAAGGGAGAGATGGAGATAAACTAAAGGAGAGGGGAGAGAAGGAATGGATCAGCAGAGAGAGAGAGAGGGAGAGGAGTGAGAGAGGTAGAGAAGGGTAAGCGAGGGAAATAGTGACGCAAATATGGAAGGGAGGAAGAAAGAAGGATAGAGGGATGGATATAGATGTGAGAGGATTTGAGGGTAGAGAGAGAGAGAGAGGGATATTAGGGAAGAGAGAGGTCATTATAGATGCTCTGAAAGTGTCGAGGCTTCAGCCAGGTCACAAGTATTTTCTGCTAGGAAGGCTTTCAAAAGAAGTTGGCTAGCATCACTATGACACTATTATGGAATTAGAAGGGAAGAGAAATTCAAAGGCTCAAGTATCATATGAGAGAAGGAAGCAATTGGAAAAATTGAGATCAAAAGTAGTGGAGTTAGCCGAAAAGAAGCTTACCCCAAAGATGGATAAGATAAAAATTGACAACATATTGGTCAATTTCCTTGACCCTTTATTGGTTATTCAGAAGGAGTATGAATACACCACCATTAATATCAAGGTAACCAGCCCCTAGCAGATCAAGGGGTTAAGGGGTTTAGGGGTTAGATGTTTGGGGTTTAGGGGGTTAAATGGGTTAGGGTTTTAGAGGTTTAGGGGGTTAGTGGATTTAGCAATTAAGGATTTTAGGGGTTAGGGGTCGTTACGGGTTAATGTAGGGTCTAGGGTTTAGGGGGTTAAATGGGTTAGGGTTTTAGAGGTTTAGGGGGTTAGTGGATTTATCAGTTAAGGATTTTAGGGGTTAGGGGTCATTACGAGTTAATGGGGCTAGGGTTTAGGGGGTTGAATGGGTTAGGGTTTTAGGGGTTTAGGGGGTTAAATGGGTTGGGGGTTGGGAATTAGTGTTTAAGGGGTTAGGGGTTAAGGGTTAGAGGTTTAGGGTTTAGGGGGTTAAATGGGTTAGGCGTGAATTTAGAGGTTTAGGAGCTTGGGGGATTTAGCAGTTAAGGATTTTAGCTAAGGGTTAGGGGTTAAGGGGTTAAGGGGTTAGAGGTTTAGGGTTTAGGGGTTTAAATGGGTTATAGGGGTTTAGAGGTTTAGGGGGTTAGGGGATTTAGTAGTTAAGTATTTTTGGTGTTAAGGGTTAGGGTAGGGGGTTAAATGGGTTAGGGTTTTAGGGGGTTAAATGGGTTAGGCCGGTTGGGAAATAGGGTTTAAGGGATTAGGGGTTAAGGGTTTAGAGGTTTAGGGTTTAGGGGTTAAATGGGTTAGGGGTTTAGGGGTTTAGGGGGTTAAATGGGTTAGGGGTTAAGGGTTTAAGGGTTAGTGGTTAAGGGTTTATAGTTTTAGGGTTTAGGGGTTAAATGGGTTAGGGGTTTAGAGGTTTATGGTTTAGGGGGTTAAATGGGTTAGGGGTTGGGAATTATGGTTTAATGGGCATGCCCGACCGAACGAATATGCCACAAGGGAGCAAACGGAAAATGGGCCACCCAAACGTGCACAAGGCACCCGAGCGGTCACAACTTAGAAAAACTGATACAGGTGCCCTCGAACAAAACGACCCGAATCGAATGCAACTGGTCGGGCGACCTCACATGGCGTGACACAGCGTGCCCGATCGAACAATGCCACAAGGGATCAAATGGAAAATGGGCCACCCGAACGTGCACAAGGCACCCGGGTGGTCACAACTTAGCAAAACTGATATGGGTGCCCTCGAACGAAATGGCCCGACCCAACCCGAACACACCCGGTCGGGCGACCTCATAGTACGGTGCGACACGACGCCCCCGACTGAACGATGCCACAAGGGAGAAAATGGAAAACAAGCCACCTGAAAGTGCACAAGGCACCCGGGTGGTCACAAGTTAGCAAAACTGATACGGGCACCCTCGAAGGAAACGGCCCGACCTAAATGCGCCCAGTCGGGCGACCTCACACAGCGCAATAAGGCGCGCCCGACCGAACGATGCCACAAGGGAGAAAATAGCAAACGGGCCACCCAAACGTGCATAAGGCACCCAGGCGGTCACAATTTAGCAAAACTAATATGTGTGCCCTCGAACGAAACAACCCGACACGACCCGAACGTGTCCGGTCGGGCGACCTCACATAGCGCAACACGGCGCGCCCGACCGAATGATGCCACAAGGGAGAAAATGACAAATGGTCCGCCTGAATGTGGAAAAGGGACCCAGGCGATCACAACTTAGCAAAACTGATATGGGCACCCTTGAACAAAATGGCCCGACCCGAATGTGCCAAGTCGGGCGACCTCACACAGCGCGACACGGCGTGCCCGACCGAACGGTGCCACAAGGGAGAAAATGAAAAATGGGCCACCCAAACGTGCATAAGGCACCCGGGTGGCCACAACTTAGCAAAACTGATACGGGCACCCTCGAACAAAATGACCTGACCCGAATGCGCCTGGTTGGGCGACCTGACACGGCGCGACACGGCGCGCCTGAAAAAATGATGCCACAAGGGAGAAAACGGCAAACGAGCTGCCCGAACGTGCACAAGGCACCCAGGCAGTCACAACTTAGCAAAACTGATACGGGCGCCCTTGAACGAAATGGCCTGACTTGAACGCGCCCGGTCAGGCAACCTCACACTGCGTGACACGGCGCACCCGACCGTGGTTCGAGGCACACATTAAAAGTGACCAAATGAACGTCGATGCCACAAGGGAGCAATCGGAAAACAAGCCACCCGAACGTGCATAAGGCACCCGGGCGGTCACAACTTAGCAAAACTGATACGGGCACCCTCGAACGAATAGGCCTGACCCGAACACGCCCGGTCAGGCGACATCACATGGCGCGACATGGAATACCCGACCGAACGATGCCACAAAGGAGCAAACGGAAAACGAGACACTCGAATGTGCACAAGGCACCTGGGCAGTCACAACTTAGCAAAACTGATACGGGCGCCCACGAACGAAATGGCCCGATCGGAATGCGCCCGGTTGGGTGCCGACCTCACACAGCGAGACACGATGCTCCCGAACGAACGTCGATGCCACAAGGGAGAAAATAGAAAACAAGCTACCCAAACGTGCACAAGGCACCCGGGTGATCACAACTTAGCAAAACAGATACGGGTGTCGTCGAACGAAACGGCTCGACCCGACCCGAACGTGCCCAGTCAGGTGACCACACATGGCGCAACACGGCGTGCCCGACCAAATGATTCCATAAGGGAGAAAATGGCAAACGGGCCCTCGAACAAAACGGCCCGACCTGAACGCGCCCGGTCAAGTGACCTCACACGGCGCGACATGGCGCACCTGACCAAACGATGCCACAAGGGAGAAAATGGAAAACGAGCCACCCGAACGTGAACAAGGGACCCGGGCAGTCACAACTTAGCAAAATTGATACGAGCACCCTCGAACGAAACGGCTTGACCCAAACGCGCCTAGTCGAGCGACCTCACACGGCGTGACACGGTGCGCCCGACCAAACGATGCCATAAGGGAGCAAACGACAAACGGGCCGCCTGAACGTGCACAAGGGACCTGGGCGGCACAACTTAGAAAAATTGATACGGGCGCCCTCGAATGAAATGGCCCTACAGGAAAGCACCCAGTCGGGCGTCGACCTCACATGGCGCGACACGGAGCCCCCGAACGAACGTCGATGCCACAAGGGAGAAAATGGCAAACAGACCACCCGAATGTGCACAAGGGACCCAGCCAGTCACAACTTAGTAAAACTGATATGGACGCCCTCGAACGAAACCACTCGACCCGACCCAAACGTGCTCGGTCGAGCGCCGACCTCACACGGCGCGACATGACGCGCCCGAACGAACATCAATGCCACAAGGGAGAAAACGGAAAATGAACCGCTCGAACATGCATAAGGCACCTGGGCGATCACCACTTAGCAAAACTGATACGGGCGCCCTCGAATGAAACGGGCCGACCTGAACATGCCCGGTCGGGCGACCTCACACGGTGCGCCCAACCGAATGATGCCACAAGGGAGCAAATGGAAAACGGGCCGCCCGAATGTGCACAAGGCACCCTGGCGGTCACAACATAGCAAAACTGATACGGGCGCCCTCAAACGAAATGGCCCAACCCGACTCGAACGCGCCTGGTCGGGCGACCTCACACAGCGCGACACGACGCAATCGACCAAACGATGCCACAAGGGAGAAAATGGCAAACGGGCCACCCGAACGTGAACAAGGGACTCGGGCGGTCACAACTTAGCAAAACTGATATGGGCGCCCTCGAACGAAACGACCCGACCTAACCGTGCTCGGTTGAGAAACCTCACACAGTGCACCCGAATGAATGATGCCACAAGAGAGAAAATGGCAAACGGGCCGCCCGAACGTCCACAAGGTACTCAGGTGGTCACAACTTAGCAAAACTCATACGTGCACCCTCGAACGAAATGACCCGACACGACTCGAACGTGCTCGGTCGGGTGACCTCACATGGTGCGACACGACGCGCCCGGCCGAATGATGCCACAAGGGAGAAAATGGCAAACGAGCCGCCCAAACGTGCATAAGGAACCCGGGTGGTCACAACTTAGCAAAACTGATACAGGCACCCTCGAACGAAATGGCCCGACCTAAACGCGCCTGGTTGGGTGACCTCACACGGCGCGACACGGCACGCCCGAACGAATGATGCCACAAGAGAGAAAATGGTAAACAGGCCACCCGAACATGCACAAGGCACCTGGGCAGTCACAACTTAGCAAAATTGATACGGGCGCCCTCGAACAAAACGGCCTGACCCGACCCAAACGCGCCCAGTCGGGCGACCTCACATGGCGCGACACGGTGCGCCCGACCAAATGATGCCACAAGGGAGAAAACGGCAAACGGGCCACTCGAATGTGCACAAGGAACCCAGGAGATCACAACTTAGCAAAAATGATACGGGCACCCTCGAATGAAATTTCCCGACCTGAACGCGCCTGGTCAGGCGCTGAAATGGCCCGACCTGAACGTGCCTAGTCGGGCGCCAACCTCACACGATGCGATACGACGCGCCCAAACGAAAGTCGATGCTAGAAGCGAGCAAACAAAAAACGATCTTCCTCAACATGCACAAGGCACCTTAGCAGTCACAACTTAGCAAAACTGATACGGGCGCCCTCGAACGAAACGGCCCGACCCGACCCGAATGGGCTCGGTCGGGTGACCTCAAACGGCAAGACACGGCGCGCCCGACTGAACGATGCCACAAGGGAGAAAACAGAAAACGGGGTGCCTGAATGTGCACAAGGCACCCCGGCAGTCACAAATTAGCAAAACTGATACAGGCGCCCTTGAACGAAATGGCCTGACCCTACCTGAACGCGCCCAGTCGGGCGGCCTCACAGTATGGTGTGACACGACGCACCCGACCGAACGATGCCACAAGGGAGAAAATATAAAATGGGCCACCCGAACGTGCACAAGGCACCCGGGTGGTCACAACTTAGCAAAACTGATAAGGGCGCCCTCGAACGAAACGGCCTGACCCGACCTAAACGCGCCCGGTCGGGCGATCTCACACTGCACGACATGGCGCGCTCGACCAAACGATGCCACAAGGGAGAAAACGGCAAACGGGCCGCCCAAACATGCACAAGGCACACGTGCAGTCACAACTTAGCAAAACTGATACGGGCACCCTCGAACGAAATGGGCCGACCTGAACGCGCCAAGCCGGGCGACCTCACACGACGCGAAACGACATGCCCGAACGAACGATGCCACAAGGGAGAAAACGACAAATGGACCGCCTGAACGTGCACAAGGCACCCGGGCGGTCACAACTTAGCAAAACTGATACATGCACCCTCAAACGAAATGACCCAACCCGACCCAAAAGCGCCCAATCGGGCGACCACACATGGCGCGCTCGACCGAACAATGCCACAAGGGAGAAAACGGCAAACGGGCCGCCCGAACATGCACAAGGGACTCGGGCAGTCACAACTTAGCAAAACTAATACGGGCACCCTCGAACGAAATGGCCTGACCAGAACGCTCTTGGTCGGACGTCAACCTCACACGGTGTGACATGACGTGACCGAATGAAAGTCGATGCCACAAGGGAACAAACAGCAAATGAGTCGCCCGAACATGCACAAGCCACCCGAGCGGTCACAACTTAGCAAAACTAATACGGGCGCCCTCGAACGAAATGGCTCGACCTGACCCGAATGCGCTTGGTCGGGAAACCTCACACAGCGCGACACGGTGCACCCGACTGAACGATGCCACAAGGGAGCAAACAGAAAACGGGCTGCCTGAATGTGCACAAGGCACCCGGGCAGTCGCAACTTAGCATAACTAATACGGGTGCGCTCGAACGAAACAGCCTTACTCCGACCCAAACGCGCCCAGTTGGGTGACCTCACAGTATGGCGCAACACGGCACGCCTAACCGAACGATGCCACAAGGGAGAAAATGGAAAACGGGCCACCCGAACGTGCACAAGGCACCTCGAACGAAACGGCCTGACATGACTCGAACACGCTCGGTCGGGCGACCTCACACTATGCAACACGTTGCACTCAACCAAACGATGTCACAAGAGAGAAAACGGCAAACGGGCCGACCAAATGTGCTCAAGGCACCCAGGTGGTCACAACTTAGCAAAAATAATACGGGCACCCCCGAATGAAATAGCCCTACCCGACCCAAACTCACTCGGTCGGTCACAACTTAGAAAAACTGATACGAGCGCCCTCGAACGAAACAGCTCGACCCGACCCGAACGCGCCTGGTCGGGCGACCTCACACAGTGCGACACGGAGCGCCCGAACGAACGATGCCACAAGGATGCAAACAGAAAATGAGCCACCCAAACGTGCACAAGGAACCCGGGTGGTCACAACTTAGCAAAAATGATATGGGCACCCTCGAATGAATCAGCCCGACCCGAACGTGCCTGGTCGAGTGACCTCACATGGCGCAACACAACGCGCCCGACTGAACGATGCCATAAGGGAGCAAATGGAAAACGGGCTATCCAAACATGCACAAGGCACCCGGGTGGTGACAGCTTAGCAAAACAGATACGGGCACCCTCGAATGAAACGACCTAACTGGAATGCGCCCGGTCGGGCACTGACCTCACACGGCGCGACATGACGTGCTCAAACGAACATCGATGCCACAAGGGAGAAAATAGCAAACGAGCCGCCTGAACGTGCACAAGTCACCTGAGCGGTCACAACTTAGCAAAACTGATATGGGCAACCTCGAATGAAACGGACCGACCCAAACGCACCCGGTCGGGTGACCTCGCATGGCATGAGACAGCATGCCCGACCAAACGATGTCACAAGGGAGAAAATGGAAAACGGGTCACCCAAACATGCACAAGGGTCTCGGGCGGTCACAAAATAGAAAAACTGATACAAGCGCCCTCGAATGAAACGGCCCCAACACGACGCGCCCGAATGAACGTCGATGCCACAAGGGAGAAAAGAGAAAACGAGCCACCCGAATGTGCACAAGGCACCCGGGCGGTCACAGCTTAGCAAAACTAATACAGGCGCCGTCGAACGAAACGACTCGACCCGACCCGAACGTGCCCAGTCGGGCGACTTGATCGCATGGCATGACATGGCGCGCCCGACCGAACGATGCCACAAGGGAGCAAATGGAAAATAGGCCACCCGAACGTGCACAAGGCACCTAGGCGGTCACAACTTAACAAAACTGATACGGGCGCCCTCGAACGAAACGACCCGACTTGAACGCGCCCGGTCGGGCAACCTCACACAGCGTGACACGGCGCGCCCGACCGAATGATGCCACAAGGGAGCAAACGACAAACGGGCCGCTCAAATGTGCACAAGGCACCCGGGCTGTCACAACTTAGCAAAACTAATATGTGCGCCCTCGAATGAAATGGCCTGACATGACCCAAACATGCTCGGTCGGGCGACCTCACACGGTGCGACACGGCGCGCCCGACCGAACGATGCCACAAGGGAGAAAATGGCAAACGGTCTGCCCGAATGTGCACAAGGGACCTGGGCGGTCACAACTTAGCAAAATTGATATAGGCACCCTCGAATGAAATATCCCGACCCGAACGCGCCCGGTCAGGCGACCTTACACGGCGTGACACGGTGCACCCTAACGAACAATGCCACAAGGGAAAAAATGGAAAACCGGCCACCCAAATGTGAACAAGGCACCCGGGCGGTCACAACTGAGCAAAACTGATACGAGTGCCCTCGAATGAAATGGCCCAACCCAACCCGAACGCGCCTAATTGGGCGACCTCACACGGCACGACATGGCCTGCCCGACCGAACAATGCCAAAAGGGAGGAAATGGCAAACAGGCCACCCGAATGTGCACAAGGCACCTAGGCGGTCACAACTTAGAAAAACTGATACAGGCGCCCTCGAACAAAATGGCCTGACCTGAACGTGCCTGGTTGGGCGACATCACACGACGCGACACGGCGCGCCCGACCGAACGATGCCACAAGGGAGAAAACAGAAAACGGGCCTCCCGAATGTGTACAAGGCACCTGGGCAGTCACAACTTAGAAAAACTAATACATGCACCCTCGAACGAAACAGCCCGACACGACCCGAACGCACCCGGTTGGGCGACCTCACACGGCGCGACACGGCATGCCCGACCGAACGATGCCACAAGGGAAAAAACGGCAAGCAGGCCACCCGAATGTGCACAAGGGACCCGGGTGGTCACAACTGAGCAAAAATGATACGGGCACCCTTGAACGAAACGACCCGACCCAAACACGCCCAGTCGAGCGACCTCACACGACGCGACACGACGCGCCTGAACAAACAATGCCACAAGGGAGAAAATGCCAAACGGGTTACCCGAACGTGCACAAGGCACCCGGGAAGTCACAACTTAGCAAAACTGATATGGGCACCCTCGAACGAAATGGCCCAACCTAAACGTGCCCGGTCGGGCGACCTCACACTGCGCAACACGACACGCCCGACCGTGGTTGGGGGCACACATTAAAAGTGAACCAAGGAGTGAGCGCATCACGTCTTTAATATTTTATGAAACTCCTTAGAAGTCCCATCATAACCACCTTCCATCTTCATCACAATGTGATATGTCAACTAAAGATATCTTATTATGTTGCTCCAACCATTCAAAAAGGGGAACCAAGTTAGATTATTATTTATTAAAGGAGAGGCCAAAGAAATTAATTTACAAACCGTCGCTATAGCGACACTTAGCCCAAACTGTCACAAGAGCGACACTTAGCCCAAACCGTCGCAAGAGTGACACTTAGCCCAACCTATCGTAATAGCGACGACTGTTCCGGAATGCGCCCGGTCAGGCGCCGACCTCACACGGCGCGACACGACGCACCCGAACGAACGTCGATGCCACAAGGGAGCAAACAACAAACAAGCCACCCGAACATGCACAAGGCACCTGGGCAGTCACAACTTAGCAAAATTGATATGGGCGCCCTCGAACGAAACGACCCGACCTGACCCGAACGTGCCCAGTTGGTGCGACCTAATCACACGGCGCGCCCGACCAAACGATGCCACAAGGGATCAAATGGAAAACGGGCCGCCCGAACGTGCACAAGGCACCCAGGCGGCCACAGCTTAGCAAAACTAATATGTGCGCCCTCGAACGAAATGGCCCAACACGACCTGAATGCGCCCAGTCGGGTGACCTCACACGGCGTGACACAACGCACCCGGCCGAATGATGCCATAAGGGAGCAAACGAAAAAAAAGCCACCTGAACGTGCACAAGGGACCCAAGTGGTCACAACTTAGCAAAACTGATACAGGTACCCTCAAACGAAATGGACCAACCCGAACGCGCCCGGTCGGGGAACCTCACATGGCGCGACACGGCGTGCCCGAACGAACGATGCCAAAAGGGAGAAAATGACAAACGGGCCAACCGAACGTGCACAAGGCACCCGGGTGGTCACAACTTATAAAAACTGATACAGGCGCCCTTGAACGAAACGGCCCAAACTGACCCAAACGCGCCCAGTCGGGCGACCTCACATGGCGCGACACGACGTGCTCGACCGAACGATGCCACAAGGGAGAAAACAGAAAACGGGCCACCCGAATGTAAACAAGGCACCCAGGCGGTCACAACTTAGCAAAACTGATAGGGCGCCCTCGAACGAAACGACCCGACCTGAACGCGCCCGGTCGGGCGACCTCACACGGCGCGACACGGCGCGCCTGACCGAACGATGCCACAAGGGAGAAAATAGAAAATTGGCCGCCCAAATGTGCACAAGGCACCCGGGCGGTCACCACTTAGCAAAACTAATACGTGCGCCCTCGAACAAAACGGTCCGACACGACCCGAACGCGCCCGGTCGGGCAACCTCACATGGTGCGACATGATGCGCCCGACCGAACGATTCCACAAGGGAGCAAACGTCAAACGGGCCGCCCAAACATGCACAAGGGACCCAGGCGGTCACAACTTAGCAAAACTTATACGGGCTTCCTCGAACAAAATAGCCTGACCCGAACGAGCCTAGTCAGGCGACCTCACATGGCGAGACATCGCACACCCGAACGAACGATGCCACAAGGGAGAAAATAGCAAACGGGCCACCCGAACATGCACAAGGCACCCAGGTGGTCACAACTTAGCAAAACTGATACGTGCGCCCTCGAACGAAATGGCCCGACCTGAACGCACCTCGTCGGGCGACCTCACACTGCGCGACACGGCGCGCCCGTCCGTGGTTGGGGACACACATTAAAATTGAACCAAGGAGTGAGCGCATCACATCTTTAATATTTTATGAAACTCCTTAGAAGTCCCATCATAACCACCTTCCATCTTCATCACAATGTGATATGTCAACTAAATATATCTTATTATGTTTCTCCAACCATTCAAAAAGGGGACCCAAGTTAGATTATTATTTATTAAAGGAGAGGCCAAAGAAATTAATTTACAAACCATCGCTATAGCGACACTTAGCCCAAACTGTCGCAAGAGCGACACTTAGCCCAAACCGTCGCAAGAGCGACACTTAACCCAAACTGTTGCAATAGCGACGATTGTTTCGAAACTGTCACAATAGCGACACTTTTGCCCAAACTGTCGCAATAGTGACTTTTTCCTCCAAGCGTCGTAATAGCGACACATAGCTCTAATCCGTCACAATTCCGATGCTTTTCTACGAACGTCGCAAGATCGACACTAACTTCTATGTGTCGCAATACTGACACTTGTCTTCAAATGTCGGTATAGCAATAGTTGTGGGTGGGATTTGAAAAATTGATCAATTTTGGGGAAATTTCTGACATTTGGTCAAAAGTGTCGGAATTTCCACCAAATGTACTAGTGGTAAGAGGAGGAAAATCTCCTTCTTCCCCAAAACCAAACCGAGCACCAGAAGGAGGCCAATTTAACTCAACTAGCTCTTTAGGAGGAGATCGAGTAGCAAGAGGCAGGACAGATGAGAGAATAGGCTGCGATATCTCAGCAAACCTAGTGGGTTGAGGATTTTCTAAAGAAACGTCTGGGAAAGAACTACCACTAGGAGGCAATGAGGATGAAGAAACCGGTGGTTCTGTCACCGTGACCATATATCAAAACAGAAAGGGAAAAATAAAACCAATCAAGGACTCCAAGATCAAAACCAAGGAAAAACAACAGGCCAAGTAATAAAAATTTAACGGGCGTGTGATCGTGGGCGATTAATTTTATGACAGTGAAATGAATATTTTGTTGTTTCATTTTTAAATAGTCATGAAACAGGCCAAAGATAACTCTAGTCGCTTTCAATTTTAAACGAACGTGAAAGGACAAGTGCTCGACAATCTCTTCTCTTTTTAAAGAGTCACGAAAAGATCAAAATGACTACTCTGGAATACTAAGCAAGAGGGCATACCAGGTTTCCGTGAACTTCCATATACACCTTGGTGATAAAATGAAACAAAAATGGCCAAGGACTTGATGTACGTGCAAGTAGTCTCCTCGAATGCTTTGTTTGGTGTATCACGGTTACAAGGCGACAGACTCGGCTTCCTAAGGATAAAAGGACTGCAACCTAGAAGGGTCTCCCTTTATATACTCGACGGTACGAGGAGCGCAAGTCCGTACTAGAGTTGTCTAAATCCAAATGGAAAATGACAGCTACTAGGTTTTAAGACATCGGAACACGTCTCTAGCCTAGACCACTAAAAAAATTTCGTTAGGTTTCAATGCTTCCTTACATTAATTAAATAAGTTTTAAAGTTGATCTTGAATTACGTTTCAGTTTTAAGGTCCTATTGATGTTGGATCTCAAAAATCCATAAATGCAAGCTATATGAAAATGAACATCATTTCTGATTCAATGAATGCTAGTTGTGAGAAGGATAGAGATCTTTCAAACAAAAATCAAACAATGAGATTATGCGAAGAAAACCACTAATGCATCTAACAGAATACGAAAATGAAACTCTTTCCTAGGTAATTAGATGTACTTTCAATGGAAGAAAGAATGAAAAATATGTTTTTTTTTTAATTTTTTCAGTGAAAAGAAGTACATGATGCACTAATTACATGAAAAACGAAAACAAACACTAGCTTAAGTGTTGCGTAGGAATCGAAATTGAATGACCCAATAGAACACGAAACAAACACAAGAAATCACTCAAACTAATGTCGTAATCTTTCAAACAAGAGACAGTTTTCAAAACGATCCAAAACAAGCAATGTAATCTATGCTTGGAGAAAAAGGGCAAAGAACCAATCAAGAAAATGAAATGACTCTGCAACTAAGACAATCACTCAAAAGATCAAGAAAACTGAGTGCAATCAAGCCACAAATGGGACTGACAACAATCAAACCGACTCGATTTTCGAATAGAAGGCTCAGTGCACAAGGACACCTAAAAACCCTAAGGCCTCAAATGACACTGATAGGAAGATGGACAAACAACTGAGAAAAGAAAGTCGACAACAATTAAAACAATCCCAAAGGAAAAATCCTCTCTGCAAATAGAGACGATCCCTCTAGCCCTAGAGTGGGTCTAGAAACAAAGGGACACACTAAAGTGTTGCTTCCTAATTATTAAATGAACAAGGGAAACATTAGATCAACCTACCTGGAATCCAACGTTGTCGTTGTTGCTACAGTCATGGTGGCCTCTCGCTCCTGCTTCAGTAAGTCACAATCCATTCGCCATTACGCTTGGATACCTGCACAAAGAACAAGAAAACAAGAACAGAATACAAGATGACAACATTCCATTCATAACTATTAACCAGTTAAAGAGGGCTAAACATATTGCGTTAAACAAAAATTATAACACAACAATGGAACCAAACAGTAGTCATGTATATAAATGAATAGAAGGAAGAGTTACAACTAATGCTTTGACATCGCAGTCTCCTTCAGCGGGGTTTAGGCGAAGTGCATCTCAGATGCTCGTCAGGGAATTTGGACAGGGTGAAGGCATGGACTCAAGCTCTCTAAGAAGTCATGGACTCAAGCTTCCTCAACATAATTCCTTCTTATTCTATATTCTCTAGTCATTCAGCTATATTATGTCTAATTCTCCAAGTTCAGCTATTCAGTAGTTCAACTAGCTTGTACTAAGAGAGATAGCTTCTTTTATAGAGGAAAAGGAGGAGGTTAGGATCCCTAAAAAGGTGGGAGGGAGGCCTATCCTTTAAGGAGTTCCCATAAGAGGTGGAAACCATAAACCTAAAGGAGGCAGTCTGTGGTTTATCAGTTCAACCACTCCCAATGACTCATCCTCGAGGTGGTTGGAGTGGAATCTCCGCCTTTATTTTTAAAAAACATTCCATAAACAGCTTAGCACGGGTGGAAAACTAGGATAGAGTGCCAGGTGGTGCGAGCCTAGTGTTAATTTTCCCCTTCGGCGCGAGGACATAACTGATTACCCGCACCAGGGAAAAAACAAGGGTTTTTGAGTCTCTACTCAGGGAATTTTCAACAAGAGGAATGTTAATCTCATGTAAAGGGACACAATGATGGTGTTTGCAAGCCATGACACTGCTTATTGGTAACATAAATGACCCTCCAATGGGCGAGATGGGGATTGCAGGGATAGTGACAAAATGTTGGGTAACACTTGGTCAATGTTTATGAAGGAAATGATAGCACATTATGAGGATACAAAGAGAAACACCTTATTTAGCCTATTGATAAATCTCTAAGAAAATGGTTCAATGGTGGAGCACATTGAGGACTTCCAAAAATTGAATATAAGGGTAACTGATATTTCATAGGAACACAAGATTTATGTCTTCATAGGGACTTTAAATGATAACATCCAACATGAGGTTCACCTTTGAGAACCTGATTCATTGGAAAAGGCATTCAGGTTGGCAAGAAAAATTGAAAGAAAAATTATGGCGACAAGGAAGCCTACCACTCACAACTATAAAGAGGGAAGTGTTGTTATTCCTAGACTTCCACAACCTACAAGGTTGACACCACAACAATTGGAATAAAAAATAGAAAAAGGTATTTGTTATAGTTGTGATAGAAAAGACACTAAAGGTCATAAGTTTGTTGACAAAAAAATATTTTACATAGATTGTGAAGAGGACGAAGAAAAGGAACAAGAAACTTCAAAATAAGAGGATATACACCAAGAACCAACCCTAGAGGAAGAAGAAGTGAATCCAACCATATCCTGCAATGCATTGGCAAGAATTAACACTCCTCAAACTCTTAAGATAGAAGGACATATCAAGATGAAAAATGTAGTAGTGTTGATTGATTTGGGTTGTACCCATAATTTTATTCATTGTACAGTAGCCAAGGAATTTAATTGATTACTATACACAGCACCAAAATTTCAAGTGATGGTTGCAAATGGAGGAAGTATAAATTTCTCTAGAAAGTGCCATAATATCAAACTAACCATGGGGGAATATGTATTGAATAGTAAAATGCTCTCCATCCCAATGGGTGGTGCTGATGTTGTACTAGGAGTACAATGGTTACAATCTTTGGGGATGATAACTTTTAATTTTCAAGAACTTCTCTTGAATTTTTTTTCGGAAGGAAATGAAGTTGAATTATGGGGTATCGTAGGGAAGCCAAGAAATATAATCAGCTCTAATGTCACAACAAAGCTTCTAAAGAAATAGCAACGAGGAATAATTTCATAATTATGCTCACTGCAGGTTCAAACATCAAAATCATCTATTTCTCCATATCTCCAAAAATTCTTGGACAATCATTCCAAGGTATTTGAGACGCCCAAAGGACTCCCGCCTATTCGTGATCAAGATCATGCTATTCTTTTTATTCCAAGAATTTTTCCTCCAAACATCAGGCCTTACAAATATCCTTATGCTCAAAAGAGTGAGAATGAACATATCATTGCAGAAATGCTAGAGGCTAGTATAATTCAACCTAGTCAAAGTTATTTCTTTGCTCCAGTAGTATTTCTACACAAGAAGGATGGGTCATGGTGTATGTGTCTGGATTATAGGGAGCTCAAAAATCTCACTATTAAAGATAAATTTCCCATCCCCGACATTGTTGAATTATTGGATGAATTACATGGAGCAATTTACTTCACAAAGATAGATCTTTGTTATGGATATCATCAAATTAGAATGAAGATGAAGACATTCCGAAAACAACATTTAGAACTCATAAGGTTCATAACAAATTTTTGGTCATGCCTTTTGGCCTTACTAATGCACCTTCCACATTTCAAGGTTTGATGAATTCCATTTTCAAACCTTTCCTTAGAAAATTTGTGTTAGTATTTGTTGGGAAAAATACTGGGGGGGGGTGAATCAGTATTTAGTGCAGACAATCAAATTTTTACTTTTTCCTTTCTAAAAACCCATACGCTACTTTATTGAAGGAAACTAGCGTATATACGCGAATATCCTTTACAGAAATTGCGTATGTCCAGAGATCTAATTATGTGTTTGAATCTTAACTCAGATCATTGTATTATTCATTCATCAGATATTTCAGAAATAGTAAACAGGTGAAGACAGAACATAATAATCATCACACATATGAAACACACATGAACACCGGGATTTTTAGGTGGAAACCCAATTCGGGAGAAAACCACCGCTGTCGTTGCTTCAGCCTTCAAAATCTATTATTAAAAAAAATTCTTACAATCATGTACTGGCGCAGACTCAAACTAGCACGCAGGCACCCACCTGTAGAAAGCTACAACCTTCTCTCGTTTACCAGCCTATCCTGGAAGGGAGCTACAACCCCCTGCTCTCGTTTACCAGCCTCTCCTGGAAGGGAGCTACGACCCCGAACTGCGTTTACGGCCTCTCCCTAGAAGAGCTAACCTTAGGCGGAAAGACTTCGACCTCGGCCTGCTAACGGTTCCGTTTCATTAATTTTCACACTTCAACACAACCCTTCCCTTATCAACAATCATACCTTGCTCATTGCTTCAAACAAAATAGTGAGACCATTGTAACCAGAATATCAAATATAACCCAGACTTTAGAATAGATATGCAGAGACACATTCAACCTTCAGCAACCATTAGATCAGAAATCATACGCGCTTTTATTTAATCAGACCCGCGTATATACGCGCTTTCCATAAGACAAACCCGCTTATACTTCAGTGCATTTTTCAGGGAAAAAACCTAACTGTGCATATGCGCTTTTCCTTCCACAGACCCGCGTATATACGCGCTTTTCATAAGACGAACCTGCGTATAGATCTATAGAAGATAAACTTTGTAGTACAGACCAGATCTATGAACTTACCCAGATTTCTTCAATCTCTTCAACAGGATTGCGCCAGGTCTTCTTCACTTCTTTTCAGATCATCCTTGACATTCACCATTTCTAGATCTAGTGATCTTGAGCCTTCATCATGTTCATAGGTGCATCATAGATTTAGATCTATCAATTAGGAATAGGATTCAACCATATAGATATACTTCAGAGTGAAGTATTCATCAAAGCCCAGACACATGCACCCCTTTTGCACAATGATTTTCTTCTCCTTATATAGGGTTACCCTTCATCAATACCATGAGTCAAAACCACATAACTTCCAATGGTATTCCTGGACGGGATCACATAGGCGAAACATCATTCAATACAATGGGTCAATACCATGGTAGTTACCCCTGGTTTTACAAATTTAGAGCACTTTTTCCCATACGCGACTTGGCACGTTATTTCCCGCGTGCATACGCTACTTCGTCTAGACAAATCCGCGTATGCCTTGAGACATACTCTTTTCATCATGTTCTGGCACATATTGACATTCCTTCCATCATTACCTTCTATACTCATTGTAGATACATCAGATTTACATCATTTAACAAGTTCATCAAGACAAATTCCATCAAGGACAACTTCATCAAGTAGGTTGCCATCATCTTCATCAAGTCGGTTGCCATCAAGGACAACACTCTGCATCATATTTCCAACAATCTCCCCCTTTGGACTTGATGGCAACCACGATGGTGTTTGATCACCACATCAGATAGGTACATTAAGCATAATGATATTCTCCCCCTATTCAAACACCATGTCACATGTCACTCTCCCCCTTTGTCATCAAGGGCAAAGGGAGGACCAAAACCAACACAAGGTTTTTCTCCTTATGTAGAAAGAAGTGCTTTGCAGAACTGAAGTGCACTGAAGTTACCATGCTCCCCCTAAGTTCAAGCTGAAACTTCAAACATATTTTATAATGAAGTACACGACTCTATGACCTTCCTATCACCAAGGACTCATACTTACATCACAGATCCAACCAAGTGGATTTACATATGAGGCTCAAGTACCCAACCAAGTGGGTTTACATATTTTGACTCAACTACCCAACCAAGTGGGTTTACAGATTTGAACAAGTCCTTACATGACTGAATATTACAAATTTACATCATGGGTTTCAACATGCCATTTTTCAACCAATTACAAAAATGACCTTTTGTAACAAAAACCAACAAGATCTCAAGAAAGAGATTATATTTTAGAATCATCATATTACCAACAATGCATTATACTCAGCAAGGCTAATGCTCCCCCTGAAACGGTGCATCCAAGTCTCCTTTCTATATGACCAAGGCTCCTCCTTAGCTTGTGCAACCTGAACACTTTCAATCAGCAAGTCATCAAGGCATCTTTACCCAATAATAGAAAATGAAACAGATATATAAGAACTGGAACACCACCAGAGACATCAAATAGCATCAGAGATACCAAACAGCACTAAGAAATGCTGACCCCAACCAAAAATTGTCAGCAACCAACCATACGCGGATTTCTATGTATAAACTCGCATATATACGCGTTTGTCTTTAAATAAACCCACGTATCCAATTTAATCTTCTAAATTTAATCAGATCTGATCTTCTGAGAGGCAGAGACAACACCTAGCTTTTGTCTGAGATATTCAAACGTTTCCATGGGCAGAGGTTTGGTAAAAATATCAGCAACTTGTTCTTTGGAGGGAACATACTCTAACTTCACCTTTTGTTCAAGCACTTGTTCACGTAAGAAGTGATACTTGATGGGGATGTGCTTGGTATTTGAATGCATAACAGGATTCTTTGAGATACTGATGGCACTTGTATTATCACACATAATGGAGATAGGAGAAGTACATTTGATTTGAAAATCTTCTAAGGTTTGCATCATCCAAAGGAGTTGAGTGCAACAAGATGCGGCAGCCACCTATTCTGCTTCAGCAGTAGATAAGGCAATAGAACTTTGCTTCTTACTGAACCAAGATACCAACCGGGGCCCCATATAGAATGCACCACCACTTGTGCTTTTCTGATCATCAACATTTCCAGCCCAATCTGCATCAGTGTAAGCATGTAGAGTAAGATCAGCATTCTTTGGATACCATAGTCCAAAGTCTTGAGTTCCTTGTAGATATTTGAATATTCTCTTGATAGCCTGAAGATGAGACTCTTTTGGATTGGCTTGGAATATTCCAACAATCCCAACTGCATGCATAATATCCGGTCTAGTCCCAGTGAGATACAGAAGACTTCCTATCATAGATCTGTATTCTGGTTGATTCACCGTAGGAGAATCATCATGAGAACTGAGATTACATCCGGTTACCATTGGTGTACTTACAGGTTTGCACTCTTCCATCCCATACTTCTTTAGAATTTTCTTAAGGTATTTTGCTTGAGATAATAATATACCTTCTGTAGTTTGATGCACTTGTAAGCCAAGAAAGAATGTTAGTTCCCCAAGTAAAGACATTTCAAATTCTTGCTGCATGACAGAAGCAAATTTCTGACTCATAGATTCTTCATTACTTCCAAAAATGATATCATCGACATATACAACCACAATCAATAGTTTATCATTTTCAATTTTTGTGTATAAGTTACTATCAGCAAACCCCTTTGAAAATCCTTGTTGATGAAGATATTTTTCAAGACGATAATACCATGCCCTTAGAGCTTGTTTGAGACCATATAGAGCCTTTTTAAGTCTACAAACAAGATTTTCATCATTTCCCAAAATGAATCCTTATGGTTGTTCTATATAAACTTCTTCTTCTAGATCACCATTGAGGAAAGCAGATTTGACATCCATTTGATAAACTTTGATTTGTTGAAAACTTAAAAAAGCAAGAAACATTCTTATGGCTTCAAGTCTAGCTACAGGAGAAAAAGTTTCTTCAAAGTCTATACCTTCTTGTTGAGTATACCCTTTGCAAACCAGCCTAGCTTTGTTTCTTATAACGTCCCCATTCTCATTTAGCTTGTTCTTGAATATCCATTTGGTTCCAATGACATTTTTATCATGTGGTCTTGGTACCAATTCCCAAGTGTGGTTATTTTCAATTTGATCAAGTTCTTCATTCATGGCCTGAATCCAACATTCATCTTTGCTAGCTTGATTGACATTGTGTGGTTCAATCGTGGATAGAAATTCCAGATAGCTAGGAGATCCCACAAGAGTCCTCCTTGTTTGTACACTTGATTCCTTGTCTCCCAAAATTTGAGATTTAGGATGATTCTTTTGAACATATCTAGATGGAGCCTTTCCAGATAAATCATCTTCAGGTTCTTCATTGGATCCACTGTCTATATCATTTCTATTTGATGTAGAAGGACAAAAGTCACCATCATCTTCTTCTGTTGTTTGTCTTTCTTCTTTAGGGACTGCATGAGACTCGTCAATAACAACATCAATACATTCAACAATCTTTCGAAGCCTTTTATTGTAACATTTGTATGCCCTACTTGTAGATAAGTAACCAAGAAGTATTCCTTCATCTGATCTAGGTTCAAACTTGCCAAGATTTTCATCATTATTTTTTATAAAGCATTTACTTCCAAAAACTCTAAAATGTTTCACAGAGGGAGAATTACCATACCAGAGTTCATATGGAGTTTTGTCACTATTTACCCAAACATGTGCCTTGTTAAGAATATTTGCTGCTTCTCCCCAAAAAATGGCAGGTGTTCCGGAATCATCAAGCATAGCTCTAGCCATTTGTTGAATTATTCTATTCATTCTTTCTACTACGCCATTTTGTTGTGGAGTGCCTGCTACAGAAAACTGTCTTTTATGCCATGTTGTTCACAAAATTCAAAGAATTCATTTGATGTATATTCTCCTCCTCGATCAGATCTAAGACACTTGATTTTTAGATCTAATTCATTTCAACCAGCGCTTTGAAGATCTGGAATTTTTCAAGTGCTTCATCTTTGTGTTTGATCAACCCAGTCCAACACATTCTAGAGAAATCATCAATGAATAAGATATAGTATTCTTCACCACGTGGTGACTTTTTCCTCATAGGTCCACATATTTCAGTATGAATGAGTTCAAGAGGCTTACTTGACAATCCTTCCTTGGCATTGAATTGCACTCTGGTTTGCTTACCGAATTGACAGGATTTGCATATGATACTTTCAGGTAGAGAAATATTGGGAAGACCACGAACAGCATTAAGTTTGCTTGATTTGTTGATTTGAGAGAAGCTTAGATGCCCCAAAATTCCATGCCATAGCCAGTTTTCTGAAGATTTACTCAAGTAACATTGTTCTTTGCAATTCTTCAATACATACAGGTTGCTTGGAGTTATTTTTCCTTTTATAATTGTTTTACCTGTATCAAGATCATGAACCACACATTCTTTTGAACTAAAGACAACTTTAGTTCCTTGATCACACATTTGACTTACACTTAACAGGTTATGCCTTAATCCATCCACATACATGACATCATTAGCCTTCACCTTTTCTTTTAGAAACACAGACCCTTTTCCTTTAATTACTGCAGGAGTATCATTTCCAAAAGTAACTTTCTTTTCCTTTTCTAGAGCACTATATGCACGAAGTTTGTGTTTATCACCTGTCATGTGTCTCAAGCATCCACTATCAATGTACCATTGATTTTCTTCACCTTCCGCAAATAACACTATGACACAATTTTCAACCTGTGATTCCTTATTTTTCCATATTTTGGATTTTGAAGGAAGATGCTCTTTTGGCTGAACTTTGCTCCTGCATTCAGATTCTTCATGCCCATAGTTATTGCAATAAGCACATTCAACTTCATTTAGAAGAGGAGAAAATTTGTTATATGTATTCTTCTTTGTTTCAATATCAACCCTTTTCTTTCTTGCTTCTCTTTTCATGATGGTTTTATATGCAACACATTGAGCAGCTTTATGGCCAAAATTGTGACATGAGAAACATTGTCCATTGAAGAAGAAATTTCTGCGATCATGAAATATTCTACTTGAATTTACCTGTTGATTGGGGCCTTTTTGAAAGATATTCCTATTAGTGTTCCTTGCATTAAGATGATCATGCTTTACCTGTAAAGATTCTTTATTCCCTTGCTGAGTGGCAGAATTTTGTAAACCAGCTGTAGCTGCTTTTAGATAATTTGGTGCTGAAGCTTGAGAAGATTCTCCAATATATCCAAGACCTATCTTTATAAGAGGAGAACGTTGTACCTTGATAATATCATCTAAGGTTTCAGATCCTTTAGCAAATCTGAAATTCAGAGTCTTTGCTTTCTCAAATTCTTTTCTTACACTTACCACTTCACATTCTAATTTCTCATTGTGTTTCTTTGCCTCTTCAACCTGCTTTTCCAGAGTCTCGATGGTTGTTTTCCTTTCTTCTAAGAGAATTTTATATTCTTCTAAGAGAATTCTGCTTTGTTCTAAGCGTATTTTGAGTTGATTGTTCTCTTCAAGAAAATCATTGTCCTCTAGAGCATCCACAAAAGTATCATTTTCTTCTTTAGATTCAAAAGCCATGAGAAGTCTAAGATCTTGTTCACATTCTTCCTCACTATCAGATACCCCATCACTATCATCATGAGTATAGTAACTTCTTCTAATGCTAGACCGGTTCTTATTTCTAGCTACTTCCTTTCCTTTTGCAGGTGTCTTTTTGTGAGGACACTTAGCAGCATAATGACCAACTCTTCCACAATTAAAACATTTGAAAGGAAGCTTACCTCTAAACCGTCCTCTACCAAGTTGAAGTTTCTTTACAAAATTTGCCTCATCTTCTTCCAAAATATATCCTGATCCTTCTGCTTCTTGTACTTCTTTCCCTTTTGTAGAATCTCTAAAAATAGCTTCTTTGACTTTAGATGGTCCTCCTCTTCTCATTTCATATGCAGTCAGTATGCCATGAAGTTGCACCACAGTAAGATTTTGAAGATCCTATTTTTCTTCAAGAGCAGAGACTTTTGACTCAAATTTTGCCGTTAGCAATCTCAAAATTTTCTCAACCAAAGTGGTTTCGTTTATTGTTTCTCCCAGATTTTTCATACGATTTACAACATCATCAAGACGTAAAAAGAAACTGGCAATACTCTCATCACTATGCATCTTTAAATTTTCATATTCAATTCTGAGAGTTTGGAATTTTGCACTTTTTACCTTTGCATCACCTTCATAACTCAGAATGATTTTGTCCCATATTTCTTTTGCTGTATTCATCTCTATGACTTTGACAAATTCTGATTCTGTTAGACTTCTTGTTATAGCATTGACCGCTTTTGCATTTGATTCATAATTCTTCCTTTCAGTTGGATCTGTTGGTGTAGCAGCTGGATATTGATATCCTTGTTCAACAATGGCCCATACATCTGCTCCCATAGACTGAAGAAAGGATCTCATCCTCATTTTCCAGAAGATTAAATTGCTTCCATTGAAGAGAGGAGGCTTGATAGATGTTGTTCCTTCTTGATGGCTCATCTTTCTTGATCTTCCTTCTAGCGGCTAAGATTTTTCAGAAGGACCAACTCTGATACCAATTGTTGGGAAAAATACTGAGGGGGGGGGGGGTGAATCAATATTTAGTGCAGACAATCAAAATTGTACTTTTTCCTTTCTAAAAACCCATACACTACTTTACTGAAGGTAACTAGCGTATATACGCGGATATCCTTTACAGAACTCGTGTATGTCCAGAGATCTAATTATGTGTTTGAATCTTAACTCAGATCATTGCATTATTCATTCATCACAGTAAACAGGTGCAGACAGAACAGAATAATCATCACACATATGCAACACACATGAACACCAGGATTTTTAGGTGGAAACCCAATTCAGGAGAAAACCACCGCTGCCGTCATTTCAGCCTTCAAAATTTATTATTAAGAAAACTTCTTACAATTATGTACTGGTGCAGACTCAAACTAGCACGCAGGCACCCACCTGCAGAAGGCTACAACCTTCTCTCGTTTACCAGCCTATCCTGGAAGGGAGCTACAACCCCCTACTCTCGTTTACCAGCCTCTCCTGGAAGGGAGCTACGACCCCCTGAACTCGTTTACCAGCCTCTCCTAGAAGGGAGCTACAACCCCCTGACTGAAGTCTTCGACCCTCAGCACCACTGCAGACCACGTTTCATTAATTTTCACACTTCAACACAACCCTTCCCTTATCAACAATCATACCTTGCTCACTGCTTCAAACAGAACAGTGAGACCACTGTAACCAGAATATCGATATAACCCAGACTTCAGAATAGATATGCAGAAACACATTCAACCTTCAACAACCATTAGATCAGAAATCATACGCGATTTTATTTAATCAGACCCGCGTATATACGCGCTTTCCATAAGACGAACCCGCGTATACTTCAGTGCATTTTTCAGGGAAAAAGCCTAACTGCGCATACGCGCTTTTCCTTCCACAGACCCGCGTATATACACGCTTTTCATAAGACTAACCCGCATATAGATCTATAAAAGATAAACTTTGCAGTACAGACCAGATCTATGAACTTACCCAAATTTCTTCAATCTCTTCAACAGGATTGCGCCAGTTCTTCTTCACTTCTTTTCAGATCATACTTGACATTCACCATTTCTAGATCTAGAGATCTTGAGCCTTCATCATGTTCATAGGTGCATCATAGATTCAGATCTATCAATTAGAAACAGGGTTCAACCATACAGATATACTTCGTATAGTATTCATCAAAGTTTCAGACATGTACACCTTTTTCAAATGATTTTCTCCATAGGTTACCTTCATCAATACCATGAGTCAAAACCATAACTTCCAATGGTATTCGGATCGGATCATAGCGTAATCCATCATTCACAATACAGATCGTCAATACCATGAAAGTTAATCGTTTATTAAATTTAGACAAGCTTTTTCTATTAACAATGCTAATTTGCGCGTTATTTCCGCATAATGCTACTTCGCTTCAGATTAAATCCATGTATGCCTTGAGACATACTCTTTTCATCATGTTCTGGCACATACTGACATTCCTTCCATCATCAACTTCTGTACTCATTGTAGATACACCATATTTACATCATTTAACAAGTTCATCAAGACACATTCCATCAAGGACAACTTTATCAAGTAGGTTGCCATCATCTTCATCAAGTGGGTTGCCATCAAGGACAACACTTTGCATCATATTGCCAACAGTATTTTTTGATGATATACTAATCTAAAACAAGTTTTGAAAGGATCATGTTCAACATGTTGACATGGTGCTCAAACTATTTTAGGAGAAACAATTATATGCAAAAACCTCCAAATGTTTCTTTGGAATATAGGAAGTGGAATATTTGGGTCATATTGTATCTCATGAGGGTGTTAAGGTAGAACCTAACAAAATTAAATCGATTAAGGAGTGGAAAATCCCTACTACCATTAAGCATCTTCAAGGATTTCTAGGGTTAACACGGTATTATCACAATTTTTTTAAGAATTAAAGGAAAATATCGGCACCTTTAACATCTTTACTGAAGAAAGATGCATTTTCTTGGACTCCATAAGCAACTAAGGCCTTTGAACATCTTAAAGAGGAAATTTTCCAATCACTGGTCTTAGCTACACCAGACTTCACAAAAACCTTTATTGTGGAATGTGATGCCTCAGGAAATGGAATTTGTGTGCTTTTAATGCAAGAAGGAAGACCCATTTCTTTTGAAAGTCATCCAATCAAAGGAAAGTATTTACTAAAACATATTTCTGAGAAGGAAATGTTGGAAATACTTTATGCACTAAATAAATGGCGATCTTACCTAATGGGAAGACACTTCAAGGTAAAAATAGATCATTATAGTCTTAAATACTTTTTGGAACAAATAATATCTTAAGAAGAGTATAAAAAATGGGTCACAAAGATGTTGGGTTATGAATTTGAAATCATCTACAAAAAAAGGGAAGAAAAATGTTGTTGCAGATGCACTCTCGAGAAAGGATGAGTATGTCGAAGCATTTCTTTGTTCCATTTATATTATCCAACTTGAGTGGATAACCAAAGCAAGGGATGAATGAAAGAATGATGAAGATTTGTGGACACTCATTCAAAATTTGCAGCAAGATCCCGGTACAGGGTCAAGAAGGAATTTTTTGAGGATGGCCTTAAATATGATATTCAAAATTTTGTGGTAAAATGTTTGGTTTGCCAACAAAATAAAGTTGAGAAAGTTAAGACCTTGGGTCTGTTACAACCTTTATCCATTCCAATTCAATGTTGGGAGGAGGTTTCAATGGATTTTATCACAGGTTTACCTGAGTTCGAAGGAAATATTGTCATCATGGTGGTAGTTGATAGACTTACCAAGTATGCACACTTTTGTATAGTATCTCATCCATTTAAAGCCAGTACAATTTCTACTGTATTTATGGAAACAATTCAAAAGCTACATGGAAACCCAAATATTATTGTAAGTGACAGAGATCCCATTTTTACAGGAAATTTTTGGATGGAATTATTTTCTTGTTTGGGTATTCAATTAGCTCATAGCTCATATCATCCTCAATCTAATGGAAAAACTGAGATAGTGAACAAATGTTTGTAAGGACATCTTTGTTTCTTTGTATATGATAAACAAACACAATGAGTCAAGTGGTTACCTCTAGCTGAATGGTGGTATACAACTTCCTTCCATGCTGCAGCAAAAATGACTCCATTTATGGAACTTTATGGATATAATCCACCCTCCATCGCATCCTCTTGAAGAGAAAAAACTAAGTTTCAAATAGTGGATGATCACATCAAGCATCAACAACAAGTTCTCCAACTCTTAAAGGATAACCTCACCTTGGCGCATAATCGAATGAAACAACAGGCAGATCAAAATCACAGTGAAAGAAGTTTTGATGTAGGCAACTGGGTATTTTTACGGCTACAACCATACAAACAAATGTCCCTCAAGCAAGCTAAGAAGGATAATAAATTATCACCAAAGTATTATGGTCCTCACAAAGTGTTCCAAAATATTGGTACTATGGCATACAAATTGGAGCTTCTTGCATCTTCACGAGTGCACCGAGTTTTCCATGTTTCACGCTTAAATAAGGTTATAGGTTATAAGGTCCCAGTTCAAACAATATTTCCAGAACTGGACAAAGAATGAAAAATCATATTGGAACCTGAATCAGTCACGGAAGCAAGAACTTGACAGCTACGAAATAGATCAATTTCAAAGTATCCCATCAAGTGGAAGAACTTACCCATTGAAGATTTGAACTGGGATGATGATAATTTTATACAGAAGCATCCATAACTACTCAAGCATTGAGGAAAACACATTTTTGAAGGAGAGGGGCATGCTAGGTCCCTATAATAATAGTGTATCCCCTTATTTTTATTGTTAGTGTAGCCCCATTATTATTATTGTTGTGCCCATGTAATCCCCATATTGTTATTATTGTGCCCCATAGAAGCCCACTATTGTTATTTTTGTGCCCTTACCTTGTTATTGTTATGCCATCCAGGATTATGTTGTGACCCCTTGGACTCCTATATATAGAAAGGAGGTTTTTTCATTTGTATCATCCAAGAATTGTTCATTTATGTAATGTAAAGGAGGTTTCCCCCTCGAAGAGGAATATTTCTAAGTCGTTGATTTATCTTTTCTTCTATTTTGTGAGTTGGTTTCATAACAATATATTTTAACATTTACACTTAATGGAGTCTAAATTCTGTGAACTTAAGTCCTAGCCTCGGCTTAAACTAGCACAAAATGGTAATCATGCTAACTATAAACAAGGAAATTATATAACTAGAAATGTTTGGGAAATGTGGTTCATATCATTTGAAAATAATTGGGACTTGGTTTACATACTTTGAAAATACTTGTAGATAACATATTTAGGTAGGAATAGTGACAATATGGCTATTAGCAACATTATTTGTAATAGACACAACAACCATATCATGAGAGTTACTAGCTGTGGCCAAATAAGTGTTTGAAAAATTCATTGATATATATGGTGTTCTTGTTCTTGTCATAAACATGTTGTTTATGTTTTGTTGAGAGTATTATCTAGTGTTAGTTCCTGGAATGTTGCAATGAAATAGTACTCGATCAATGATCTTTTTATGAAATAGTGAATAATTAGTTGCAAATACAATCATATATTATAGTACATGAATTTGTATATATTTTAGTACTTGCTATATATTGACTTAGTATATATTATATTACTTTATATATATTTTCTTTTTATTGGGACAATGGGAAGTTGATGATGAACGGTTGACTCAAAAATTGATTTTACAATCCTCATTTCTTATAGGCATTGCCTTATATGGCCCTATGAGCTCGTATTGATATGTAGTAATGGAGAACTCATAAGAACTTGGTCTAGTACATGACCTCATGTTCACACTCTAATTCATCCGCCTCGAGAGGAAGCCTTCATGCAATTACATTGACTGTCCCATTGTTAGTATTGAGAGATGTCTTGGTTTATTGACTAGTTTAATGAATGCCAATGACTATACCCCTTCTAGTTCCAATGTAATATTTTCATGGTGCACTAAGTATGTTAGATTGGCTTCTAGGTAGAGTTCTAAGAATTCTAGCTCTGATACCAGACTCATGATTTCCAGTATTGGGATGAGGTTGTTTCGGGTCTAGCCCAAGCAGTGTTTTGGAAGGTTACATGTCCCTTGCATTATAATTTTTATAAAAACTGTGATTACAGGATTCCTGTGGGGTGATGAGTGTTAAATTTTCTATGGAATTTTGGACCATTTCTCCTTATTGGCAATCTGCAAGCACTATTGAAGATTCATTCATGGTCATGCATCTGCACCCTTCATTGTATAAGCTCGGATTAGCTTTGGTATATTTGGCCATTCATAATTATTTGGTATAAAAGTTATTCATATCTCATTCTCTTTTAGCTAGCATCATCATCTCCATTTGATGACAATTTTATGCAAGATATGATATGCCCTTTTATGTGAAAATTGTGTGCCAAAAGGTGTGTACATTGCTTATATGTTTTCTTCTTGGCATGTTGATGTTCTTCTCATGAAAATTATGCACTTTCCCTTGCATCAAGGAGCCATACATTGTTCCATGTAGAATTTTTCATTTTATCCCCAACCATTTTTATGTGGTGTACAAAGGAGCTCTGCAATTATGCTTTAGTCATGAAAATAACTCCCAACTATAGGTAATATACGAGGTGTTAATTATTACTAGCAGTGAGTACATTCATTTCTGACTCTTACATGTGCTTTTTCACTTGTAGAAAAACTTTGTTGGCATGGTATAATGTTTCCTTCTTATTCTGACATAGGGTGAATGTTAGTTGTGTTATGAGCATATTTGAGTATCTCCTTCCCTATGCGGTTAAATAGCTTAGTAAAGTTATGGTTAAGCCTACCAAGCTCTTTTGGAAGGTCGGAAAGTATGTGTTGAGATACCTCAGAGGCACTACAGAGTTTGGGCAATGGTACAAAAGAACAAAGGGAGTGAAGCTTCTAGGCTACATAGATGCAAATTGGGTAGGGAATCCATCTGAAAGGAAGAGAACATCAAGGGGCATCTTCATCATAGGATCAAAAAAAAATTCATGGTACAATAGGAAACATAGATCAGTTACACTCAGTTCAGGAGAGGTAGAGTATATGGCATCCAGTTAGGCAACATGTGAGTCCATATGTATGAGGAAGATACTTGTTGGTTTGTTTGGTCAATAGATGGATCTGATGGTGATTTATTGTGATAACCAAAGTTGCATCAAACTATTGGTTAATATGGTTTTTAGTGACATGTACAAGCATATTGATATCCGATATCACCATATGAGATATTGTGTGTAGAGGTGGATTATGTCATTAGAGTACATTACCACGGAGGATCGGGATGCAGAAATATTGAAAAAGGCACTATCAAGAAGCAAATTTGAGTTCCACGGAGATAGGATCAAGATTGAAAACAATCCCTTTCTTGTTGAGATGGAGTGTTTAAATTGGCAACAAGAAGGGCTTTTAATTTAATTTCCCCTTAATTAAATTAGAAGTAAATTGTAATTCCACATCACATGATAGCTGGTATGAGTTAACTGAGTTAGAAATACTTAGTTAGCATAATAAATTCGATTTGGGGGTCAAACTGGAGGCATGTAGAGTTCACTCCAAGTTTTAGAGGGTCCAATTAGAGTTTATTTAGAGTTGTAATTGTTTAAATTGATTATTTGAGTTAAAATTAGTTTAACTAGTTCTAACTAAGAGATGAGATAGTGAGAGGTCCAGTGAATTAAATATGATTTAATTCACTTGCAGTGATCAATCAGATAACTGATAATTCACTATAAATAATGGTTGCATGTTAATTATAAGAGTGACCCAGTTATGATTGGAGTTAAAGGGAAGAGAACTATCAGTTGTATAATTCGAAAAATGTACAGGTCATGCATGAGGTCAGCAGGATGCCTTAGATGAATTGAGCAATCAATTCTTGGTAATTTATTAATTAATAGGGGCTCAATTCCTCCAAGAATGCGGAAGAAAGGCTGAGAAACCCAGAGGCCAAAAATTGGTTAAGTTTCAGACCATACGTCTTGGGATCATAGTGATACATTAATCAGAGATAGTGTAGAGGTTCCTTAGGAAGGTAAATAACATTGTATTGTTTCATATTCTTGACTCAATGAAATATATTGATAGAGTGGTTTTTAGCTGAGGCTTTCCCCAGATACATATTTGTGTTGTGAGATTGAGATTATTTCTCTTTCTTGTTCATGTGACTGTGAGATTGTTATTGGTTTCCGCAATTTTTAGAATTGATTGAATATTTTATTTTAGCATATTACAATATCAGTGGAATCTATTTATATTTTCTACGGGATATGTCATTTTATCCATATATTGATTTGGAGAGTTACCCTTTTATTTATTAGTCAACCAAGAACTCCAAAGAGGACTTGTATATTTATTTCAAGCACAATCTTATCTAACTACATTAATAACAATTCAAAACATGAAAATGAAATCAACAGTCAGTATGAATTTATAACCGGAATTAATGCAAGCACATTTTATGTTTGTGGGAGGTTGCTAGGAAGTGCATGAGAGGTTGATCATATTCCTCAAATGATGTGATGGAAATAAATGATAACCATATTTGTACCAGCACTCATCAGATAGATTGTTGACATCTTGTGACCATCTTTCTCAAGAAGCTCCATAATCTTATACTGACACCATCATATCAAAATTGTAAGTTGAAAAAAAAAATATCCAAACATGGTATAAACACCATGTGAGAGGTGTAACCTAAATATAACAAATATTTAAGACAGAAAAAGTTCCACAAATAAAATGGGGGGGATTGAACACATAGTTAAAAAAAATATTTTTGAGTTAATTCCTTATTTTTGTCATAAGAAATGTTATTGACATTCACAGGCTTGAATTTGTTCTTTAAAATTGTCCATGTGTTTCTTAAGGATACAACCTTCTAATCTACAATATTTGTATGTATGTAGGTTGTCTATTTTGACATAAGAAGTGACCAACTATACTCCTTACAGAGGTTTAGATTTTGTGACAATAACGTACATATATGCATGCTCCTTAGTCCACTACTATACATAAACAAATACTTGGTAACTACTCCATGTTCATATACACTTCAAATGCATATGAAAACCTATAAAGACCTCCAAAACACACAAAAGCTTTCCTGGTAATTAGGGTTGACTTCTTACTAGTAAACTATAGGAAATAGGGTACATCTTCCAGAATTCCATGTAGGTCTACCTAGAATAATTTCCATGGTTTATATAGTTACTTGAGGAGTCTTAACACTCCCATATCATTTAGTACAATAACAATTAAGACAATCAAGGAACAATGTCCCATCAATCCCTTTCCATATACATGTATATGGATATATTTGTAAGGTTCAACAAATTTTTTATTAAAATTTGTGGTCACTACCATGGTGTTCAAAGGAACATAGGCCATCCATATGAATTTCTCACATAGTTACGCATATGTATATTTTCGGGTTTAATTTCATAAGACTACAATCATGTTCATTCATTTCACAGGGATATATGCATATATAAATGCAGTCAATCCATACCTGAGAAATTTCCAAGCCCAAAATTTCTTGTTAAGACCAACCAGTCATCATATTGATTCCTTTACCTAAGATGTTGAGAATCCTATGTTCAAGAAACTCGTCAAACATGAGTTCCATTACACCTCATCAATTTTCATGCAATATTAAAGATGATATTAAAAACCAAGTAAACAACCATATAAATGATCATGCCTCTTATATTTAATGGCATAATATCAAATCAACAAGAATAACCTAAATTTCATTAAAAAAATCAAACATGAGATATACTTATCTCAATTAATATTGGTAAATTGAGTCGAGGGCCATAAATCTCCCCCCAATGAAAGATTGTGATACACTATGGAATTTCTTGCAGAAAAATTACCCCCAAACCATATTCCAGAGTTGAGGAGGTTTTCTTAAGAGATGATACCAACACTATCAACTAAAATAGGGACTCCATGGGACCATTCAACTGCACCCACTAGCTGAATATAATACAGTCAATATTTAATCAAGGACTCCATATGTCTTCCAACTCCACCCTTAATAAAGACAATGGGATCTAGAGACCTATGTCTCCACCCTCAATCATGCATACGTTAATCTAAAGACCTTTGTCTCCACCCTTAACCAAGCATAATGGATTCTATAGGATTCACCTCCACCCTTTCATCATATAGTCCCAATGGTTCCACCCAATGAAGGGAATCCAAAAATCATTGCAGAAACCAAAAATTTAAGCAAAGGAAACTTGGGAATTATCCATAACAAGAATATAAGAAACAATATCCACCCTAGTTATCAAGGAAATCTAGAGAAGACCATCTCCACTCTCTATCCCACAAGGAACCCAAAGATCATTTTCCTCACTTGAAGGAAATTCTACCAATACTCCTATCTCTCAACTGAATTATTTTTCCCCTTGGTGTGCTATAGAAATGCATGGTGCCTTTAATTTTCTTCAGACGAACGATGTACACAGACTTCATGTAGTATATTTCATTCCATTGTATTTCGTTGATAGATTATATCAAGGAGCTAGCCCTAAATTCCACTAATGGCCATGAATTTGGAGTGATGAATTCTAAGAGCTTCATACCTTTTGAATCCTCCTAAATAAGCACAACAATCACAATTTGGTAATGCTAAAATAATCGCTATACTTTGGGATCAAGGTCTTTACATAGTCCAACTCAAGAATTATTGTCAAAAGATCCTTCTCTCTCATAACGATGACCATTGAATCCACCATCCCTGTATGGAGGTTTCTCAAACTTGTGCTCTAGAAAATGCATTGCTCTCTTTCTTGATTCCTTCTCATTAGGTAATATCCCCTTCCTCATCAAGAGAAATAAATTTATTCTCAACCTCAGAAGAGGATGTTGCTCCATTATTTAACCATTTGGGTAACCCTCTTTTAGAAACACAGATGAGGTAGAAAAGTTTAGGGAATACTAAAATATTTTGAGATACCATGTGAAAATATTTGTAAACCACTAAGGGAGAGTCATCTCCTCACATAATCAATTTATATCATTTCTCTACAACTTCTTATGAATAGTAAGGTTCAACAACTCATGATGGACCCCCACAACACACTTCTCTGTTATAACACCCTTAGGATCAATATTGGAAGGATCCTCATAAGGAGACACATATGGGAGCCTCTGTCATTCCTCCATTCATGAAATCACCTTATTCATGCATCCATACCCCTTTGGAAAATTCATCTTATTTGTAAAATTTGCATTGGATTTGAAGTTCATGTACATTATCTTTTCTCCTTTCCCCCTATAGTTGCTCAAATTCCTCCTTCAATGTGTTCAACTCCCTCTTCCCTTTTTCTAATTTCCTATTCCTTTACTGCTTCTCCCCTATGATTATGCTCACTACTCTCCATACCCCTTATTCTCTTCCTGGTTCATATCACCTTTAGATGCTTTTTTTATGTATGGCCTGAATCTTGTAGGTCAATCACATTGGTGCCACATAGATTTGTCTCCATATTTCTATTTTTTTTAACTTCTTGTGGTAGTGGGTGGCCAAATCACCTCTGCATGCCTCCAGTCACCAATGGGTTGTCCCTTGAATTAAAACATAATCATTAATTGGTTGTTTCAATGCGCACCTTTCAGCCTCCCCAGCTGTGACAAGACCATAAAATCCCATGAAAATAATATCCCTTAACTTTGGAATATGTGTACCTTGAATCAACCCATTTTTTTTAATCAAAATAGTTACATTTTTCACAATAGCGGAGAAGCAACCAAGGGATTTCACAACTATATATTGATAAAAACATCCAAAGATACTATTGTTGAACCCACCTCCCAACACATCTTTCTAATAAAAATATCATGTATTTTTAATTCATATCCCCTATTTTTAACTAGTAACCCTTTTCATACCCCCATTACCTATAAACCTCCCATCCCACATCCTCCCTCCAAAATACCTACAAATTATATATTGAATGTATTTTTCATAATTAAAAAACCCCCTTTACGAATGAACATGGTAAGATATTAGTCAATAAGGTGAAGCCCTTGCAGGGTATACTCAATGACTTGCTCACTTAGGGTTCAACTCAATAAGAAACTATGCACAAATATCACGGTAGTCATTATATAATATCTAATTAATTACGATTTATTGTGTGGTGTATAGGCCTTTGGCTCATGCAATTCCTCCTTGTAGGTATTTCATGCACAAGTACCCTACCCACTATCGCATTGGTATCATGGGACTTCCACTAGTGGAGTTCTTTGAAAATAAGCTAGGGAAGTGGGTTCAATATCTTTTATAGGATTTGGTAGACCCAAAAACCCATCTTACCCACTTATACAAAGTTGTGAGTAGTCTTCAATTATGCCAATAACATCACAAAATACATGTCTCCCCCCCTTTTCCTAAAATATAATTATAATTTACATTACATAAAACTAATTTTACTTAGTGTTATAGGCCATTTTGTCACATATGGTCAATAGGCCTACAAACCGGATCAATCCACATCCACGAACATGTTGTCATCATCCCTACACAAAACTCTAAGCATGGAATTCCCAAATTCTTGAGTTTTTGAGTCTAACTACTCCAAATCGGTGCTTTTAAGCCCTAGTGCACATTTCCCCTTTAGAAACCCACGTTCAGCAGCAAGTTTCTCCTTTCTACACCAGTGTTGATCAACAAAAACTTGCTCCTTAATGGGGGTGGGTTGATTCTAGAAATTTAGGAAAATTAAAAATAATCCCAAATTTTCCTCATCCAAAATATTCCAGGAGTTATTTTAACCATTTACCTTGATACAAAGCTCGAATCCTACCCTGGAGATTTCAACTCATATCCCTTGAGCTCATCTTCCCCTCCAATAAATGGATCTCAATTCTAGATTGGTAAATGGATAAGAATTCCTAAACTACCACACTCTCCTATAAATTTACTGTCATCCTCAAAATCAGGTTTAGATTTTGGAGATCGGTCATTCCCTCATGCCGCTACCTTGAATCTAAGAGAGTCATAATATTCATGCATTAGGGTGACATTGAGGTGTGTTTTGTGACAAGGAAGGACAAGCCAACTTGGAGATATCTCTACAAGATCAGTTACTATTCTTGGTTTTAAAATCTCTCCTATTTTTATTAATACAAAGAGTATCTTGTTTTCCTATATGTGTTGTATTAAATTTACATTCACGTATTTTAATTCCTTTCTATTTCATTGAATATAATAATTCGATTATTTTCTATGTAAATGTTGTATACACTTGTATTTTTTTGGTTGAATGTGAAGGCTCTAATTATATAAATCGAAGCTACAATTGGATCTTATAAGTCTGGAGGAAATTAAAGATTGTGATGGATTCCAAGTATGCCTCTTTCCCATCTTTCAATTTCTCTTAGGAAAACTCTATATTATTTTCTTTATGTTGTTCTATACCAGTCCACTAGCTTTAGGGAAGGTAATTTTGTCCGCATTCATAAATTATGCATAACAAATTGGTGACTCTGCTAGGGATCATTTCTTTTCCTTAGTGGTCTTCTTTGGATTGACCCTAGGAAGACCTTTCTCTGATCTTGGATTTTTTTTTTGTTGTAAATTGGCCTGATATAAATCAACACTTCACCTGGTCTTGATATAGAGCACTGCAACACACCCTAGCCTTCTTTGCACCTGCATTGTAGAGCATTGATGCTCTTTTTGCACCTACGCTGACCCCTGTTACACACCAAAAAATCATTTTGTTGTCTTTCTCTCTGATATACTTTATTCTGGCTAGTTCTCCTTGTGTCCCTGAGTGTGTCTTGGTCTTTAAAAATCCTTCACTTGGTTTGATTTTGGTTTTTATAGCCTTTGTTAATATTTTGTTTGTATTTTTTTTTGTTCTTTTCAATTAGGTCATTAGAGAATTTTTGTCTTGATAATTGATTTCTTCAGAGAATTGATATAAAATTCATCATTATATATAGTTTCTTTTATCAATGATTTAGCAAGCATCTTATTTTTCATTTAATTTGGAAATTAAGGGGATTTAAACGAAAAATATCATCATTTTGCATGTTGCATTGCATTTATGGTGTTGAGTGTGAAATTGGAACAATTGCATTAAGTTAATATAATTAAAAAAGTTTGTTTGTTGCATATTGTATGTTGCATCACTCTTTTTTCTCTTCTCTCCCGTACATAAATTTTCATTGAAAATAAAAATTTCATTTATTATGCTAGATTACATCTTTAGGATATTTAGGTGAAATTTGTGTTGAGACTTGAAAATTGAAACATAATTCAAGGTAAAATTTAAAATTTATTTAATCAATATTAAGGATCATTTGAAATATTAACACAAACATCCTTAGGTCTAGGCTAGAGACATGTTCCTACATTTATAAACATAGGAGTTATCTTTTTTTTTTCCAGCATTGCATTCCAAGGATGATATCATGTTCCATGTATGTAAGTGTATCAAACCATTCTCCACACCTTTGGGTATATTGGATGGCACTCCACGCATGAAAAGTATATGAGAACACTCTCATCGTATGGTCATACATTAGAAAACACTAACACGGACTACACTTCCACATACCATCAAGTATATTTTGGAAGTCCACCATAGGTTTCTATCCTCACCTTAGGTAAACGATTCTGACGCCTTGTATACTATGATACAATTAACACAACATTCAGGGATATTTCCTTCCCATACATAGATCCTTGGTTCTCCAAGGTGGTCATTGAATTTCACAGTTGTTTGGTAAACCCGTTTTCCTAGATTACCCCTTTTTTATTTATTTTTGTTCTCAATTTTTAAAATTTACTAAACCAACGTGGAAGAACAACCCACTCAAACCCCTCGTTCGTGTAGGATGAAAATATTGCCTCCTATTACACCTGAGGGAACTCCTCGATGTCATTAGAAGAAGAAAAATATGCAAACTACCGAATCTGGTACTTTGGGAGCTACTACTTCTGGTCCTCCACCTGAAATAGATCCACCATAATCATCCCTTCCTCTGATTACTGGACCCAATATTACTTATTCATTTTCTGGTGATTCTAACACAGTGAAAACAAAAGCACCTAAAATTTAATTACCTAAGGTTATTGAACCTAACTATATTGAATAAAAAAAAAACAACCTGAGGTTATACAACTTGAGGTACCTCAGTTATCTACACCTGTTACTTCAGGACCTTCTTCTTCTCTTCATCTGTCTTATATCCAACCATGACCTACATATATTGGACCCAATGGTGAACCACTTCCACCTGGTCTTGTGAGTATTGAAGAGATTCCTCAGGAAGAGCCTTGACCATCCTCTCCTATCCATTTTAGAGATGCTCATATTTATCAGGCCCATCCTTTTCCTTATCCTCATACTCCATTGCAAGCTCCTTTATCTAATTCTTTGCCTTTCAACTCACCCTTAAGTTTCCCTTGACAATCCTCTTTGGGATAGTTAACCATGCTTGAATACAATATGTTTTCGCAACCTATATCTTCTACTATGATATAGAGAAACCATGTTGAAACTTCATCCATGTTTTTGGAATCACCAGAGACACATTTTTGTGGTGGTCTGTTCATCCCTCCTAGTTACAAATCATCATATGGAACCTTTTCTGGTGCAACATCCAGTCCATGGAAATATTTGATATGAAAACTTGAGACACACTTAACAACTCATAAAACAATATCTTTTAATCGTCAGATGCACTTGACATATTAAGTTACAATACATTTTTAAATATGTTCATTTTATCATCAATTTTTAACTTATAAATTGAAGTAAAAGTACTTAATCCAATCATGATTAAAAAAAAATAGGAAAACATCAAGGATTGATAACGAAGTTCACACGCTCCATTGGTCTATGTCTCCAAATTTTCCTCCAACTGGTTGAATCACTTTATTGTCTTTCTTAAATGAGGAAGATGTACATTTCTATTTACAACAAGGTGGCCAGCCTAGAGTTGTCTTCTACACAAATGAATTTAAGACTTGTACATATCAAGAAAAACCTCTAAATACCTATGGAGCTCTCCAAGCTCTTCTCAAAATGAATCTCTCCCAAATCTTCTCAAAATGAATCTCTCAAGCTACCTTCTTCAAAAAATCTCATGTTATACAAAGTACATAATATGTCTTTATATAGCTCTAAATATCCCAAAAAAAAGAAGGAAATATCTCCTTAGATCCCCTACTCCAAGGATAAAATAACTCTCTTATCCCTTAAAATATTCCCATGAGATATATGTGAAGGATATCTCTCTAATCCTATTATCAATGGCCTTATCTGAAACCCCAGGGATGAGAGTAATCCCTAATACTCTCAACTTCATCATAATTTTAGAAATTGAATTTGAGGAAATCCTCTCACGATTTCAATTTCTATTTACAAATAATTTTTTTTAATATGAGCACATTTATATTCAAATTTAAAACACCCTCAACCTAGGCTTCAAATGATTTTTTCTTCACCATGGTGCTCCTTGGGAAATGTTTCTAGATCCTACTGGATCAATTTCCCATATCATTTTTTTCTGGAATACATTCTAGCACTTCTTTGATGAATACTACACAACCTTCTCTTCCTCCTCCATCTCAACCAACAGTTGAGCAACAATATGGTTCATATTCCAGTGGATATGGAAACTTATAAAAGCCTTGTTTGTCTTATGTTGGGTACCCTCCTCCTCAGGAGAAGTTTCCATTGAATTAACCTCCTCTTTGGATAGGATTCAAGCTTTCAGTGGGATATTTTCATCTCCTCATCAAACCTCACAAGATATTTTTCCGCCTCATTCAAATCCTCCACATTTAGGAATGGATGTCAGTTCTTGGAAACCTACTACGCTTGTACAACTTCGCTCAATTGTGAATCAAGTTCAAACCTCTCAAGTACATGTTCGATATTCATCTAAAATTCCTACTCTTCAACCTGTATCTCAACTTTTTCAAACTCAATTTCATGTAATTCAACCTTTACATGTTGTGAATTTAACTAAACCTCTCCCACTGGTATCTGGGGCATCCCAATCACCACCTACCCAACCTCTTCAAGGTCTCTTATAGTCTCCACCACTTGGACAGGTTATTCTTGAAATGTCAGTAGGTCAACCTATTTATGGTATGGCACAGACACAAGGTAGTCATCCTTATGTTGGGATGTTTCAAAATCTCGCAGGGAAACCATATCAACTGTATCAAGGTATACCTTACCAAGGCACCAAATTCCTTATCAAAGTTAGCAAATCCAAACTCAACGATTTCAATCTTTGCAAGGTTATCCTAGATTTGGGCAGTAAGGTTATGTGTATCCCAGTTATTAGAATTTTCCCTATCCCAAAACGCATATACATATTTCTCAGGCCATCCCATCTTACCCAAGGTATCCTCCATTAGACCTCAATACACAGTTTCCATTTGTATAAACTCTTGAATTTCCAGATTTGACTCGGCTCACCAATGATCCCATTTCAAACTCTCCTTGGTGGTCGGTTATTCCCACAAAAGTTCCCAGTGATATCCCTAAATTCAATGGAAATTCTAGAGAAGACTCATATACACATGTTATGACTTATCATTTATGGTGTTCTTCAAACTCCCTCAATGATGACACTATCCGTGTACATATTTTCTAGCGCACACTTACCAGTACAACAACAAATGGTATATTAAAATATCACTAGCTATGTTTGATAATTTTAGTGCCTTAGCAACCACATTCCTAGCACATTTTCAGTTACCCATTCAATATGAGACTAGAACTAAAATTTTAACCAATTTTAAACAAATTTATTCCACTCACATATTTGATCACATACATGAGTGGTGATGTCAACGTTGCTTGGTTAAAACTTTTGTTCTAGATCAATTGTTATTCGAATGGTTTATTAAGTCTCCATTACCATCCATAATAGAAGATGTTGCTAAGGGCGGAGTTGTGACCGAAGAGCAGGTAATTTCTCATTCCCAGTATTTGGATCTTATTTATATCCAATCTGGAATGGTCTATTATAAAATATCAAATGCTCCGCGACCTTCCAATACTTTTCCACAACCTTCCAGTAAAGAATCACATGTTTCCAATGGCGTGATAAGTTCTGCTAGCCAGTAGTCGACGAGTAAACCATCTACTTTGAATCTTGTTGTGGTTTCCCAAAACCCTTATTCCACTACTTCTATGACTTCTACTTCTGAGATCAATGCCGTTCAATCTTCCAAAGGAAAATCTCAATAACCAGGAAGTAAGAAGAAAGGAAAAGGTAAAAATAAGAAATATAATCCACCACAGGATAAACAAAATAATCATTCTTCTGAATAAAATTAGAAACCTCGTTATCCATGCTTGATTTGTAATGAGGATAATTTCACTCATGGCTTTCCACATTGAGCGGAAGTGAATCAATTCCTTAAGTCATCCACAACACCTGTTGTGTTTACAAATCTGTTTATGAATCAGGACACTAATATGGTTTCTTGGGATCTCGTTTCCTCTAATTAATTTTTTACGCTTTCCTCCACTAAGCTGAAAAATGACGTTATGGTGGTCACTCAAAATAAATACTATGGTAATGTAAATTTGTCAAATGGTCAGGCTACTGATCAACCTACTAGTTATACTGCATCTCCATCAGATCCTACTCCAAATGTGTTTCCTATCGAATTGAAAATTAAGCCTCCAAAAGGCAATATCCATAAATCTGCATTCAACCTTCATGCAAGAGACGCTCATAATTATAACATAGTTGAGGATCTGACTCAATACCCTTCACCTATGTCAACTCTTGAGGTATTACAAAATTGTCCCACCTAGAAAAAGGCTTTACTTTACTCTATTGGATGTATTGATCCCTTGGATTCCAACCTTGTATTTCTTAACCATGAGAATTATACCCCTTGACTTCCAACCAAATTATATTTCATGATTAAAGTTTTTATTCATGGTCATAATATCGATTGTTCCATTATTAACGAAGGAGCCTAAACCTGTATCATGTCACTTTCTTGTTGGAAGGCCATTGGTTCCTCCAATTGAATAAAAAACTGACTACTCTAAAGGCTTTTGACGAAAGAGGTTTCAAGCCTTGTGGAATTATAAAATTGTTACAGGTAGAATTAGGCGGCAAGACGGTATTAGTAGAAGTCGAAGTTATAGACAAAATGTTAGTTTATAACCTTGTATTAGGTTTCATGTGGATTTACACTATGGATGTTGTTGTTTCGACATATTTCAGGATGATTTATTTCCCTCATAAGGGAGGTATCATAGCCATTGATAAAATCACTTTATTTTCGACCAATTCTCATGTTATTGGAAGTGTCCCTCTTGTGGGAGAAACCCCTCATCCATATAAGCATTTTGGGGTGGGATTTCTTAAGGATTATTCCCTCATGGGGAAATTTTCTCTTCCTCCTCCTTCTCCTGACAACTCTAATCTGATTTCCCATGTCAATATGATATATTCTTGTACTACTCCATATGATTCTAGGATAGTGCAAGATGAATCCAATATTGATACTTTTGGTGACTGCATGTTGTTATATCCCATTGAGCTAGGCTATGAAGCCATTTATTTCACCTGTGCGACACATTCTACTCTCTCCTCCTCGATCAATTGGGTTGATTTTTCTTATATTACAACACGTCCTATGATCCCTTCTCTCGTACATTTTATACTAATGAGAGCACCATGGACATTATGATGTCGAACGATATGACATGGGGAGATCATCATCATCGTCCCTCCTTGAAAAATTCCTTCGAGGATAATCTTAGTGAAATATATCATCCCAATGTCATTGAGATATCTATGAATTATGTGTCCATTCAAGCTATCGATTTTGAGAAGAATTTGTTTAATATTGAAGAGACTATCCCTCTCCATATTTCGATCAAACCCAACATTGTAGAGAATCTACATATCAGTGAGTCAATAGGAGAATTTTGAGATCTAAAATGGACATCCTAAGGAAATTGTAAAATAATAGTGAAAATAATGAATAAGATTAGATTTCACCATCAAATTTTTGAGGGAAAAATAAAAACTATTTTTTTAACTCGTATTTTCAACTTATCTCCCTATGGGTTTACTCAAATTTCGAGCAGGAACACTCGTTGGATGTAGAATTTGGTTCCTCATCCAAGGAATACCCATGTTCCATACTTTTTATGGACCCTGCTACACGAAGAATGAGAAATACATGAAAAACGTGCTTGCAATCATGTTTTTTCATGTATTTATCATTTTTCGTTTAGCAGGGTCCATCGAAAGTACGCAACATGGGTACTCCTTGGATGAGAAATTAAATTTTGCGTCCAAAGAGTCATCCCACTTGAAATTTGAGTAAAACCTTAAGGAGATAAGTTGAAAATATGAGTTGAAAAAAGTAGTTTTATTATTTAATTATTTTTTAATCTTTTTACTTTTTTACTCCAAAAATGGTGAATCATCCCCCATGGTTCAGATCATCATATTGAATCCTATTGGATTTTATAAAGTTTATTTTGGTTGTAAAATTTTCTTAGGAGGCCCATTTTAAACCTCAAAATTCCCATAATTCTTGCTCTCCCGATGAGATGATCATGACCTATAAAGCCCTTTTCCAAGAGTTTCGAGACATTTTCGCCTGGTATTATGAAGAGATGACAGGTATCGATCTGAACATAGTTGTACATGAAATCAAGACATATCCCAATGCTAAGCCAGTCTTCCAGCACCTCCATCCATTCCATCCCAAAAAGGATATCGTTATTAAATCTGAAGTTGAGAGAATTATATGCGTTGGTTTCATCTACCCAATACCTCTAACTGATTGGGTGTCAAACATTGTTCCTGTCATGAAGAAACAGGGAAAATTTTGTATGTGTGTCGATTACCAGGATATTAATTGTGCTTGTCCTAAGGAAAATTATCCAACCATATTCATTGACTAGATTGTTGATGATTGTGATGGTTGTGAAATATTTTTGTTTGTGGATGGATTTTCCAGCTACAATAAAATCAACATTCTCCTAGTGGGCCAATGTAAAACTGCATTTATTTGTCCATGGGGCACATTTGCATATCAAAAGCTCCCTTTCAGATTGAAAAATTTTGGGGCTAAATATTAGAGGGCAATGAATTATGCCTTCCATTACATTAAACATATCATAAAACCATATTTGGACGACCTACCTACTCACTCGAAACATCGTGTTGATCAGCTGATGCACCGTAGTGCTATATTTTTACATTGTCAACATTATAAAATTAGGCTCAATCTACACGTGTTTTTTTGTGTCAACTTAGGTCAACGTCTTGATTTCTTTGTATCGAAACATGGAATTTGTATTAACCCATTGAAATTCCAGGCGATCATATATCTGCGTGCTCATTCCTCCACTCTTTAGTTTCAACGACTTCAAGGGAAGGCTAACTTTATATGGATATTCGTTCCCAACTATGACGAATTGACCAATGGATTTACTCTCTTGTTAAAGAAAGGGGTTCCCTTCCATTGGTATGACACTACCAAAAAGGTGTTTGATGCCTTGAAAGATGTTCTGATTCAAGCATCCTTGTTGTATCCCCCAGATTACCAATACAATTATTCCCTATACCTCATTGTTGCGATTACTACCATTGTTATGGTATTGGTATAAGAGGACAATGTAGGGACCAAACACCCTATTTATTATTTGAGTTAGAAATTTAATGCTACCGACATCAACTATACTTGCTTCAAAATTTTAGCTTTGGCTATTGTTTAGGTTGTCCAAAGGTTTCACCACTATATCTTGCTTCGCAATACTATGGTCTTTTCTGACTACAACCCTATAACATACATCTTGTCATGAAAATTACTAGCGGGAAAGTACTCCAAATTGATTATCATCCTTCAGGAGTTCAATTTGGAGTTCTTCAAATCTAAATCGAAGGAATCCTTAGTTTTTGTTGAGTTGATCTACAACCTTCCCATTGAAGAAACTAAAACACTGTTTGATGATTCTATTCCATATGATTCGTTATCCTTGATCGTGTCATCTGACCCATGGTATAGAGACATCATAATATATCTCCAAACCTAGAATTTCCAATCTGATACCCATCGCTATGATCAACAATGTATCCGATATCAAGCTAAAACTTATATTATAATCAGCGACACCCTTTATCGTCGTGGTATCAATACAATTTTTCGCAAGTTCCTCACTCATGAGGAGGCCGAGAAAGTCTTGAATTAATTCCATGTTGGGGAACGTGGTGTACATATGTCTCGTTATGCCACCACATAGACTATTTTGTGTGATTGCTACTTTTGGCCTACCATGTTGCGTGATTGCTTCCTTGTGGTCCAAAAGTTTCATGTCTACCATATATATGATTGTAAAACCCTTTCTCCACCCACTCCTTTTCACTGTGTTATCACCATTGGTCCTTTCACGAAATGGGCCATTGAATTTATGACATGTAACCCTCACTATGTCAGGGGGAATGTCTACATCATTGTGGCAGTAGACTATTTTGCCAAGTGGGCGGAGGCAATGCCTACATACAATAAAACTGGTGAATTTTTTTCTCTCATATTTTTCAATCATGTTATTGCATGGTTTTGTGTACCACAGGTTATGGTTATATACCATGGGAAACATTTTCATAACCACATGATGTTTGAAATGACTTCCAAGTTGGGTCTCTCCCATGAGAGTTCAACTCCCTCAGGAGAATGGAGAATTTGAGGCCATCAATAAATTTTTGAAAAAAAATCTTAAACGCATGATAGGGGTCCAAAAATCGGACTGGCATGTGATCCTTTGTGCATCCTTGTGGGAATATCTAACCTCTGTTCAAACTGCTACATGGTTTAAACCATTCTAATTGGTACATTGTCTAGAAGAAATCCTTTCTATTAAGTGTGAAAATCCATATATGAAACTTTTTGTCTAGCTCCTCCCTGCCACTTCTGCAGAAGAATAACCTTACTTACATCTGATCCGACTAGATGAAACTCGTTGTAATGTCATGATGGATAATGAAGCCCATAAGAAATGCATTAAGGCGTAATACGACAAGAATGTCAAGCCTCATGTCTTCTCAGAAGGTGACCTTGTCTTGTTGTATGATCAAGAGTACAAAAATTTGGGATTGGGGAAGTTTAAGTCATTGTGGCTAGGCCCATACATTGTTAAATGTGTTCTTTCTAAAGGGGCCTATGAGATTGTTGATTTCGATGGAGTTCCATTGGCACGACCTAGAAATGGGTTGTACTTTAAAAAATACTATGCCTGAGTGTTTTTTTTGTAGTTCATTGTGTACATGTTGTATATAGTGTGTTAGTGCGTTTTCAGTGTGTTCCATTCATATTTTCCAGTATGGTTTTTGTTAATCCTATTTACATTTGATTTGCATATGCCGGTATCCCTTCAACCATATGTTGGTTATACTGATGGTGCTAGTCATAGTACTCAGAAATTTTCTTCAGCAACATGGGCTATATATGCTCCAAATGGCGAGTTAGTGAGTTTTCAGGGGATTTGTATCAATCACTCTACAAATAATATAACTCAGTATATCACAGTGATCAAGCTATATTTTGATGTTATTTCCCATGGTATCCATCGTATAGTTATCATACTTGTCTCAAAACTTGTAGTACTACAATTGACTAATGTCTATTTAGTTAGAAGTCCAACTATGCTTCGTATGTTCTGAATGGTTCTCCTTCTGGAAGGAAATTTTTATTATATCCAATATCAACACATTTCTAGTCATCTAATCACATTGACAGATGCATTGGAAAATCATGTTTTAGATAGACATTTGTGACATATGTAAATTCAATTCAATTCACATCACATACATTAAAAGGGATAACATAATGCATAAGAAACACTTATATATATATATATATATATATACAAGTTTCGTTTTACAAAATTTGTGCCCGAGACACATATGGCCACATGGATTGGCATATAAAAAATTATACATGCAGTCAAAATACGGCTACATAAGCCTCCTAGTAGACTAATCATGATTCTCATGATATCAATCCAATGCGCAAGCCATATTTCACAATAGTCTACTAATATGACCAGACACGCCAATAGTATGGCATTGTAGTCTCATGGGGATCTGGTCGACCCTAGTTTCAACTATGCCCTGGGTTAACCCCTCCATGTGATGCTCAACCTCTACAATGGTCTCAACAACATTGAGATCTTGTAGTAATTATCAACCCCCTGAAACAACTTGTACTACCACAAGTTCTTGTTGTGGGTCTCATGCACGCTGAAGATAGGAGGAATGCAGAGGTCAAACGGGTCCAACGTTTGCATATAAAAATTGATAGTTAGTCTCAAATACATAGAAAATATTTAAAAATTTTGTAAAACTTTAAGAACTCAAAAAATTATCAAAATGTTTTGTTTTACCTATGGAACCCCATCACTCGCCATCAAGAAGCATGAGCGATGGGTCTCCAAAAAAATCTATCCTTGCATATGGATAGTCTTCAATCACAATGACTTTCATGCGCAACAATCACAAGAAGACTGGTGTGAAGCTCATAGATGATGGACCTGCATGTCTGGACATGAGATCCACCCATCTCCTCATCCATGGGACTCTCGGATCTATGGGCCCAAGTGAAATATGTTGTGGTCGAAGTAATGGAATCTGCTCCGAGGAAAATGAAATCAATATTGAACCATACCCAAAGTTCTTCAATTGTCCTTCCTTTGCCTTGGTCAGTTGTTCTTTCATATTTTCCAATACTCCCTCACTCCAATTGAATAATGTCAGTGCTATACAATCTAGAGCATACTGCATATGACACCTATTGTCCAAATTTACAGTAGCAATGTCGAGCAATCTATCAATGATAAAGAGGATCATCCTCAAAGGAAAACATACCACATCCTTTATCTCAATTTTCCCATCCTTGGTCGGTTGGGATCAAGGTCTATAGTGTGTGTTGATGTAATATTTAACTGTCTCTACACCCATCCTCGAAATATATAATAATATGGGGGCACCTCTCCTCGATAAACCTATCAAGAATATATGTCTTCCACCTGTCTCTCAACCATATGTGCTCCAAGCCTGAAATTTATGTTCCTGAATATCCCATGCTCGAACAAGATACTCCAACATCTCCATCTGTTTTCTCACCCTAGGAAGCCAGAATAATTTCAAAAGCACACAATATCTCAATGCTTGGATAGTGGTTGGATCATTATTTGCATTCATATCTTATTCCTCATGTTCTCTTTCTCACCATACCAGAGCCATTTTGTTCGGATAGAAACTTGAAACATCACAAGGGGAATCATTAGAGTGAGCTTCATGCAGAAAACTAGGACAATTTTGAGTGAAAAAGGAAAAACAATTTTTTGAAATGTGCTCAACGCACCCTCCTAAGGGTATACAGTGCACTGTAGTTTCCTAGATAGTGTATTTTTTTCCTTCCCAGTGCACATTTCGACATTGTTGGGATGCACTAGAGATAGGGGAAAAAATTAAATCCCTAGGTCCCTCAAAACTAAAAAAAACATTCATGAATTGATAAAACAGAACTGTCGAAGGAAAGAGGAGGATGAGATCTCCTACCTGGAAGTGATGACACTTGAAATGATCTACCAGATTGGCCACAATCAACTGCAAAATATTGGGGTAAAAAACACTCAGGACTCACTCACCAAGAGCTAAAATGTGAAATGGTAAAAATGAATTACTTTTTGCCTATTTAGGGTCATTTTCATGATCACTTTATTAATATTTTAATATTTTGACCTAAAATGTGACTCAATTTTATCAAGGATCATATATTTTCAAACTTTGGGTGGTGTTCTAATCAGGTTAATAGTTTTTGACAAATTTGATGATGTTTGAATCAAGACAAATAATTTTGACAAAATAAAATACTTTTATCATTTTTTGGGCTTTGTGAACTTATGAAAAAGGAACCCCCTGGAGTTCTCTTTCATCTCTTTTAAGACTCCCAAAATATGAAAAGATTTTTTAGCACTTATCTTTTCAAACTCGTTAAAGTAAATGAAAAGATGTCTACTCATTATAATTTTAACCCTTTTCCATATTGAGATAGACTATTTATGAAAAAGGAATACCTTAGTCGAACATGGCTAAGAGGTTATCCTAAGTATAATTTTCTGCCTTTTCAGACTCAAGAGACATAATTATGAAAAGGAACCTTTCGAATTTTCTTTTTCACCTCTTTTTCAAAATCTCTAAACATGAAAAATAAGTTGAGTTGTAACTTCGTTGGACTCATAAAAACATCAAACAATAATGGACTCGTCGAACATGACTAGACCAAACCACTCCTTCTTAGTGTTTGTTAAAAATAGTTAGAGGGATTCAACCGAAGGATGAACTTGCAGATCAAGCATATGTTATCCTCCTCAATCTTTTCAAAGATAAAGAGGTACTAACTAGAAATTGTTGGGGAAATTGGAAAAATGGGATACTCCACCTATTAATTGTAGTGAGTCGCTCTTGAACATGAAACTCTTTCACTTCATCTCCATGACTGTTGGGTTGGTAAATCTGCTTATATTTTGGTTCATCACACTGTATCAAATCCTCCACTTTTAGTTTTTGTTCAATGCTGCAAACTCCATTAAGCATCGTTGATATGTTCAAGACAAGTCATCCACTTAATATCTACTATGATACTCTTAAGCCTACATTCATTTCTACCATTTATGAACCAGTTCCACATTAGCATCATTTTGTCTCAAATATTGATACATGTTTCATGTCATTGATGGGGGATACCTCGAGGCCCTACTGTGACGGGTCGCTTCTTGTCGACGTCAACTCATTATCCAATAAGTTGACTTATAAAATCCCTTTGGTACCTTGGAGCTTTCATACATCAATAGCAATTTTCCTCGCTCTTGGAAACACATTTTCATCAATGGCCATCGACCGAAGAATTCTATGTGGTGTTCGAATCTAGCTCATTTATTCACATCATATCGATTTTACTATAGTACCTTGAGAGCCATTAACATCATCGATGGTTTATCTCACGTCTATTAACGACTTACATCATTCGTCGGTAATAAAATGGTGTCTACCATGTTTGACTCCATCTCATTTATTTGCATGGTTATACTTGTACATTAAATGATCAAGTGAACGAGATAGAATACCCCAGATTTAGTTCTATCAATTTGGGTTTCGCTTTTAGGATTAATACAAGATCACAAAAGTGTGATGGCTATGATCATACAAATAGTATTTCAATAATGGGTCCACTTCCTCTCATCAGTGAACGAGAATTCTTGATCATTGTACATGTAATATTAGTTTATGTGTTGAGCATGGGTATGCCTCCCTTGTATAAATTAATTGTATTTTCAAAACTACTCATGTAATGTACTAAAACATAAGGCTCAAATATTCTATACTCATATATGGAAGCAAACTCACGATCGAGAGCACATATCAAAAACATGCATCATGATTCAACACACATACACAGATAATTATCTATGGGAAATAAATTACTAAAAACCCCTTCCTATCTATATTGCATTAATCAAATAATCTAGACGAATAAAATATGCTTGCTAAACCTTCAGCACAATCTACACAAGTATCTTCTATCCTTTGCCTGACTGACTGAATTTGACCAACACTTAGCCAATTTTCCTAGCCTCCAAGCTCCTATTTCCTTGTGATGCTAGATGAGGAATTAGCCCCATATTAATTAGGGAAATTTCTCATTAAGAATTATTTAATTCTATTAGGCCCTTCTTTGACTGCATGCACCACTTGTACAATTAGAAATAATCTACAACTGATAGTACACTGCCCTTGAACTCCAATCTCAACTGGGTGACTCGAATTTCATGCATGAATGAGTTAATTTAGGATGATTGGTCAATTAACTGGTTAAACACTAAAGTTGCACCCCACTGTTAGAACTCCTACTATTTCTTCCAACAATTGGAACTAGTTTAACTGACCTTAACTCAATTTTATTAAATCAAATTGTTACAACTAGAATTAACTCAACCTAGGCTCCTAAAATTTAGAAATCATTGTACACAGCTCATGTTGAGCCCATAACTCGAATTAACTAAGATAATAGTGAGCGATAATAACTCATTTAACTCATTCAAGTTGTCTTCTGATGTTGAATTTCAATTTTCTCCTAATTTAATTCAAGGGAAAATTAAATTAGGAATTTCTTGCTACATTTTCAACACTCCCTCTAAAAAAGAAAGGGATTATCAGATACCCCAATCCTGCCTCTATTGGACTTGAATTTTTCCCTTGACAAGTATTTTGTCAAAATATTTGCATCATGTTCCTTTGTAGGAATGTATTCCAACAACATGATCAACATTTTCACACAATCTCGTAAATAGTGGTCCCGAATATCAATGTGCTTGGATCGATCACGAAAAACTGGATCCTCATAGGTTTTAATAAAAATTATATTGTCATAGTAAATCATGGTAGGTGTTGAGATTCAACAAGAAGATTCAGTGCCCATGCCTAGTGAATAAAGCACCCAGACTAGGGTGGGGCCCACAGTGCTATTTTTGGGTGCATGTCTATTTTTATTATCCCTTAATTAATATGGACATTAAACTGTAATCTATTCTCAATGTGGACTTGAATGAGTTAACTAAAAGTGGAAAATTTATTTAGCTAGTGGATTTCAAGTTAGAGGTAGTTGGTGAGGCATCCAGAGTAATTCTAGTTGTAACAGAGTTTGAAGTGCAATGATGCATTAGTTAATGCACGTTGTAATCAGTTTAACTCAGTTATGTGAGTTAAACTCAGTTATGCTAGTTGTAACAGAATATACAAGTATTGAGAGATCAAGTGAATTAAATATTAATTAATTCACAACCAGTGATCTCACATGCAACTGAAGATTTACTATTATTAGTTGCATGCATTTCAGATCCAGTGGAGACCCAGTTGATATCTAGGTGAAATGGAATTTAACTATCAGTTGTGACATTATTGACTTGCACACATGCGCCCAAACACACATTGGAGTGCCCATGATAATTGTGCAATCAAGGCAATAAATAATTCCTATATTTTAGGGATATATTCTATCAGGGATTGCACAATCAAGGGAGGCTATCAGGAGGCTGGAAATTGACTATGTATTGGTCATTTTTCTGTGAGGATAGTGTGAGAAAAATAGGTGAGTGTTGGAGGCTCTTATGAGAAGATAAAGACATTGTATTTGTTTCATGATCCGTGCTTAATATACAATAGAAGATATTGGGATTTTTAGTCGTAATCTTTCCGAGGAAATTATATGTGTTGTGTGTGACTTGATTCTTCTTCATGCTCATGTGATTAGCGATTGTGTTTTTAATTCCACAAAATATTTGTAGAATCGATCCAGTATTTAAATTTAGTAAATTTTTATATCGGGTGAATCCAATATATACATGCTTGTTGTATAATTTCTACATGGTATCATAGCACAGGAAATTGCAGAAGTGAAGCAGGAGCTGATTTTGTGACTAGATAGAATTCGAATTTGCAAAAATACCTTCTTGGTGCTACAACTGATTCAAGATTGAAATGACTTTCAATGTCTTAAGGTTGGAGCATGCACTCGAGGGCATCTCAAACTATATTTCTTGGAAGGACAAGATGGAGGTAGTACTCGAAGACAATCGCTTGAAGGAATTCATCGACAATGACATTCCTAAACCCATTGTCACAGATGCTACAAATCTTGATGCATGGAAAAAGAAAGTGGAAAAGGTAAGGAGGATCCTGTTGGAGGGAGTACGAGACCACATTGTCTCAATCCTCTATGGGAAAGCCACACCATATGAAATATGGAAGGCTTTGACAGATATATTCCAAAGCAGTAGCGACCATAGGAAATTGGTGCTCAAAGATAAAGTCAGGAAGATCAAGATGGAAAAGGGTGACACCATTCCAAAATATCTCACGAAGCTTGTCCAATGTCGAATTAAACTGGGGAGTGTGGGAATAACATTCACTGATGATGATTTGGTGATTTTGGCTCTCCTAGTACTTCCTAAGAGTTGGCATAGTTATGAAGACTCTTTCAATGGATGGGAAAAATTGCCAAATTGGGAACAATTTTGGTCGGATTTGGTGTAGGAGTTCAAACAGAACACTAGATATGACTCTTCATCTAAGCATGAGGATGAAGAGGATTTTTCTTTGGCTATCAAGGCGAAGCAGGGGAATGGGAAGAAATTCAATTCTAAATCTAAGTCCAAAGGTAATAAGTAGAACATGTCCAAGGTGAAGTGTTTTCACTATCACGAACACAGGCATTTTTCTACTAACTATCCACAAAAGAAGCATAACAAGAAGGTTGTTGGATCTACAGCTGGTGAGTCCCTTGCCTCGCAATTTGAGCTTGACTTCTCATTGATCGCATGCATGGTGTCAAGTGCATCGGGATCGGTGTGGTATTTGGATAGTGGCGTGTCCTTTCACATGACGGGAGATAAGGAAATTTCAATGACTTGGAGGAGAAAGATCTCCAGATGCATATCAAAATGGGGGATGATGGATGGTACAGTGCTACCAGGATTGGTACCATTACCTTTTAGAGAAATTTAGGTAAACCATTTCAATTAAAATATGTAATGCATGTATCAGGTCTGAAGACAAATTTAGTCTCAGTCGTAATGTTGGAGGATAGAGGCTATGTTGTTGTTTTTAGTGAAGGAAAAGATTTTATGTGACATAAAAAAATGGGACAAGCCAAGAGGATAGGGATTTTATTTAATAATATCTAAAAGCTGGAGGTAGATGGATGTGCAACAATGATGGGCACGACGGACAAAGTGGTGAGCCGGGATGAGAGTGAATTATGGCACAGGCGATTGGGCCATCTTCACCGTGGAGCCTTGAAAGTCACGCAACATATTTCTACTAGACTTCCAATGGGAACCATTGCTTAATTAGACACATGCAAGGGTTGCACCATGGGGAAGTATGTAAATGCCACCTTTCATGAGAAGGAGAACCGAGATTCGGGGATCCTTGAGAGAGTTCACACAGATGTGTGTGGACCATTCTCTATTTCTTCAACAACAAAACATAAGTACTATGTAATATTTGTTGATGAATTTTCTCGTAAGTGTTGGATCTTCTTCATGCAGAAGAAAGATCAAACATTCTCTAAGTTCTGTGAGTTTAAGGCACTGGTGGAGAAAGAGTAAGGGAAGCAAGTGAAGGCTCTTATGAGTGATAATGGTGGAGAATACATCTCTAACAAATTCAATAACTTCTGCAGCAAAGAAGGAATTCGAAGAGAACTCATATCGCCTCATAACCCACAACAGAATGGGGTCATGGAGAGGAAGAAAAAAATGATCGTGGGTGCAGCACAAGCGATGTTGCATGATCAGGGCCTACCAATGCACATGTGGGCAGAAGCATGCAACACTGCGTTTTATGTGCAAAATCGTTGTCCTCATAGATTACTTGGCATGAGTACATCTGAAGAAGCTTTCACTAGTAAGAAACTAGATGTTTCACACTGTAAGATTTTTGGCTCATCTATTTGTGTGCATGTGACCAAGGATGCCAGGAAGAAGTTGGAGTCGACTGCTAAAGTTAGGAATTTTTGTGGGGTACACATAAACACCCCATAATTATTGTGTGTATTTTTCAAGCAGTAGAATGACGTTTGTTCAACGGGATATAAAATTTGATGAGGGGAAAGCCATGTAGTTGTCCCTTGAAAGGGAGTTGGACTTGCATGCGGAGGAGGAACTGTTGGTTCCCAAAGATGAGTCTCAAGATGTGGATCAGCCACATGAGGAGGTTCATGGAGTGGCGAAAGCCACTCATGTAGAGCCATCCATCATAAATGGTAGAAGGCGCACCACGGAAGCCGATAGGCTGAGACTTGATTTTGCATAGAATGTAGGAGCCCCTACTTCATAGCGTAGACAAAGACAGTCTCATGACCGATTTACTATATACATGACTCTTATGAGCAAATGTATTGTGACTGAACCATCTTCCTTTCAGGAAGCAGTGCAACAGCCTGCTTGGGTAGATGCAATGGTGGACAAGTACGACTCCATTGTCAATAACATTGCATGGGAGATAGTCCCAAGACTAGTCGATAAATCCGTGGTTGGATCAAGATGGATCTACAAGGTAAATAAAGATGTTGATGGGAGTGTGGAGAAATACAAGGCCAGATTTGTGGGCGGGTGTTAGGTCCTTATATTACTGGTATAGTCCCTAATTGTTGTTATTGTAACCCCCTTATTGTTATTGTTGTACCTATGTAACCCCCATATTGTTATTATTGTGCCCCTAAATTATTATTGTTAGGTCGGCTAGGATTACATTGGGGCCCCATGGAGTCCTATATATACAAAGGAGCTTTTGTCATTTGTATCATCGAAGAATTGTTCATTCATGTAATGTATTGGAGGTTTCCCCCTCGAAGTGGTTTATTTCTAAGGTGTTGATATCTCTTTTCTTCTATTTTTGGAGCTGGTTTCACAACATTTGGCATCAAAGCTTTGGATTCTAGGATTTCGCTGCTCCAAATAGGTCATCGTGGAATTTTCGCTATAACGTTTTTTTCTACGAAGTTTCAGAAGCTGAAATTTTTAGGACACGAAGCTGAAATCCTGAGGAACATCGTCGCAAACTTTCAGAGCTTGGTTTGCAATATTTTCGGAGATATGGTATGTGGAAGTTAGGGAATTTTCAGGCTCCTAAATTTCATCGTAAAGAGGTGATCGTGGGAAAATATTCATAAATCTCTCTAAGCATCGGATTGGAATTTTGTAAAAAGTGGCCGCAAGTACATGGACTGTAGTTTCTGGTCTATGAATTTTAGAGCGGAAGGAGGAAACAGTGACACATGGCAAGTCGTACAAGTTTGCTCTATTGAACCAGTCCATAATTACGTCATTGTGGGAGATTGGACATAACTTTGTCTTGAAGAATCCAAATCAGGTCAGTCCTGTGGCATTGGAAAGAGGTTTCATAGGGATACCTCAGGGCTAAATTTCAGATATTGAAGATCCGAAATCACAAAGATAATTTAGTTTCAATATCGAGCTCCTCAAAAGCAAGAAAAAGGTGTGTATTTTATTTTCCGAATTACATAAGCCTTGTTTGAAGAATCAAGTTGAATTGATTCCAAGGGCATATTGTAGAATAGATATCAATATTGGATTCTAAAATGGCCCCTAAAAAGAATTTAACACCCATTAAGCCTTCAGAAGGCTCTACTATGACTCATGAAGATGAAGAATTGCAACATGATCTATCAAAATTACAAGAGCAAGTGCACCAAATTTCGCTCACGCAAAGAGCAACAAAAAATGAAATGGAAGTTTTGAAGAAAGGCGTGGAAGCGAAGATGGATGGTTTGAATAATAATATGGATGGTTTGAAGAAAGGCATGGAATCTAAGATAGATGGCATGGAAGCTGGCATGGAATCTAAGATGGATGACATGGAAGCTAAGATCGATGAAAAAATGAAAGACAACATGGAAAACATGAAGAATGATCTAAAAGCATACATGGAAGGCTTGATGACAAGCTTAAAACAAGAAATGATTCCTAATGGCAGAAATATAGTAGAAGAAACTCATGATGAGAACAAAATACATGTTAATCGTGATTTCATAAACTCTAATGTTGGCGGGAAGAACCACCATATTCCAAAAATGGATATGAGGAAGTTTGATGGAAAGGATCCTGTAACATGGATACTACAGATGGAGCAATATTTCGATCTCCATAACGTGCAAAACACACAAAAGGTACGCATTGCAACTTTACATTTAGAACAAAATACATTTGTATGGTATCGATGGCTTTGTTCTCGTAAAAAAATTGTCACTTGGTCAATTTTTACGGAGGAAATGATAGCACATTATGAGGATACAAAGAGAAACACCTTCTTTAGCCAATTGATAAATCTCAAACAAAAGGGTTTAGTGGCAGAGCACATTGAGGACTTCCAAAAATTGAATATAAGGGTAACTGATATTCCAGAGGAACACAGGATTGATGTCTTCATAGGGACTTTAAAGGATAACATCCAACATGAAGTTCGCGTTTTGGAACTTGTCTCATTGGAGAAGGCATTCATGTTGGCAAGAAAAATTGAATGTAAAATTATGGCGACAAGGAAGCCTACCACTCACATCTACAAATATGGAAGTTTTGCTACTCCTAGACTTCCACAACCTACAAGGTTGAAACCACAACAATTGGAAGAAAAAAGAGCAAAAGGGCTTTGCTATAGTTTTGATAGCAAATACACTAAAGGTCATAAGTGCGCTGACAAGAAATTATTTTACATAGATTGTGAAGAGGAGGAAGAACATGAAGAAGAAAATTCAAAAGTAGAGGATATACACCAGGAAGAAACCCTAGAAGAAGAAGAAATGAGTCCAACCATATCATGTAATGCATTGGCAGGAATTACAACTCCTCAAAATCTCAAGATAGAAGGACATATCAAGAAGAAAAAGTAATAGTGTTGATTGATTCAGATATTACCCATAATTTTGTTTATTGTAAGGTAGCCTAGGAATTGAATTGTTTTCTATACCCAGCACCAGAATGTCAAGTGATGGTTGCAAATGGAGGAACTATAAATTGTTCTGGAAAATGCCATAATATCAAGCTAGCCATGGGGGAATATGTATTGAATATTCCAATGCTTTCCATCCCAATTGGAGGTGCTAATGTTGTACTAGGAGTATAATGGTTACAATCTTTGGGTATAATAGCTTTTAATTTTCAAGAACTTTTCTTGAAATTTCTTTTGAAAGGAAAGGAAATAGAATTACGTGGTATCACAGGGAAGCCAGGAAAGATAATAATATCTAATGTCATGACAAAGCTTCTGAAGAAAGAATAGCGGGGCATAATTGCACAATTATGCTCACTAGAAGTTCCAACATCAAAATCATTTATATCTCCAGATCTCCAAAAAGTATTGGACAATCATTCCAAGGTGTTTGATACTCCCAAAGGACTTCCACCTATTCGTGATCATGATCATGCTATTCATTTGATTCCAGGAAGTGTTCCTCCAAACATCAGGCCTTACAGATATCCTTATGTCCAAAAGCGCGAAATTGAACGTATGATTGCAGAAATGTTAGAGGCTGGTATAATTCAACCTAGTCAAATTTCTTTCTCTGCTCCAGTAGTATTGGTGCACAAGAAAGATGGATCATGGCGCATGTGTCTGAATTATAGGGAGCTCAATAAGCTCACTATTAAAGATAAATTTCCCATTCCTGTGATTGATGAATTATTGGATGAATTACATGGAGCAATTTATTTTACCAAGTTGGATCTTCGTTCAGGATATCATCAAATTATAATGAAGATTGAAGATATTCCAAAAACAACATTTCGAACTCATGAGGGTCATTATGAATTTTTGGTCATGCCTTTTGGCCTTACCAATGCACCTTCTACATTTCAAGGGTTGATGAATTCCATTTTCAAACCCTTCCTTAGAAAATTTGTGCTAGTATTTTTGATGATATACTAATCTACAGCAGGTCTTGGAAGGATCATGTTGAACATGTTGACAGGGTGCTCAAACTATTGCAGGAGAAACAATTATATGCAAAAACATCCAAATGTGTCTTTGGAGTACAAGAGGTGGAATATCTGGGTCATATTGTATCTCACAAGGGTGTTAAGGTAGACCCTAACAAAATTAAAGCCATTAAGGAATGGAAAGTCCCCACAACCATAAAGCAGTTGCATGAATTTCTTAGGTTAACACGGTATTATCGCAAGTTTGTTAAGAATTATGGTAGAATGGCGGCACCTCTAACAACATAATTGAAGAAAGATGCATTTTCATGGACTCCTGAAGCAACTAAGGCCTTTGAACATCTTAAAGAGGCAATGTGCCTAGCACCAGTCTTAGCTACACCAAACTTCACAAATTCCTTTATTGTGGGATGTGATGCCTCGAAATGGAATTGGTGTTGTTTTAATGCAAGAAGGAAGACCCATTGCTTTTGAAAGTCGTTCAATCAAAGGAAAGTATTTACAAAAGGCTATTTATGAGAAGGAAATGTTGGCAATACTACATGCACTAAAGAAATGGAAACCTTACCTAATGGGAAGACACTTCAAGGTAAAAACTGATCATGATAGTCTTAAACACTTTTTGGAACAAAGACTATCTTTAAAAGAGCAGCAAAAATGGGTCACGAAGATGTTGGGTTATGACTTTGACTTCGTCTACAAAAAAGGGAAGCTAAATGTTGTTGCAAATGCACTCTTAAGAAAGGATGAAGAGGTGGAAGCATTGCTTTGTGCCATTTCAATTATCCAACTAGATTGGATAACCGAAGCAAGGGATGAATGGAAGAAGGACGAAGAAGTGTGGGCTCTCATTCAAAAGTTGCAGCAAGATCCTAGTACATCTGATACATTTAGTTGGAAAAATGTTTCCTTATGGTAAAAAGATCGCTTATATATTTGAAATAATTCCCAACTAAAACAAAAGATTCTTTTGGAATTGCACACTTCTCTGTTAGGAGGACACTCGGGATTTTTAAAAACTTACCACAGGGTAAAGAAAGATTTTTTTAGGATGGCCTTAAATCTAATATTCAAAAGTTTTTGGCAGAATGTTTGGTTTTCCAGCAAAATAAAGTTGAGACAATTAAGACCCAGGTCTTCTACAACCTTTATCCATTCCAAGTCAACATTGGAGGAGATTTCAATGGATTTTATCATAGGTTTACCTAAGTCTGAAGGAAGGAATGTCATCATGGTGGTATTTGATAGACTTACCAAGTATGCACACTTTTGTGCATTATCTCATCCATTTAAATTGAGTACAGTTGCTACTGCATTTATGGAAATAATTCAAAAGCTACATGGAAACCCGAAGATTATTGTAAGTGACAGAGATCCAATTTTTACAGGAAATTTTTTGACAGAATAATTTTCTTGTTTTGGGTACTCAACTAGCTCATAGCTCATCTTATCATCCCCAATCCGATTGTCAAACAGAGATGGTGACTAAATTTTTGGAAGTATATCTTCGTTGTTTTGTATCTGATAAGCAAGCACAATGGATCAAGTGGTTATCTCTCACTGAATGGCGGTATAACACGTCCTTCCATACTGCAACAAAAATGACCCCATTTATGGCACTTTATGGATATCATCCACCATCCATCACATCTTATTTAAGGGAAAATGCTAGGGTTCAAGCAGTGGAGGATCACATCGAGCATCAACAAGAAGTTCTCCAAATCTTAAAGGATAACCTAATTTTTTAACAAAATCAAATGAAACAACAGGCAGATCAACATCACAGTGAGAGAAGTTTTAATGTGGGAGACTGGGTATTTTTACGGCTACAACCATACAAACAAATTTACCTCAAGCAAGCTAAGAAGGATAATAAATTATCGCCAAGTACTATGGTCCTTACAAGGTTTTGCAAAAGATTGGTACTATGGCATACAAATTGGAGCTTCCTGCTTCTTCATGAATGCATCCAGTTTTCCATGTTTCATGCTTGAAAAAGGTTATAGGGGACAAACTTCCAGTTCAAACAATATTTCCAGAACTTGATGAGGAAGGAAAAACCATATTGGAACCTAAAGCAGTCACAGAAACAAGAACTTGACAACTACAAAATCGATCAATTTCAGAGTATCTCATCAAATGGAAGAACTTACCCACTGAAGATTCTACATGGGAGGATGAGAATTTTATACAAAAGCACCCGGAGCTACTAAAGAATTGAGGACAACACTTTTTTGAAGGAGAGGAGCATGTTAGGTCCCTATATTACTAATATAGTCCCTTATTGTTGTTAGTGTAACCCCCTTATTGTTATTGTTGTACCCCTACAACCCCCATATTGTTATTATTGTGCCCTTAAATTATTATTGTTAGGTCGGCTAGGATTACATTGTGGCCCCATGGACTCCTATATATAGAAAGGAGGTTTTTTCATTTGTATCGTCGAATAATTGTTCATTCATGTAATGTATTGGAGGTTACCCCCTCAAAGTGGCTTATTTCTAAGGCATTGATGTCTCTTTTCTTCTATTTTTGGAGATGGTTTCACAACGCTCAGGGATTCTCACAGATCGAGGGGATAGATTATGATGATACCTTTGCACCTGTCACAAGATACTCTTCCATAAGATCCATCCTTGCACTCTCAGTGCTGATGGGATGGCGCATTCATCAGATGGATGTGAAAAGTATGTTTCTCAATGGAATCATTGAGGAAGATGTGTACATAGAGTAGATTGAAGGTTTCAAAATCTTCAACAGTGAGTCACATGTGTGAAGACTCAAAATACTGTTGTATAGGTTGAAGAAAGCACCCTGTGCTTGGTACACTCAGATAGATAGTTATTTCACCGGACTGGGCTTCATCAAAAGTTAAGTAGATGCAAACCTGTACCAGATTGTCGTTGAGGGTATGCTATTGATCATTGTTGTTTATTTTGATGATTTAATTTTGACTGGTGATGAGCAACTGATAAACTCATGCAAGGAGGATCTTGCAAGGGAGATTGAAATGAAGGACATGGGACTCCTTCATTAATTCCTTAGATTGGAAATATGGCAGCGGGATGGTGAAATTTTTGTGTCTCAACGCAAGTATGCAAATGAGATATTGGGTAAGTTTAACATGGAGAGCTGCAAACCCATGGATAATCCTCTTCCAAGAATTTGGAGGAAAGAGGATTCTACTTCTAGAGAGGTAGTGAATATTACTGTCTACCAAAATTTAGTGGGTTTGCTAATGTATCTAGTGAACACAAGACTGGAAATTTTCTACGTAGTTAACCAGCTGAATCAAGATATGGTTAGGCCTACCAAGCTATTTTGGAAGGCGGGGAAGCATGTCCTGAGATACCTGTACTGCGGCACATCATAGTATGGACTTTGGTACAGACAGACAAATAGAGTGAAGCTGCATGGCTTCATGGATGCAGATTGGGCTGACATTCCATCGGATAGAAACAACACATCAGGAGGGATCTTTAGCATTGTGTTGACAACAGTTTCTTAATGGAACAACAAGAAGAAACTATCAATGGCACTCAATTCAGCGGAAGCGAAATACATGGTAGAAATTCAAGCTACATGTGAGGCTATCTGGATGAGAAAGATCTTGGTTGGTTTTTTTGGTTCTCAGATGTATCTGATAGTGATTCATTGTGATAATAAGAGTTTAATTAAACTCTCAATTAATCTTGTGTTTCATGATAAGTCCAAGAATATAGATATTTTTTACCATTATCTCAGAGATTGTGTGCAGAGAAGAATCATGTTGCTTCAGTACATTCCTACGAAAGATCAGGATGCAGATATTCTGATGAAGCCACTCACTAGGAGAATATTCAAATACCATAGAGACAGGAGCAGGGTGAAGGATAATCCCTTTCTTGTTGAGAGGGATTCAACAAGAAGATTAAGCACCCAAGCTGAGTGCATTAAGCACCTGGTTGCATTAATCACCCAGACTAGGGTGGGGCCCAGAGTGCTATTTTTGGGTGCATGTCTATTTGTATTATCCCGTAATTAAGATGGACATTAAACTATAATCTATTATCAATGTGGACTTAAATGAGTTAAATGAAAGTGGAAAACTCAGTTAGCTAGTGGATTTCGAGTTAGAGGTAGTTGGTGAGGCATGTAGAGTAATTCTACTTGTAACAGAGTTTGAAGTGCAATGGTGCATTAGTTAATGCATGTTGTAATCATTTTAAATCAGTTAAGTGAGTTAAACTCAGTTATACTAGTTGTAACTGAAGATACAAGTAGTGAGAGATCAAGTGAATTAAATATTAATTAATCAAAAATTAGTGATCTCACATGCAACTGAATATTTACTATTATTAGTTGCACGCATATCAGATCAAGTGGAGACCCAGTTGAGATCTAGGTGAAATGGAAGTTGAGTATCAGTTGTGACATTATTGACTTGCACACATGAAGCCAACCACCCACTAGAGTGCCCTTGATACTTACGCAGTCAAGGTAGGAAATAATTCCTATATTTTAGGGATATATTATATCAGGGATTGCGCAAGCAAGGAAAGATGTCAAGAGGCTGGAAATTGACTAAGTATTGGTTAGTTTTCTGTGAGGACAGTGTGAGACAGATAGCTGAGTGTTGGAGGCTCTTGTGAGAAGAGAAATACATTTTATTTGTTTCATGATCCACACTTAATATGCAATAGAATATAGTGAGGTTTTTAGTTACAAGCTTTCCCCGGGAAATTATTTGTGTTGTGTGTGATTTGATTCTTCTTCATGTGCATGTGATTAGTGATTGTGTTTTTAATTCCGCAAAATATTTGTAGAAGCGATTTAGTATTTAACTTTAGTAAATTGTTAGATCGTTTGAATCCAAGGTATGCATGCTTGTTGTATAATTTCTACAGTAGGATCCATCATGTGACAAAATAACCCAACAAGAATCTTTCTCATCTAGATAGCTTCACAAGTTGCTTGACTGGCAGCTATGTACTCTCATTTTGTTGAGATGAGTGCAATTGGTCTCTACTTCCTATTTTACCAAGAAATTGTTGTTGACCCAACACTAAAAATTCCTCTTGAAGTTCTCTTTTGAGCTGATGGAATCCCCGCCCAATCTGCATCTATGAATCCTTGAACCTTCACTCCTTCTTTCCATCTATACCAAAGGAAAAAATGAGTAGTGCCTTTGAGGTATCTCAACACATGTTTTTATGCCTTCCAATATAGTTTGGTTGGCTTAACCATTGCTTTAATAACATGGTTAACTATATAACACATGTTTGGTAATGTGTTCAAAAAATACATAAGTGAACCCACAAGCTTCCTATAGATAGTGGACTCCACTTCCTCACCTGAAGTGTTATCCTCCTTCCTCCAACTTCCTGCTAGAGGAGTGTCCATGAGTTTGCTACTCTCCATGCAGAACTTATTCAATATCTTGTTGGCATACTTTCCCTGAGAGACAAAAATTTCCCCATCTCCTTAGCATAATTCCAAACCGAGGAAATAATGCATGAGTCCCATGTTCTTCATCTTGAATTCTCTTGCAAGATACTCTTTACAATATTTGATCAACTTCTCATCACTAGTTAAAATAAAAGCATCGAAATATAATAATTTAATCAAAAATTTACCTTCAACAAAAATATGGTAAATTTTTTCATCTACTTCAATTTTGGTGAAGCCCCACCTGGTGAAATAACTGTCGATCCTGGTGTGCCAAGCACGAGGTGCTTGTTTCAATCCATATGTTGTAACATAACATTTCCTACGAGAATTGATAAGAAGTATTGATGAAATGATCACATCTGTTGATAGAAGAAGCTTTCATCAGTAACCAAGAAGAGAGAAATGGAATTTTTTTTTAGGTATTTAACTATGAGCATAACAATGTGGAAGTTCATCTACCATAAGACACACCTAAAAATTCACCTTTATAATATGTTATGGTGAAAAATAAGAATATGACAAATTCATTCTAGCTGTGGAAGTATATAGACACCAACGTTGTGTCAAAAATCTCAACTGAGATTTACATGGGTGTACCATGTTGATCATGTTGCAGGTTACTCTGTCCTAATAGGGTGTTCAATTTTTTGTCAAAATTGGCCTTTTACAACCAACTTAGTGCCTTTTGGTTTAAAGAGTTATTTTTGTAAGAACATTTTTCTCAATGCCCAATCCCTAAGTTTATATTCTCAGGTTAAAATCAAATATCAAACTCCACTAATCTCCAATACCCATACTAAACCAAGGAAGTGTCCAAACAAAGCATCAAAGGAGGAGACCACAAGGTCTCTCAAAGCAAATTTTTTGGAATATAATCTATGTATTGTCCTCTTTGAAACAATTCATTTTGATTCATATTTACTGCATCATGAGACATAGGATGGAGTATACAGAGATCCATTGGGAAATGGGTATGTTGTGTCATCACCTTTGATGTAGGTAGAAGCTCTTGACCCCATACTAAAAAAATTGAAGAAGGAAACTTTAAAGTTTGATAAAATCGGGGCTATTTCTGGAAGTGAACAGCAACACGAGATTTTTTATTAGAGAAAGAGTTCTTTGGAATCGATTCTAAAAGGAGGGAATCCAAAATATCCTTTGTTTGTCCAACTTCAAGATGCTTTCTCCACGAATGAATAACCTATTTGGATGGGTAGTAGTACAACATCATAGTACAAATAAATTGAGAAGGTTGTTGGTGGATCACTTGAATTGGCTTTTCTTACTAGGTCTTGTACACATAAAATATACACATCACCTCAGATACGAAATTATATCAGACAAAAAAGGATGTCTATGATAACACTGAAATAATTTATCTTGTAATTTCTTTCATGGAATCTGTTTTTATTGGTGGCTATGCCAATATTGATGAAACGATGGATCATGGATGAATTAGATATATCTAAGGGAAATAACTTGGTCGAAGGAAGCCTTAGAGGCCACTGCTCCAAACTTGGAAGAGAAACATGAAATTCTTGAGTTTCATTGTATTGTTGCTTATATTTACAAGAAAGCAGGACGATGGAGGAAGTTCATTGCATTTCACAAAGGATAATCTTTACAAGAACCATGAGTTTGCAGAAGAGTTGCTTGTCTATTTTGTGGAACACGACACATGCTCATTTTGGAATGCTTTGGTATTTCAGAGGAAGAATTGTGATGTTGTGCGCAATGTGCTATCATGTAGGATATGCTTCTTCTCTGTTGAGTAAAAATATTTGCAACAATACCATGTGTTATATCGAATTTAAATTTCATGGTTGATGGCACAATTACACTCATATTTGATACAAAACTCATGGTGTTGGTATTTCGTATATCAAGGAAAGAAGTTACTTATAAGAGAGAGAATATTTGGTGAGGGGTATTATCCTAAAACGGATATAAAATGCTTGAGGGAAGAAATAAAAGATGATAAAATTTTGCAATTTTCGTTTATGTAAGGAGATGCTACACAATTAGTTAAGGAACCTTGTATTTCCCACATTTATTGACGATTGGTGATATACTTGGCCAAAATCAATGAAATCCCACCAGAACTACATGCTCGAAAGTTAAATGTTGGGGTGGTCCTATAAGTAGTGCCATTAAATTGCTCATTGAAGATATCAACATTCCAAAGTCATTACGAAATCACCTCCTTTTCATTCTAGAAACCACCCAGGGTGATCTCGAGGCAGAAAATGGTTTTCCAAAACTATTATTGCGCCTCACATCCATCTTTGATTTAACAACACATTAATTATGAAGTCATATTATAAAGTTTCAAAGGGTTTGGGGTTTTTATTTTCAAATTTTTTATTTAATATTATATATATTATAATATTAAATGGTCTTTTTATAATTTGATTAATTCAAAAAAAATTATAAAAAGAGAGAAATAATTCTCGAAATTGTTTCAAGAATCAGTTTTTATAACTGATTAAACATTCAACCAAGGAGGATGAGAAAGAGAATAAAGTATGAAATTGATATTGGAAAAGGGTTTAGAGGTTCAGAGTCTAGTCCTCATGACTGGTATTGTAATCACAAAATCTCTCTAAAGTCTGAATAATACATTACAATTTGATTCCAACTTTGGGAAGTTGCAGTCATGTTTACTTTCTCTTTATGTTTTCATTCTTCATGATTGTTTTCATCAGGGGACTTTTGAGGTCTAAAATGGGCCTCCTAAGGAAATTATAAAATAATAGTGGAAATAATAAAATAATATTTGATTACATCATCAAATTTTAGAGGGGAAAAAAATACTATTTTTTCAACTCGTATTTTCAACTTATCTCCCAATTTTTTTACTAAAATTTCGATTGGGACTAATTTTTTGATGCAAAATTTAATTCCTCATCCAAGTATTATCCATGTTGCATACTTTCGATGGATCATACTACACGAAAAATGAGTAATACATGAAAAATGTGATTGCAATCAAATTTTTTCATGTATTTCTCATTTTTCGTGTAGCATGGTCCATCAAAAGTATGCAACATGGGTACTCCTTGGATGAGAAATTAAATTTTTCATCCAACAAGTACTCCCGCTCTAAATTTAAGTACAAAATTTGGGAGATAAGTTGAAAAAGTTATTTTATTATTTTATTATTTTGTAATCTTTTTACCCTTTTACTTAAAAAATGGTGAATCATCTGCCATGGTTGACATCATCATCTTGAATCCTATTGGTTCTTATAAATTTTATTTTGGTTGTACATTTTTTTTAGGAGGCGCATTTTAGACCTCAAAATTCCCCTAACATCTTCTATCAACAAGAGTGTAATGAAGTTGTTGGCTTCTTTTATTTAGCATATTTACTAATGTTGTTTTCTCAAAAGAGAATACCTGCAAAAATTATTTAAATAAGCCTTGAAGGGTGCTCTACTATGTTTTAAATTCATCCACATTTTCTCAACATTTCAGTATTCTCTCTACAGTAGTTATGCTTATATTCTTAATTTCCTGGGTATAAATTCGTTCATATTTATTTTCTTCAAACCACTTCTTTATTCTAGCACTCTGCAATTCTTAGAGTTTCTATGGCCATTCTATTTTGGAAAGCTAGGGTTTCAAAATTATAGTTTTTGGTTGCAATCCCTCATGGTATGTCCTTCCAGCCATTGATTTTAACTATTTTTATTCAATATTAATATGTATCAAACATTGGTTCCCCACATCCAAGAATTGTCTCCGAGAATTACAACATATTTTGGCGTCGTTCCTGGGGAATGAAGAACAAAGTTATTTTCCCCTGGGTATTAATATCTATTTCTTGAAAGAGAACAAGATTTGGATATCAAATCTTAACGATTAATCATTCATTTGGCGACTCTACTGGAAAAATATTTTTACTAAAAATAAAAATTTTGCTGATATAAAATGAGGAAGCAGCAGGGAAGGATCAGGTATCATATGTTAAAATTTTTCAAAGGATTCGTGTTCTTTGTTATCAGTTCTATTGTCTATTTCTCTATACATGTCAAGAGAATTATTTCTTGTCTTGTATACTTTAACTATTCCAAACACTCAATAGCGTATTGTTCCTTGAAAAAAAATATTTATCTTCTTCTTGTGTCGTAAATATTGATCTTTTTCCTTCTGGTTAATCAAATGAAGAAATTGAGTTTGAATTACAATACCTCCTAAAAATCCCCAATCTTGTCACCTTGAACATGAAAATTCAGGTTTGTCATCTTCCATGACAATCACTGTAGTTCCTTCTAATCAACCCATTGATATCCAATCCAAAATTCAGGAAAATTTTAAGCCCCTTAAGCTCCCACATGTTCTTCATGATTACCCTCCAAGATGTTTTAAATACATGCCTCATTTTAATAGAGAAAGTTTTATTATAACAGAGCATCATGTGCTGGATTTTGAATATTTTCTGGACAGGATTGAAATTCTTCATGAATATGTGGCTTTGAGGTTGTTTTATCATTTATTAACTAGAGATTCTCAATAGTGGTTTCAATGTTTAAGGTCAAATACAATCCGTTCATGGAAATAATTTCAAGACATCTTCCTGAGGCATTGGGGTGAACACAAATCTCATGAAAAATATATTTCTGAATTGTATGAAATGCATAGGAGAAGTAATGAAATGGTAAGTGAATTCCACAGGAGATTTCAAAAATTGTACTTCAATATACCTAGAGAAATTTTACCTCCTGAGGTTTCTACCATAATATATTATTCAACAACTTTTCATCCTCATGTAGCATTTTATCTCATGGAGAGAGGATCCAAAGCCCTGGAGAAAATGTTCATTGATGCTCAAGAAGTTGAGGATAACCTATGGGGCTCTAGGAAGTTTCCAAGTCAATATTTGCATCTTGATCTGGAAATAATTCAGCAGGAGGAGGAGTCAAAACAACGATCATCGCATTTGAATATAAATTCTTCTTCTAATTCTACATTTTGCAAGTCAATTTTTTCCGCAGTAGATGATTTTCCACTTCATAAATTAATGAATTGTTTTGACATGGTGTTTCTTGAAGGAAATACTATTGAAATCAGAGGTGTATACTCACATTATGCAAAGCATTTCGCTGACAGTAGTGAAAATCTCCTAGTCCCTGGAAAAATATTGCCACATCAGTAATTTGTTGAACAAGAACACGTGTCACCTTCTCCAAATTTTTATTTTTAGATTAATTATGCTTATGTGGAAGAGTGCGAGAAATTTAACAATAATTTATATGGACATATCTCTGAGGAAAAAGCATTTTTATCTAACTGCATAAAGAAATTGGTTGTTATACAACTCCATGTTGATGATTCAAATAGTGAATGTAGCTTCCTTGTTCAAGAAGATGAATGTCAGTAGATTGTTAAAGAGAGGAAGGCAACTACAAATTTTTCTCATCAATTTTATGATCCAATAGTTGACTATATGGTAGCGTTCTTTGGTCAGCAATAGGTATCAATTTTGGGGTATGTGCAAAACCTTTTACTTGAAAATTTTATATGGTGCATGAAAATTTTAATTATTGAATACATGGAGAACAAAGGCATTAGGATCAACACCCAAATGCTGCCCTGGTACCACTGAAAGGTGAATTTCACTTGAATAAATTAAACCTTGTTTATAACTAGGAGTTGTACATAAATAAGCCCATAAAATGAGCATTTAATTTTTAGTTTTCAGTGGTTTTGTTTCATATTAAAGAAGCAAGAATAAGAGACTTTAGAGGGGTTCAATTTTCAGAAATTTTGAGCTAATTGGGAACAATTACAATTTATTTTGACTCCATGCCCACAAGAGGCTACTAGTCTACAATTCTTAGCACTTTGTAGGCAAAGCACTGTTCCCAATTGGAGCCAATATGTTGTGGCATAACCTTGCCTAGGAAAATTGATATGAAGGATTGAGGAAATGATAACATATATTAATGTAAAAAGCTTTCATCAATAACCAAGAAGAGAGAAATGGAAATTTGTTTTGAGTCTTTAACTATGATCATAACAATGTGGAAGGTCATCTACCATATGACACAAGTGACAGTTCACCTTTATAATATTTTCTGGAAAAAAATGAGAATACGAGAAATTAATTCTAGTTGTGGATGTATACACACACCAACGTTGTGTGAAAAAGCTTAGTTGAGATTTATGTGGGTGTACCATGCTGATCATGTTGTAAGTTATTGTGTCCTAACAAGGTGTTCAATGTTCAATTTTTGGTAAAAATTGGTCTTTTACAACCAACTTACCAACTTAGTGCCTTTTTGTTTAAAGAGTTATTTTTATAGGAATATTGGGCTCAATGCCCAATCCCTACGTTAATATTCTCAAGTTAAAATCCTATATCGAACTCCTCTAATCTCCAACATCCATAATCCACCAAGCAGCATCTATACGAAGCATCGAAGAGGAGCCCAAAAGGTCTCGCAAAGAAACTATTTTGGACTATAATTTGTGTATTGTCCTCTCTAAAACAATTCATTTTGACTGAGGGTTACCGCATCACAAGACAAAGGATGTACTATACAAAGATCCATCGGGAAATGGGTGTGTTGCGACATCACCTTTGATGTGGGTAGAAGCTCTTGACCTCATAATGAACAAATTGAATAAGTAAAATTTAAAGTTTGATAAAATTAGGCCTATTTTTGGAAGTGGTCAGCAGCATAGGAGTGTATGATTGGCGAAAGGGTGCCTTGGAATCCATTCTAAAAGGAGGGAATCCAAAAAATCCGTTGGTTGTCCAGCTTCAGAACGCTTTCTCCATGAATGAATCACCTATTTGGATGGGCAGTAGTACACCATCATAGTGTAGAGAAATTGAGAAGGTTTTTTGGCGGAGCACTTGAATTGGCTTTGCTTACTAATAACACTGAAATAATTTCTCTCGTAATTTCTTTCATGGCATCCATTTTTATTGTTGGATATGCTAATATTGATGAAAACGATGGTGCATGGAAGAATTAGATGGATCCAAGGGAAATAACTTGGTCGAAGGAAGCCTTAGAGGACAATGCTCCAAACTTGGAAGAGAAACATGAACTTCGTTGTATTGTTTCTTACATTTACAAGAAAGCAGGAAGATGGAGGAAATTTATTGCCTTTCCCAAAGGATAATCTTTATAAGAACCATGAGTTTGCAGAAGTGTTTCTTGTCTCGTTTTGGAATGCTTTGGTATTTCAAAGGAAGAACTGTGACATTGTGCACAATGTGTTATCATGTAGGATATGCTTCTTCTCTACTGCGTCAAAATATTTGCAATAATACCGTGTGTTATATCGACTTTCATGTTCACGGTTGATGGCACAATTGCACTTAGATTTTATACAAAACCTATGGCGTTGTTATTTCGTATATCAAGGAAGAAAATTTCTTGTAAGAGCAGGAATATTTGGTGAACAATTGCTTGAGGGAAGAAATAAAATACCAAAAACTTTTGTACGTTTCATTTCTGTAAGGAGATGATCCACAATCAGTTAGGGAACCTTGTATTTCCCACAATTATTGACGATTGGTGATATACTTGGCCAAAATCGATGAAATATCGCCTTCCCTACATGCTCTAAAGTTAAATGTTGGTGTGGTACTGTAAGTAATATAGCCAAACTGTTAATCGAAGATATCAAGGGTCCAAAATCATTATGACATCACCTCCTCTTCATCCCAAAAACCACCAAGGGAGATCCCGAGGATGAAAATGGTTTTCCAAAACTGTTATTGGGGCTCACATCCATCTTTGATTTGACAACGCATTAATTATGAAGTCATATTGTAAAGTTTCAAAGGGGGTTGGGATTTTTATTTTCAAATTTTTTATTTAATACTATATATATTATGATATTAAAATAAATTTTTTATTATTTTATTATTTCAAAAATCTTTTATAAAAAGAGAGAAATAGTTCTCACGGTTTCAATAAACTGTTTTTATAACTGATTAAACAGTTAACCAAGGAGGCTGAGAAAGAGAATAAAAACCTGAAATTGATGTTGGAAAAGGGTTCCGAGGTTTCGAGTCCAATCCTCATGATTTGTATATTAATTATAAGAGGCTGAGAAAGAGAATAAAAACCTGAAATTGATGTTGGAAAAGGGTTCCGAGGTTTCGAGTCCAATCCTCATGATTTGTATATTAATTATAAAATCTTTTTGAAGTTTGAATAATACATTACAATTTCATTTTATCTTTGGGAAGTTGTAGTCATGTTTACTTTCTCTTTATGTTACATTATTCATGAAAGTTTTTCCTCTATGAGCATGAGTGTAATGAAGTTGTTGGGTTCTTTTATTTAACATATTTATTAATGTTGTTTTCTTAGTAGAGAATAACTGCAAAACTTATTTAAAAAAATCCTTAAAGGGTGATCCACCATGTTCTAATTCATCCACATTTTATCAACTTTTTAGTATTCTCTCTAAAGTAGTTATGTTTAGATTCTTCATTTCTTGGGTCTAAATTTTGTCATCTTTATTTTTTTCAAACTACTCTTTTAGTCCATCACTCTGTAATTCTAATAGTTTCTTTGACCATTCTGTTTTGGAAAGCTATGGTTTCAAAATTAAAGATTTTGGTTGCAAACCCTCACAACATGTCCTTCGTCCATTTATTTTAACTATTTCTATTCAATCTTAAGATGTCTCGGGCACTGGTTCCACCACAACCAAGAATTGTCTCTGAGAGTTACAACACCATACAATTCTCGCTTGAGTCTACACACATGTGACTCTCTATCGAAGGTCATAAATCCTTCCAGTTGTTAAATGTACACCTCCTCCTCAATCACACCATTGAGGAATATTATTCTCACATCCATTTGATGGATATTCCATCCCATCTGTGGTGCAAGTGCTAGAATTGATCTGATAGAAGAGTACCTTGCTACTGGAGCAAAGGTATCCTCATATTTAATTCCCTCCACCTGAGAGAACCCCTTGGCCACAAATCAGGCCTTGTGTTTCTCAATGATTTCATTTGTTGCTTTCTTCACCTTATAGATACATATTTAACCTACCACTAACTTGTTCTATTGTCTTTGGACCACTTCCTAATAAATGTTTCTGACAATGGAATCATATTCCTATACCATGGCTTCAACCCACATTGGTTGGCTCACTTCTTCCTCGAATGAGGATGGTTTTGTCTCTACTAGCTCATTCATCAGAGCCATGTAACCTTTGTACAAATCCGGTGACCTGCTATGTCTACATTGTGATGTGGGTGCTCCCACATTCTCTCTAACATCATGCAATAATATTTCAGCTTCCCTAGTTCACTTACTTCCTTCTCTAGATGTCTTTGCATGAGTGGATGTCTCCACTCTCTAGTCCTTTGCTTGTGGTTGCTCCAAAACATCTTTATGTTCTTTATTTGGAGCCAAAATCTCCTCATCTGAACGCAATTGAAGCTCCCTCTCAAGGGAACACATCATTGTGTTCTCCTCGTAGAACTTCACATCTCTACGAACAACTGTCATCCTGAGAGATGATAGGTGCACCTAATAGTTGTGAGGTGTATCATTGTACCCTAAAAATATTCCCAAATCTATTGTCGGCTATATATTTTTCCTTGATTCCTTGGAAAGATGACAGTAAACTGATGAGCCAAAGATAATGAAGTGTCACACATCTGGTTTCTTCCCTGAAAAAGCTTCTTTTGATGTACTCATCCTAAGAATCTGGTGAGGACTCATGCTCTGCACATATACCATTGTGTTGAATGCTTCATCCCACAAGTGCAAAGGTAGGACACGATCATGCAAAATCGACCATGAATCACCCACAATATTTATGTTTTTCCTCTCTGCCACCCCATGCCTTCCTTTGCATAAAATTTTTTAAAATAATTCAACACATATTCACCATTGTTATCACTCTTGGGAGCCTTCACTTTACTCGCAGTTTCCTTCTCAACAAGTGCTTTAAATTCAACAAATTTGGATAATATCTGGTCTTTCTTATACATGAATAAAATCCATCACTTATGTGAGAAATCATCAACAAATATAACATAATACATATGCTTTTCCATGGAGGTTGTTGAGAAATGTCCATAGACATCAGAGGGGATCCTTTCAAGGATTGCATGCACCCTGATATCTCGATTATTGAAGGTGGATTTTGTGTACTTCTCCAAGGTAAACACTTTTCATATATTTCACTTCTCTAGTGCTATGTTGGGGATTCTTGTGGTGATCTGTTGCATGATCTTCAAAGCTCCGTGATGCAAACGGCCAAGTATTCTATGCAATAATTCACCGTCATCTTGGCTTTGCACCTTCTCTGTCTTTGTGCTTAAATTAAAATAGTCTTCCACATCCAACCTGTAGAGGTTCTTAACCCAAACCCCAATTTTCTTCATTTTTCCCATGGTGATGTACCTCAGGAATGCCTTTCCTTTGCTGAAAATCACATCGTAGTCATGGTCTTCCAACACCATGATGGAAACCAAGTTATTATTTAGACCCGGAACAAACATCACATCCTTGAGCCTGAGAGGGGAGTCAAACTCCCTCTGAAAAGTAACTGTACCAATACTAGTCGTGTTATACCTCCCATCATCTCCCATATCAGTGTGCATCTGGAGGTATTTCTCCTCCAAGTCATTGAAATTTCTCGGTTTCCCAACATATGGAATGAGGCACCACTATCCATATACCACACGCTACCCATCACTGTGCTTTCCATGCATGCAATGAGGGTAAAATCAAGCTCGAATTGTGAAGCTAGAGCTTTACCTTCCACTCCTCCCGAGGGCTTATTTCCCGCCTACTTGTGTGGACACTTCGTGGCATAGTGTCCCAATTCATGACAGTGAAAGCGCTTAATTTTGGACAAGTTTTTTTTCTTTCCCCCTTGATCGGAATCTCATTTTGAATTGGGATTTCTTCCCTTTCCATTATTTTCCTTTCCAGCCAAGGCACAGTTCTCCTCGTCCTAAACCTTGGATGAATTCTTGTCTTTGTTGCTCTGCCTTATTTCTTCCTACACTAGATAGCACCATAACTTCTCCCAACTTGGTAGTTTCTCTCTACTATTTACAAAATATTTATAACTGTGCCAACTCTTGGGAAGGCCCAAAAGATTTAGAGCTACCAAATCTTCTTCATGGAGAGTAACATTGACCTCTCCAATTTCATCACGACACTATGTAAACTTACTCAAGTATTGCGGAAGCGATTCATACTTTTGCATATTGATACTTTGAAGCTTGTCCTTGAGTTCCAACTTCATGTGGTCTCTATTGTTCTCAAACTAATATGTTAGTGTTTTCCACATCGCGAATGGAGTATCTTTCCCATGTAGATTCGATAAAATATGATCTCGGACTCTCTCCAATATGATTCTCTTCACTTTATCCACATCATTCTTCCACTAAGTGAGATCCTCGGCATCATATGTTGGGGTATTTACTACATCTAGTTTGATGTATTCTAGCAACCCATTTTCATCCAATACTACCTCCATGCAGATCTTCTATGCCACAAAAATTGTGGTTCCTTCTAAAGCATACTCGAGCCTGAGTCCGATGAAATCCATATTCTCAGTCATGGGGAAAACCTGCAACACTGATCTTGAAATTCAAACCTCTTGCAATGACAACTTGGAATTTTCTTCTCTACTGTGAATCTAGATCTGATACCATGTAGAAATTATTGTATATTAAAAATTATCATGTAATGTACTAAAACATAAGACTCAAATCTACTATACTCATATGTGGAAGAAAAATTGAGAACACATATAAATAACATGCATCATGATTCAACACACATACACAAATATTTATCTAGGGGAAAGAAACTAGTCAAAATCCCTTCCTATCTGTATTGCATTAATCAAATAATCTGGATGAATACAATATGTTTTCTCAATTTTTAGCACAATCTGCACAAGTATCTTCTATCCCCTGCCTGACTAACTAACTTTGGCCAACACTTAGCCAATTTTCCTACCCTCCAAGCTCTTATTTCCTTACTTTTTTCGATGAGGAATTAACCCCTTATTAATTAGGTAAATTTCTCATTAAGAATTGCACAAATATATTAGGCCATTTTTTGAGTGCATGCACCACCTGTACAATTTAAAAAATTCTACAACTGATAGTACACTGCCCTTTAACTCCAATCTCATCTGGGTAACTCCAATTTCATGCATGCATGAGTTAATTTAGGTTGATTAATTAATTAACTGGTTAAACATTGAATTTGCACCCCACTGCTAGACCTCCTGCTAGTTCCTCCAACAATTGGAACTAGTTTAACTGACCTTAACTCAATTTAATTGAATTAAATTGTTACAACTGAAATTAACTCAACCTAGGCTCCTAAAATCTAGGAATCATTGTACACAAATCAATTTAAGCCCACAACTTGAATTAACTAATACAACTGAGTGATTATAACTCAGTTAACTCATTCAATTTATCTTGTGATGTGGAATTTTGATTTTCTCCTAATTTAATTCAAGGGAAAATTGAATTAGGAATTTCTTGTTGCATTTTAAACATCCCTCAGCAAATATATCATGATAAAAATGTATTGTATCAGATGATGATCTCTACCAATTTTTCTTTATCCAAACTTGTCACAAGGTACAGCACTTTATGCATTAGCTATTGTTTATGAATTTGCGCTTTAGGGGGGAATCTGTTATAGGTCATTTTGTCACATATTTTCAATAGGCCTGCGAACCAGATCAATCCACATCCATGAACATGTTTTCATCATCCCTAAACAAATACCTAAGCATGAAATTTCCAAGTACCTGATTTTATGGGTCTGATTGCTCCAAATAAGTGATTTTAAACCCAGCACCCTATAGAGACCTGCATTCAACAACATGTTACTCCTTTCTACACCATCGTTGATCAACATAAACTTACTCCTTGTGGGGGGTGCGTTGATTCTATAAATTTGGGAAAATTAAAAATAATCACGAAGCTTCCTCTTCCAGAAGCTTCCAAGAGTTGTTTTAACCATTTACCTTATTAAGAAGATCAAATCCTACATTGGATATTTCACCTCTCATCCCTTGAGCTCATCTTCCACTCTTAAGTAGATCTCAAGTCTAGATTGGTAAATCGATAAGAACGAATAAACTACCACATTCTGCTATAAATTTACTACCATCCACAACATCAGGGTTTTATTTTGGATACTAATCATGCCCTCACGTTGCTACCTTGAATCTAAGAGAGCCATCATCTTCATGCATTAGGTGACATTGAGGTGTGATTTTTTACAAGGAAGGACAAGTCAACTTGGGGAGATCTCTACAAGATCAACTACTATTCTTGGTTTTAAACTCTCTCTTATTTCTATTAATACAAAGAGTATCATGTTTTCCTATATGTGTTGTATTACATTTACATTCATGTATTTCAATGCATCGTTGATTCATTGAATAAAGTAATTGGATTATGCTATGTAGATGGTGTAGACCTTTGGCTTGTTTTGGTTGAATGTGTAGGTTCTAATTATAGCAGTTGAAGCTAAAATCTGAGAGGAAAGTAAATCTTGCGACAGATTCCAAGTAGGCCTCTTTATGATATTTAAATTTCTCCAAGGAAAACTCTATAGTCTTTGATTTTTGTTGTTCTAGACTAGTCCACTAGGTCTCGGGAAGATACTTTTGTCCACAATCGTAAATTCCGCATAACACTTAGAGTAAATTTTTTTCACTCTAATAAAAAAAACAACTACTTACTTTCTAATCACAATAATATCAAAAAATTAACAGTTTTCTTCAATTTCACACAAATAACTATAAAAATCAATTTCCTTTCTCATTTCCTCAACCTAAACTAATGGACTCCTATAATAACGATAATATCGAACAAAAATTAATTAAGGCCATAAATTAGTTTAGTAACAAAATAGATTTAAGAATGATTTTATAGATATGATACAGTAGGCAACTACAAGCTTAATCAAACCCCCTTGGGCCTTAACCCCTAATTAAAAATTATGTGAAATATTTTCCAAATAAATAAGTATTCACCTAAATTTCTTACCCATAAGTTCTTAGGACTTCTAGGCTAGGTTATCCTAATTGAGTTGGAGTCTTTCCTTAAAGTATTATTCCATAATTGTAGTAATATTTGTTAAAGATTCTATGAAAATCTAATTGAGGTTAATGTATGACGTGAAAACATCATTTCTACAAAAAATTCCTTCTCAAAAAACACCATTAGTTTCATAACATCCATGCACATTTATGGTCCTTAGTATTGCAACAATAATGTTGAAACTCCCAAGAGTCTAAATTTTAATTATCAACCTACAGTTCATACAAAATTAAGAGGGGTTGACACTATATGTGCAACAGAAATCGTCTCTTTCCTTTTCTAATCCTCAAGTAGGGGAGGTATGTTGTAGTTTAGGTTATGTTATCACTCCCTTCATTTCCCAAGGCTAAGAAAGGAGAACGAAGGAGGTAACCTCAAACCAATCTTTAGATTTGGTAGCTAGCTCTACCAAACTAGAGAGGGCTCTCTCAATGTCAATTTCACAGTCAATGAGGTGACTGGAAAGGAAATGATCTTAGGATAGGTATAAGCTCAATGAATTAGGGTTTTGTTTTGAATTTTTTTGGATAGGAAATGTTAATCTAGGAACTAGGTCTAGGTTTTAGAGTTACGTTTCAAATGAATAGCTCCAGAGATGGAGATGAGGCTAAGTAGGTATACTTAGAAACATACTTAGGTTTTCATTGTGGTATAGGGATTGAAAAAGAGAGAATCATAATGAGAATAAAACCAATGAGTTCATTCATTAGAGGAAGTAGAACAAATTTATGAAAATATTATAAAACATAGCACAAAAAGTAAGAATTATGTTTATAGAGTCATAAGATTTATCATACAAAATCATAAATGTGATTTCATGGAAGCATAAACATTCAATTTAATGGTGTTACTAAGAAAAAACAACACTAATAGGCATACCACTGGAGTCCCAAAATTATAGCTGCAACATGTCTTTGATTTCACTGTAAAAAGATGTAAATAAGTTCCACACTGCAATATCAACTATCCAAACTCTAAAAAGACTTGATTTGGAGTACATATAGAAAATAGAGAAGATTCCACTTGAGTGGGTTGAAACCTGATCCAAAATACCTCATAAATGCACCTAATGATTCATTACCTAGAATTTAGGGAAGTTAGAAACAGTCCCCCCAAATTTAGCTAATAACTAGGAGTCTTTGTCTCCCTGAGTAATTACAAGATTCCTCAACAATGAGGGGCATAAAAATAATTCCTTATCCATAAAACAACTCATGGGATAACACTAACCTTGATATTTTGACCATTTTTCACTGACATCTATCCAGAAAGCATCCAACTCAGGATCACTATGTGCCTAACAGAAGTGTCGCATGCTTTGACAGAAGTGTCTCATGCTCTTGGAGGGGATTTTTAGGTGGTTTAAGGCATCATTTTGCTGATATGAATATTGGGAAAGGTAGCCCTGGATGTCCTCTATCCAATCCAACCTTAAAACTGAAAAAATACCTCATGTAAGGCCTTCAAAACTTCATTTTTCCAAGCTTACTCCAGAAGCATAGTGTGCAGTGAAAAACAATGGCAAAAGCATGAAAAATAGGGTGTTTTTTGAGTTTTTCTTCAAAACTAGGAGGTGTCATGAAAAAACAATAGCATATTTGGAATGTAACTCCAAAAGGAATCCAACCATGTAAACAAAACCCCCATTGGACCTTCTAAGTAAAAGCGTCGCATGGCCATGCTACACTTTTGCAAGAGTTAAATTTCCAGAATTTGCCAAAAATCACAAAAAATACGAAAAATGCTCAAAACTTACTGAATTTTGATCGTTATCATCCTTGAATGATGATAGAGAAAACTAGGGATGCCTCAGCCAGCAAATTTCCCTCTTCTTTAGCTTGATTAGAGTTTCTTTAAGATTTTTCTTCAAATTTTTAACCCTGATTTTGGCAATTTGGTTCCTGGTGAAGTAGTGTCTCACCACGTGCCTCTGGAGGTTATTGTTTCTTTCTGACTTCTTCAAGAGCTTCTCTAGATTCTCATTCACCCTTTTAAACCATAATTCTTTGTCTTGCTCAATCTCAGTAGTGATCAAATCATCAAAACTTTGATGACCTAATGGAGGAGATAATTTTCATTCTTGTTCTTTTTTCCTGGTTAATCCTCTTGTTCTTGGCCTCCTTGGCTTTATTTAAGACCCCTTGTCTTCAAATTGATCAACATTTATCACATCTTTTCCCTTACCTTTCTCTACTTCAATTTTTTCCTTAGGTTTGCTGAGGAGAAGTTGTTTCACTTTCAATTGCATGTTTTCTTGTTGTAGGAATGTTATCATGAAATTTCCCTTGAGAGGTTGTCCTTCAACTCTGCTATCTCTGCCTCTTTTTCTTTGATTATCTCCTAAGCTGAGTTTTTTTGCACCTCCTCTGCCATATCAACCTCCAAAGGTTCTTTCTCCTCATATTATTGCAAAGGTGACTCACTCTCATGCATATGTGGTTGCTCCATGGTTTCTCCTAATACTTGATCAGCTGAAGGTTCGGGTGAAAGTACACCTTTGGTGATCATAGGAGAAAACACCATTATTTTACCCTTCTCATAACTTTGAGTGACTTCATCCCTTGGCTTGTTTGGAATTTATGCTGGTGGCAAATTGAGTGGCTTGGTGGAAGTGAAATGCATCAATAGCCTTATGTGGTACTGGTACAATCTCGAGAACCTCCCTTCACATGTAAAATAATTCATGATCAGCTTCATCAAAGGGGCATACATGTCAAGTAAATGCTTGAAAGGAAAGATGTGTTCGGAAGCATCTTTGTAATGTGGTTTTAAGAAAAAATTATAGTTCTCGATGTCGAAATCCATCCCTTTGAACCCGATTTCTCCATGGTTCAGGATACCTGTTGTTGAGGCTATAGCATCTACTGATATAGTGAATTCAATCCTTTCTATGTTAGCCTTATCTTTCCTAAAGTTGGTGGTAAAAAGTCTTGTCAATTGAGCATGACAACCTACCTCTTGAACTCTTTCACAAAATATTAAACAACCAGTGTTTTCAAATGATTTCTTGACATAGGGAGAAGCACTAATCTCCTTCAAATTAGATGGCTCAAATCTGGAATGATTACCTCCCTTGTTATACTTTATCTTCTCAACTTCCATGATGTTTTTAAGTAAAAGAAAACCCTAGCTTGATGTGAAGGAAAGGGAAGGTGAAAATTAGGAAAACAAACGATGATGATACAATGGGTTTAGGGATAAAAATGAAATGGAATAGAGTCAAGGAAAAATCCCTAAAAAATTGGGGAGATAAGATAGTGAGTTAGCTACAGAATGCAAGTGAAAAATTTGGAAATGGGTTTGGGAAAGAGGGAAAAAAGGTTAAAACATAGAGTTTACCTAGTTTGTCTGCAAAATTGTAGTGAGAACTAGGGTTTGAGTGAAAATGGGGGTTATGATATCTATGAATGATATGGAGTGGTTTGGTAAGGTATATGAATTATGTGTGAAGGTTTTTATGTGATGAAACTATGGATTTTCCAAATGAAGCAAGCTAAACATCAATGAAACCAAAAACGTTTTTTGTAAACCCTAGAAGAGGGAATCCACCATTTGTGAAAGAAATTGAACTGAATGAAAGGTGAGGGATGTTCTCTTACTGACTTGGAAGCCTCTGAACCTTGAGAAATGTTGAACTACCACTTCTTATGGCTTTTTGGAGCTTGGTCGCAAAAATCGTAGCAAACTTCCAGAAGCATAGCGTGGCTGCCCCAGAAGCGTAGCAAGGAGAAAAAACGTAGAGAAGAGCAATCTGGATCAGTTTTTTGTTGGTTTTCTTCAATATTTGGATGGCTATGGAGAGTTGTGATCATGAGAGAGGATCTCTTTTGAAAACCAAAGGATGAATCAACTCAAAAATCTTCATTTTCCTTTATAACTCATAAACTTTGCTTTTTTTCTTTAGTGAAATTATATTGTACTTTGAGAAAAAATATTTTGAAAAAATTTGATCATGTAGCATACTTCTTTGAAAAATGACAATTTGTCTTTTACTTTATTTCCCATCTTTCTAACTCCCAATGAAGGTGGTTTGAATGGTGAAAATGACTATTATTTTCTTTTCTTTCATGGCATGATTGGACATTATGATGACAAAACAAAATAAACCTAGACCACGACCTATATGAGGGTATGTTGACTGATCTATGACCCTAGAGACCCAAATGATGATGTGACCTTGAAATTGATGATGACCATGAATGGGTGAAGGGAGCAGCATCAGACCTAGAAAACATTCAATGAACAAAATGTATTTGAGAATTTGTTTGAAAACATAAAATTTTGACCAAGGACCACTACCAAATAAACCTGAAAAAGAGTATTTGATCACTGAACATTTATACACTGACATTGGCTCTGGCTGGGGATGGAATCTCCTTCAGGAGGTGCCAAGAACACCGTAGACTAAGTAGCCTCATCCATTGGGCAATGGAGTCAAAAATACTAGAAACTAAAAAATCTTGACAAAATGAAATGACTAACTAAAACATAAAATGACTTTGACTCGAAAAATGACTTGAATTTTTGAACTTTAAAAGAACAACATCAACTGATCATAGAAGCCTCATGGCCTTCACCCCGGGCTTCAAACTTCTACGACAAATTCCTTATTCTTTGACAACGAATAATTTTTTATTTACAATGAAAGTGAACCTTTTTCTTCAAGATCAGGTGAGATAGTGTTTGAGGAACCTACCATTCACCGGTCCTCCCAGAATTTCCTGCCCATCAAGATCTTCTAACAAAAAATCCTTATTTCCTTGAATGTTGTAATCTTGTAGTGACCTTTCCATAGATTATCAAACCTACCATGCTTTCCTTTGTCTTCATTTCGGGCATCCCATCAAAGAACAACATCTCCTAATTTGAAATCGTCAACTTTGATTTTCTTATCATAGATCTTCTTGATCTTTTCCTGAAGCATTGAAGTGTGATTGAAAACTTCTTCCCTTGACTGTTGTAAATGAATCATTTGACTGATTCTTTGTTGGATGTCATTTGGCTCACTGTAAATTTGTTGCATAGTTTTCATCATCGACACTGCTAAGGAAGTGGGAAACACTGTGTCTACACCATAAACTAGCTGAAAGGGTGACATGCTGATTGATCTCTTTGTGCTAACTATGCCTACCCATAGAGAATTTATTAACTTTTTGTGCCAATTTCTCTTTTTCTCTTGCAGAAATTTCTTGACTATCTTCACCAATGATTTGTTTGGCGCTTTATCCAAGTTGTTGCCTTAAGGATAGTATGATGTAGAATTCCCAAGTCTTATGTGATATTTATCACAAAATTATATCATCTTCTTAGAACCAAAGGTGGTTGCATTGTCAGCAATAATTTATCTGGGCAGCCAAAACGGGATAGGATATTGCTCTAAAAAAACTGAATAATTACGGTGTTTGTAGCTTGCCTCGCGGGGATGGCCTCAATCCATTTTTTGAATTAATCAGTTGCCATGAGTATCCACTTATGTTGAGATGATGACGGAGGGTGAATCTTGCCAATGAAATCAAGCCCCGACTGCTAGAAGGGTGCTTGAACTGAAATTAGTTTCAAGGGAAGCAGTAAGAGCTTTCTCTTTCCCTGAAAAATTTGACACTCATGAGAACTCATGAAAGTTTTGTAGACATCAGGAAACAAACTTGGCAAATAAAATCTAGCCCTCAATATATTGTTTGACGTAGTCTTCCAGAAAACATGACCACCACAATCACCTTTATGAAAATCACTCATCACTTTTTCAACTTCACCTTCTACCAAACAATTTAATAAAACCCCACCCAGATATTTCCAATACAAAAAATTGTTAATAATGCAATATTTAAGATCCTTCAACTTCAGAGATATACCTTTACTACAGGTAAAATCTGGAGGAGGATTCAAATGTTGCAGCACATGAACAATATCAGCATACCATGGTGATGAAGTAAAAATTTCAGATACTTGAGGTAATGAATCATCCTCTTTCTCCTTAGATAATGCAACAATGAAATTGATTTCCAAGGCATGTAAATTTGAGTCTGTCATGAGATTATCCAATCCTTGTCCTTTGATTAGTTTTTTTTTATTTCTAAGTCATACTCCAACATAGAATTTATCCACTTTCCATGCCGCCTTTCAGGATCATTTTGCGCTAGCACATCTTTGACAACAGCGTTTGGGACATATGCAAGAACATGAGAATGAATACTATCTTCCAATGATTTAACTAGTGTCAAGGCTTGTTTTTCAATGATATTGTACTTCAAGGCTAAATCTCTTATGGTTCTACTGAGGAAGGAAATGGGTTGTTCTGTTTTTTTATCTTTCTTTTGCATAAGGACAACAGCTAGAGTATGTTCAGAAGCAAAGGAGAAAATGATGAAATCAAGTGTATAGTCTGGGTTGATAAGAATAGGAGAATGAGAAAACACAAAATTAACTTGATTGAATGATTTCTTTTCCTCAACAGACCACTTCACCTTACTGTATTTCTTCAACATATCAATAATTTCTCTTAAATGTTCATCAAGGTTAGGAATAAACCTTCTCAAGAAATTGATTTTACCATTGAATGACTGGATTTACTTCTTGCTTCTAGTATATTCAAAATTCTGAATTGCTTCAATCCTTGAAGGATTTATATGTATTTCATCTTTATATATGATGTGACCCAGAAATTTCATTTCTTCCATAGCAAACAAACTCTTCTTTGGATTCAACGATATGCTAAATTTTCTGCACTTATGAAAAATTGTCTTCAAATGTTGTAAGTTCTCTTAATCCATCTTGGAAAAATTGTGATGTCATCAAGATCAATGGCCAAAAAGACATCATTTTCATTGGAAAAGGTGATATCCATCGCTCGATGAAAATTTTCTCCTGCATTCTTCAATCCAAAGGGAATTTTAGCATACATAAAATTACCCCAAGGTGTTGTAAAGGTTGTCTTTTCTTGATCATCCGTATGAACTAAAATCTTATTATACCAAGGAAATCCATCTAACAATGAAATTTTGGAAGAACTAACCACCCTTTGCAGAATATGATCCATCTTTGGAATTGGGTAGTTGTCTTTCAGCGATACTTTATTCAGATTACAGAAATCTATACACAAGAGAATCTCACCCGTCTTCTTTCTTACTAGCACTAAGTTTGACATCCAATTTGAAAAATGAAGAGGAACTATAATACCAGCAATATATAACCTCTTCACTTATTTTTGAATGGAGGGCAACAAATTTGGATTCATTCTCCTTAGTTTCTGGTGGAAAGGCTTCTGATCAGGTTTGAAAGGAATGGTGCGTTGAATTATACTCTTATCATACACGTTCAGATCAGAATATTCCCATGCAAAAACATCAGCAAAATAAGACATGATTGTTGCATATTTACCTTTCATTTATGGGCTGAAGGATTTTGATATCTTTACCATTTTGGGTTTTTCAGGAGTACCAAAATTGAGGTCTTCCACTCCTACTTCAGTTGGCAACATTTTTTGTTTCTATGCAACATTATCCTAATCAAAAAGCTCCTCCAAAGGTACAAGACCTCTTGGAATAGATTTGTATTTAAACTGCAGTACCTTAATTTATGCTACATGCATTGATTGATCATCTTCATAAAACTGGTCATCCATTTGTGAACTCAAAAACTCCTCTTTCGTCTACAAGAAGTTGTTGATTTTTTTGTCATCTTGAAAGACTTTCCAATACCGAACATTATCTGGAACAACAAGGCAATGTTTGACGTTAATTTCATACTTCGTGTTGGGATACCATGGAATTTTGAAATGCTGGCTGAAGTGGCAAGAGAATCAACAATGGCATTGTTGTTCCTTGGAATCAATGACAAATTATATTAAGTGAAAGTCTTTAGGATGTCCAACACTGCATTTTAGTAAGCTTTCATTCTAGGATGCTTGGCCTGGTATTCCCCTGTGACTTACTTTATTACCAATTTGGAGTCGCCATACACAGAAATTTTCTTGGCACCTAATTTATGAAGAATTTTGATACCAGCTATCAAAGCCTCATATTCTGCCTCATTGTTTGAACAATCAAATGCTAATTTGTAAGAAGTCATTAAAACATTAGGAGGTTGGTTAGATGACTGATTCATATGGATGTGAATCTATGCTCCAATTCCAACCCCTTCCTTACCTAAGGCTCCATATAAATCCATGGTCCACAAACTACTTTCTTCATCAGGAAGCTGCATTTAGATGACTAATCTTGACTAACTGTTTGAGAAAGGTATGTTGTACCAATAGGTTTTGTTTCCTTCAATGTTTCATCTATCCTTTTGGCTAATGCACATGGTTGCAAGCTACTTGGCATATTTTCTTGTTTTTTTGCACTTGAAAACTTTTTAATAGAATTTGAAGTAGATGTTTCCTCCTTGATGGTTACCCTTTTTTTTCTTTTGATTTTTGACCTCTTTATAATTAGATTCGCTTCAATGCTTACTCCATTCCTCTGCATTTCTTCAAGGGTATATGGATTTCTTTCCCTCGTCTGGTAAGCCATATCAGGATCGAAACCACATGGGTAATGAAGTAGTGCGAGGCTAGGAGGAGGCTTGATTTTTTTTAGGAATGGAGTAATAAATTTTATTGAATCTAACTATGAAGTCTTGCACAGACTCATTAGGATTTATTTTCAAGGCGTTGTATTCAACTAGAAATTGTAAAGGGTTCTTCTTCTCCTCCCATTTTCCCATAAATAAATCAATTAGCTGTTGTGAATTAGCTACAAAACCAGCTGTTAGGGAACGAAAGAAATTTTTAACCTCTCCTGAAAAAATTTGTGCTAAAATTTACATCTTAGCGTCATCGTTGTCAATCTCTTCAATATCGATGAAATAAACCACCTTAAAAATGTTTTGGTGATAAGTAACCTCTAATGTTCCATCAAACAAAGGCAATATTTGACCATATTTTTGACGTAGTGCAGTGACTTGTGGTGATAGAATCAACGGAGAAAATCTGGCCATGACTAATGGAGGAGGTTGTGGAGGTGTTGATGGAGTGTATAATTGCAGAGGAAGTGAGGGATGATGGTGTAGTTGTGTGAGAAGGTGTGATAGTAGATGGTGAAGAAAATAAGGCTTGTTTTTGGTATAAGAAATAAGCTTTTTCATAGGTTACTTGAAACTTATAGACCAAACCTGAAGTTTATGAAAGCCAGACCAAGCCTTACTATCAACCTCGAAATAAGAAGACTCAAAAAATGGAAATTTTGTCTCAAAATCAATGGGGTCAAAGAGTGTTTATGAAAGGAAGGACTATGATTTGGACCTGAACAAAGACGTCTCAAATTTGAAATTGAAGGACAAATATTCTGGAGCAATTAACCTCGTAGGAAAGGATGTATATTTCACAAGTGGAGATAAACCATTTCTAACTTTTCGAGACTTTGTTTTCTTATTTCTTAAAATACTCTCAGGGTCATTAAAAATTAGTGAGGGATTCGGATTTTGATTTGACATCGCGTGTCTTCTGGGAGCCAATTTTGTTGAGAATATGCATTTTGGTTCAAACTTAATAACTCAACCTTCTTTGAATGTCATAACTTGTCACCCACAAGTCTAACCTTCAATAAACTAAAAGAAGCAACCCCAAGTAAAATATTACATTCGCTCCCCGACAACGACGCCAATTTTTTTATCACTCCCTCCATTTCCCAAGGTTGAGAAAGGAGGTTGAAGGAAGTAACCTCAAACCAATGTTTAGATTTAGTATCTATCCCTACCAAACCAGAGAGGGCTCTCTCAATGTAGATTTCACAGTCAATGAGGTGACTAGAAAGGAAATGATCTTAGGCTAGGTATAAGCTCAGTGAATTAGAGTTTTGTTTTGAATTTTATTGGATAAGAAATGTCAGTCTAGGAACTAGGTCTAGGTTTCAGAGTTAGGTTTCAAATGAACAATTGCAGAGATGAAGATGAGGCTAGGTAGGTATACTTAGAAACATACTTATATTTTCATTGTGGTATAGGGTTTTAAAAAGAGAGAATCAGAATGAGCATAAAACCTATGAGTTCATTCATCAGAGGAAGTAGAACAAATTTATGAAAATCTTATAAAACGAAACACAAAAAGTAAGAATTATGCTTATAAACTCATAAGATTTATCATACATAAGCATACATTTGATTTCATATAAGCATAAGCAGTCAATTTGATGGTGTTACTAAGAAAAAGTAATTTTAATAAGCATATCATTGGAGTCCCAAAATTATATTAGCTGCAACATGTCTTTGATTTCACTGTAAAAATATGTACATAAGCTCCACAATAGAATATCAACTATCCAACCTCTAAAAATACTTGATTTGGAGTACATATAGAAAATGGAGAAGATTCCACCTCAGTGAGTCAAAACCTGATCCAAAATACCTCATAAATACACCTAATGAATCATTACCTGGAATTTAGGGAAGTTAGAAACAATCCCCCCAAATTTAGCTAATAACTAGGAGTCTTTGTCTCCAGGAGTAATTACAAGATTCCTCAACAATGAGGGGCATAAAGAGACTTCCTTATCCATAAAATAGGTCATGGGATAGTTATAGCCTTGAGATTCTGACCATTTTTCACTAACACGTGTTGAGAAAGCATCCAACACAGAATCGGTGTGTGCTTAGCAGAAGCGTCGTGTGCTCTGACATAAGTGTCTCGTGCTCTTGGAGGGAATTTTTAGGTGGATCTAAGGCATATTTTTTCTATTCTAAAGATTGGGAAAGGTAGCCCTAGATGTCCTCTATCCAACCCAACCTTAAAACTGACAAAATACCTTTTGAAAGGCCTTCAAAACTTCATTTTTCCAAGCTTAGTCCACAAGCGTAGCATGCAGTGAAAAACAGTTGAAGAAGGATGAAAAATAGGGTGTTTTCGAGTTTTTCTTCAAAACTATGAGCTTTCATGAAAAACCAAGACCATATTTGGAATTTACACTCCAAAAGGAATCCAAACATGTAAATAAAATCTCCATTGTACCTTTTTAGGAAAAGCGTCGCGTGGCCACACTATTCTTTTGCAAGAGTGAAATTTCTACAATTTGCCAAAATCACAAAAAAGAAAAAAAAATGCTCAAAAATTACTAAATTTTGATCCTTAGCATCCTTGAATGATGATCTAGACAACTAGGGATGACTCAGGCAACAAATCCAAGTTATCCTTCTTCTTTATCTTGAGTAGGGTTTCTTTAAGCTTTTTCTTCAAATTTTTAACCCTGATTTTGGAAATTTGGTTCCTAGTGAAGTAGTGTCTCGCCATGTTCCTATGGAGGTTATTGTTTCTTATACCTTATTCAAGAGCTTCTATAGATTCTCATTCACCCTGTCAAGCCAAAACTCTTTGTCTTGCTCAATCTCAGCAGCGATCAAATCATCAAAACTTTTCTAACCTAATGGAGGATATAATTTTTCTTCTTGTTATTTTTGCCTGGTTAATCCTTCTTGTTCTTGGCCTCCTTGGCTTTATTTCATCCTCCTTGTCTTCAAATTGATAAACCTCTATCACTTTTTTTCCCTTACCTTTCTCTGCTTCAAGTTCTGCCTTAGGTTTTCTCGGCAGCAGATATTTCACTTTCAATTGCATGTTTTCTTGTTGTAGGAATGTTATCATGAAATTTCCCCTTAAGAGGTTTTCCTTGAGCTCTGATATCTCTCCCTCTTTCTCTTTGGTTATCTCCTCTACTGATTTTTTTTCCACTTACTCTTCCATGTCAACCTCCAAAGGTTCTTGCTCCTAATATTTCTACAAAGGTAACTCACTCTCATGCATAGGTGGTTGCTCCATGGTTTCTCCTAATACTTGCTCAGTTGAAGGTTCAAGTGAAAGTACACCTTTGGTGATCATAGGATAAAACACAATTATTTTACCCTTCTCATAAGCTTGAGTGACATTAGCCCTTGGCATATTTGGAACCTCTGCTGGTCTACTTGAAAATCCAACCTCCTATGACTTTGTTGATGCTGATGACATGCTCTGAATGATGGATGGACTAGTAGTGGTCATAGAAGAAAATAATTTCATGAATGTTTCCCAAGACATATTAATTTCTGAGAGCCTATTAAAAACTATAAACTTGACCAAAACCTGGTGGAACAAATTAGTTTGGTAATCCTTGCCTTTACTTCATACTTTTTTAGTCATTTTGTCCATACTCCTGAATAGATCATGAGGAAAATTGAGTGTCTTGGCGGCAGTGAAATGCATCAATAGCCATATGTGGTACTAGTACAATCTTGAGGACCTCCCTTCACATGTAAAATACTTCATGATCAGCTTCATCAAAGGGGCATACCTATCAAGTAAAATCCTGAAAGGAAATATGTGTTAAGGAGAATCTTTGTAATATGGTTTTAAGAAAATTTTATAGTTCTCGATGTCCAAATCCATCCCTTTGAACCAGATTTCTCCATGGTTCAGGATACCTATTGTTGAGGCTATAGAATATGTTGATATAGTGAATTCAATCCCTGCTATGTTAGCCTTATCTCTCTTAAAGCTCGTGGAAAAAAGGCTTGTCAATTGATCATGATAGCCTACCTCTTGAACTCTTTCACAAAATCTTAAATAGCCAGTGTTTTCAAAGGATTTCTTGACATAGAGAGAAGCATTGATCTCCTACAAATTAGATGGCTCAAATCTGGAATGATGACCTCCCTTGTTATATTTTCTCTTCTCACCTTCCATGATTTTTTTCAGCAAAAGAAAACCCTAGCTTGATGTGAAGGAAAGGGAAGGTGAAAATTATGAAAACAAAGGATGATTATATAGTGGTTTAGGGACATAAATGGGATGGAATGGAGTTAGGGAAAAATCCCTAAAAATTTGGGGAGATATGATAGTGAGTTAGCTACATAATGCAAGTGAAAATTTTGGAAATGGGTATGGAAAAGAGGGAAAAGAGGTTAAAACACAGAGTTTACCTAGTTTCTCTGCAAAATCGTAGTGAGAACTATGGTTTGAGTGAAAATGGGGGTTATGAGATGTATGAATGATAAGGAGCAGTTTGGTAAGGTATATGAGTTATGTGTGAAGGTTTTTATGTGATGAAACAAGGGGTTTTCTAATTAAAGCAAGCTAAACATCAATGAAACAAAAAACGTAGTTGCAAACGCTAGAATAAGGAATCCACCCTTTGGTAAAGAAATTGAACTGGATGAAAGGTGAGGGATGTTCTCTTACTGAATTGGAAGCCTCTGGACCTTGAGAAATGTTTAACTGACCCTAATGATGGATTTTTGGATCTTGGATGCAAAAAGCGTAGCAAACTTCCAGAAGTGGAGCGTGGCTGCCCCAGAAGCGTAGTGAGGAGCAAAAACGTAGAGAAGATCTATCTGGATCAGTTTTTTGTTGGTTGTCTTCGATATTTGGATGGTTGTGGAGAGTTGTGAGCATGAGGGAGGAGATATTTTGAAAACCAAAGGATGAAATGAACTCAAAAAGCTTCATTTCCCTTTATAACTCACAGTATTTGCTTCTTGTATTTAGTGAAATCATATTGTACTTTTAGAAAATATTCTTTTGAAAAAAATTGATCATGTAGCATACTTGTTTGAAAAATTACAAGTTGTATTTTACTTTATTTCCTATATTTTCTAACTCCCAACGAAGGTGGTTTTAATGGTTAAAATTATTATTATTTTCCTTCTTTTCATGACATGATTGGACGTTATGATGACATAAAAAAATAAGCCTAGACTATGACCTAGATGAGGGTGTGTTGACTAATCTATGACCCTAGACACTCAAATGATGATATGACCTTGAAATTGATGATGACCTTGAATGGGTGAAGGGAGCAGCATCAAACCCAGACAAGGTTCAGTGAACAAAATGTATTTGAGAATTTGTTTGAAAACATTAAATTTTGACCAAGGACCACTACCAAATAAACCTGAAAAAGTGTATTTGACCATTGAACATTTAGACACTAACACGTTGGATGAACAAAAATCCAGTGAAGTTTCCAAGCTAACTATGCTACAAGAAAGTGAAATTGTGGAAATAACTTGTAAAAATGAAATGGAACGTAACTATGCGAATTTCAGGCAATGGAAAATACACTTTTCTTGAAAATAAAATACTTGGAAAGTAAACTTGGAATCTATGTTGCAGAAGCTAATAACAACACTAAAAAAGCATACCAAAAAGCATTTAAGGGAAAATTCAAGAGATCTCTACTCTTCCAATATCCATCCTCAACACCCCAAACATGTTCGAATATGATAAGGAAACTAAATCAATATTTTGTTGTTGAATTGGATGAAGAAAATGAACTATTTGCAGGATGCTATAGGATTCCTTGTTTTTCTAGAGGAAAAACTAGTAAGCCATAAAAGTTGTTGAAATGAAAATATAAAATAAAAGAAGGGGGTAGTAATGATGGTAAATGCTATTATTCAACTGGTAGATGCATAGAACAACTAATTCTAAGTTTTATCATTATGAAACCAAGTTATGTTCACCCCTTGTAATTATAATCTTGGTTGCATAGTAAAACATAAGAAATTGTAACAACAGATGAAATGAAATGGGAAAATACCTGAAAATGAAATGATAAACAATATGAGTGATCTAAGATGATGAAAAATTGTGTAATTGACCTACAAAGTAAGTTAGATCATAAAACTACCTACTTAACCAAGCGTAAATCTATCAAATTGTAATTTCTAGAAATGTTGATTCAAGATTTAAACAAAGAAAAAACAAATAATTAAAGTGATAGTAATAGAAATAAAAGAGGGATCTGAAGCTTTTGGGGTGGGCCCAATGAAATTATTCTTAGATTCCTTGAGCGGGAACCAAGCTAGAAACCAAAATGAGGAATTACTTCATTAACTTAAAATCTTTCTTACATCATGAAATACAATGTTGCAAAAATTGCACAGAAATATTCAAAGCCTAAGCTCTTTCTAATCTATATTTTTTCCTATGCCTCAAGGGACAAATCAAATCTCTTATTTATACATCAAGTGTGGGAGAAACCTACTTGAGAAGAGGGATACATTCCCCTCCAAAAATTTTAAAAGGAAGGGATATTTCCCTAGATCTAACTTGCAAGAACAAGATGCATTAAATGCCATGAACCAATTGAGTTTGAGTCTTCCTACCATAGGGAGAAAGTCCCTAAAATATCTTACATGTTGTATTCTTCATAATATTCTCAAAATATTTATAAATCTTGCACAATAAATATATTAAGGCACATAAAGCAAAAAAATGACATTGAATCCTATAGGAACTCATTAAGATAGGAAATTATACCATTAAGTGCAAAATATGGGATCAAAGCATTTGTTTTATGTGCCTACGAGAGGACTGATGGGCCTTATGATTTACCTATTTTGGAGGCCCAACACACATAATAAAATAAAAAATACACTTAAAATTTCCATAAATGATTATAATAATAATATATGTATAAAAAATGTAGCACTTTAGCCTTAGTCAAATTGAGTAAATAGAATTTCCACATCAACATGATAAGTTGGAGTTAGCTAACTAGTGTGACATGGATCTTTACATTTATTTAGCTCATTAAATTCGAGTTACAGGGCTTGGAGTTCAGTTATGCATGTGTGATTGCTAAATTTTAGTAATCTGGTTGTTAGGTCCCTATAAGACTAGTGTGTCCCCTTATTTTTATTGTTAGTGTAACCCCCTTATTGTTATTGTTGTATCCATGTAGTACCCATATTTTTATTATTGTGCTCCATATAAGCCCACTATTGTTATTGTTGTGCCCTTACATTATTATTGTTATGTCGACTCAGATTATATTGTGACCCCTTAGACCCCTATATATAGAAAGGAGGTTTTTTTCATTTGTATCATCCAAAAACTGTTCATTTATGTAATGTAAAGGAGGTTTTCCCCTCGAAGTTGATATTTTTTAAGCCATTTATCTATCTGTTCTTCTATTCTTTGAGTTGGTTGCATAAAATTTGGTGTCAGAGCTTTGGATTCTAGGGTTTTGCTTCTTAAAACAGGACATCTTTGAATTTTTACTATAGCCTTTTTTCTATGAAGCTTCAGAATATAAAATTGAAACCACGTGGATTCAAAATCTTTGTGAACTTTGTGCCAAAATTTAAGATCGTTGTTCGCTATATTTTTGGAGATGTGATCTAAGGAAGTTAGGGATTTTGCAGGCTCCATAATTTCATCTCAAACAGGTGACTGAGGTAAAATCGTCATAAATTTTGTTTCAAGCATCAAATTTGAATTCTATAAAAAGTGGTTAAAATTTCACAAACTTTAGTTTCTTCTTTATCAATTTCAGGGCCGAAGGTTCAAATAGTGACACGTGGAACATCGTACAAGTTCGCTTTATTGAACCAATCCATAATTAGGTCATTGTGGGAGATTGGGCATAACTTTACCTTGAAGAATAAAAATTAGGTACTACCCGTAGAATTGGAAATAAGACTCATAGAGTTACTACATTACCGAATTTCAATTTTTTGGGATCTAAAATCATAGAGATACATCAGGTGCAATATCGAGCTCCTCGAAAGCAAGAAAAAGGTGTGTATTTTTTTAAATTGCATAAATTTTGTTTGAAAAATAAGTTTGAAGTGATTCTAATGGCATATTGAATAATTGATATGAGTACTAGGTTTTAAAATTCCTCAAAAAAATAATTCCTCTCCCATTAAGCCCTCAGAAATCTCTACTATGACACATGAAGAGGAAGAATTGTAACATGATATATCAAAATTACGAGACCAAGTGCAACAATTTTCGCTCTCACAAAAAGTGGAAGCTAAGATAGATGGTATGGAAGCTAAGTTGGATGGTTTTAATAGTGCCATGTAATCTAATATGGATGGTATAGAAGCAAAACTTGAAGGTTTGAAGGAAGGCTTGACAAATTTCCTACAAGAAAAGCTTCCTAATGGAGAAAAGGTAGTAGAGGAAACTCGTGATGAGAAAAAAAGAAAGGTTAATCATGATTTCATAGACTATAACATTAGATTGAAGACCCACTATATTTCAAATATTGATATGAGGAAGTTTGATGGCAAGGATCCCACAACATGGATACTACAGATGGAGAAATATTTTGATCTCCATGATGAGCAAAACACACAAAAGGTACACATTGCAATTTATATTTAGTACCCAATCAGTTTGTATGGTATAGATGGATTTTTTCTCGTAAACCACTTGTCACTTGGTCAATTTTTACGAAGGAAATGATAGCTCATTATGAGGATACAAATGACAACACCTTCTTAAGCCAATTGATAAATATAAAACAAAAGGGTTCAATGGCAAAGCACATTGACTCACTTCCAAAAATTAAATATCAAGGTAGAAGATATTACAAAGGAGCATAGGATTCATGTCTTCATAGGGACTTTAAAGGATACATCCAACATGAGGTTTTCCTTTGGGAAATTGATTCATTGGAGAAGGCATTCAAGGTGGAAAGAAAAGTTGAAAGAAAAATTATGGCAACAAGGAACTCTACCAATAACAACTATAAAGATAGAAATGTTGTTGCTCATAGCCTTCCATAACCTACAAGTTTTACACCACAAAAATTGGAGGAAAAAATATCAAAAGGGCTTTGTTATAGTTGTGATAGAAAATACACTAATGGTCATAATTGCGTCGAGAAGAAATTATTTTACATATATTGTGAAGAGGAGGAAGAATAGGAACAAGTAATATCAAAAGAGTAGGATATACACCAGGAACCAACCCCAAAGAAGAAAGAAATGAATCCATCCATATCTTGTAATGCATTGGCAGGAATTATCACTCCTCAATCTCTCAATATAGAAGGATATATCAAGAAAAAAAAGGTAATAGTGCTGATTGATTTGAGTAGTACCCATAATTTTATTCATTGTAAGCTAGTCAAGGAATTGAATTGCTTCATATATCCAACACCAGAGTGTCAAGTGATGGTTGCAAATCAAGGAACTATATATTTATCTGGAAAATGCCATACTATCAAGCTAACCATGGGGGAATATGTATTGAATAGTCCAATTCTTTCTATTCAAATGGGTGGTGCTAATGTTGTACTAGGAGTCCAATGGTTACAATATTAGGGGACTATACGTTTTAATTTTCAAAAACTTTTCTTGAATTTTTTTTGGGAAGGAAAGGCAATTGAATTACGGGGTATCACAGGGAAACCATGAAACATGATCAATTCTAATGTGATGACAAAGCTTTTGAAGAAATAAAAACAAGGCATAATTGCACAATTATGCTAACTACAGGTTCAAACATCGAAATCATATATTTCTCTAGATATCCAAAAATTCTTGGACAATCATTCCCAAGGTGTTTGAGACTCCCAAAGGCCTCCCTCCTATTCGTGATCATGATCATGCTATTCAGTTGATTCCAGGAAGTGTTCCTCCAATCATCAGGCCTTACAAATATCCTTATCCCCAAAACAGTGAGTTTGAACGTATGGTTGCAAAAATGCTAGAGGTCGATATATTTCAACCTAGTCAAAGTTCTTTCTATGCTCCAGCAGTATTGGTGCAAAATAAGGATGGATCATGGCGCATGTGTTCCAATTATAGGGAGCTCAACAAGCTCACTATTAAAGATAAATTTCCCATTCTTGTCATTGAAGAATTATTGGATGAATTACATGGAGCAGTTCACTTCACCAAGTTCGATCTTCGTTCAGGGTATCATCAAATAAGAATGAAAACTGAAGACATTCTGAAAAATAACATTTAGAACTCATGAGGGTCATTATGATTTTTTGGTCATGCCTTTTGGACTTACCAATGCACCTTCTACATTTCAAGGTTGATGAATTCCATTTTCAAACCCTTCCTTAGAAAATTTGTGTTAGTATTTTTTGATGATATACTAATCTACAACAAATCTTGGAAGGATCATGTTAAACATGTTGACAGGGTGCTCAAAATATTGGAGAAAAAATAATTATATGCAAAAACCTTGAAATGTTTCTTTGGAGTAAGGGAGGTGGAATATTTGGGTCATATTGCATCTCATGAGGATTTCTCGGGTTGACAAGGTATTATCGCAAGTTTTTTAAGAATTATGGGAGAATAACAACACCTCTAAAACAATTACTGAAGAAATATGCATTTTATTGGACTCTAGGAGCAGTTAAGGCCTTTGAACATCTTAAAGAGGCATTGTGCCAAGCACTAGTCTTAGCTACACCAGACTTCACCCATTGCTTTTGAAATTCGTCCAATCAAATTAAATGTTTTGGATTTATGCAGGAATGCAATAAAATACAGAAATAATCATAAACATGGAGATTCATCAAAAATAAAACTTTATTTCATTAATATCAAATAACTAAAATATGCTTACAGACAGAATGGACATAAACTAGCTAGGACGATGGTAGCTTATCTCTGAGAATAGATGTGGTGGTTACATGCCTATCAACTATGTTACAATGAGGTTTGAATGCCTATTTATTATTGATAAATAATGGAAAACCCTAAACATCCAAAAAACTAACCCTAGAAGATGAAACACCAAAGTATGGGCCTCGTTGGGGTAAATTAGTACATATATATTTCAAAATTTTTCAATAAATCTCCTATAATACCCTGCATGTCCCAAAAAACTAGGTAGCTCTTTTGGAGTCTGAGGAGTTGGGATTTTTGAGATTACCTCAACTTTTGCAGGATCTACCATGATTCCATCTGCTGAAATGAAATGTCCCATCACAATTCCCTTGGTCATCATCATGTGACATTTCTTTGTGCTCAGTGAAACATTAGTTTGTTCACAACGTTCCAACACCTTTTCCAAATTTACTAATGTTGTCTCAAAGGCATCCCCGTAGAGTGTAAAATCATCCATAAATATTTCAAGACAGTCATTCAAAAGATCAGAAAAAATACCAAATATTTCCCTCTGAAAAGTTGTTGGTGCATTACAGAGGCCAAAATGAAGGACTCTGCATGCAAAATTACCCCATGAGAAAGTGAAGGTTGTCTTGTCTTGGTCTTCCGAGGAAATCTATATTTCATTATAGCCACTGAACCCATCCAAGAATGAACAAAAAAACTTTTTCCCAAAGAGAGTGTCTAGGACCTGATCAATGAATGGTAAATGGAAATGGTCCTTTTGAGTGGCCTTGTTAAGCTGTCTATAATATACACGAACTCTCCACTTCCCTTTCTTTTAATGAACTATGACAAGCAGAGACACCCACTGGATGTCAAAAATGGGGTAGATGAAATTAGCGTTAAGGAGTTTCTGCAATTCTTGTTTCACTATCTCCTTAAGTGTGGGGTTCATTCGGCGATGTGGTTGTCTAATTGGTTTGCATTCCTCTTTAAGATAAATGCAGTGAGTGCATAGGCCATGATGGATTATTTTCATGGCAGTATGGTCCCATGCAAATGCCTTTTTATATTTCTATAATAGTTGTATCAACAATCTGTTTTGTTCAGAAGTCAAGTTAGGATTAATGTTTAAACATTTCCCAGGTTCTATTTTAACGCGACTGCTGATAGTATGTGGAGTGGTTTTCAAATGTTCAATGATTACATCATCTACCTCATCTTCTTCCCTAAAATATCTAATGGAGGCAACAAAGAGTGAATTTCTAATAAAACCATTAATGATATCATCCTTTGTTTCATCCTTAAAGTATTTTGCTTTTCCAAGCGTGAGGAGAGGTAGGGAAAGATCAAATTCAGGTTCAAATTCGTCCCACCAAGTATTACTCAAACCCATGTGAGGTTTTTTTGGGGTGTAAAGGTTCAGATTCTAAGTGGCCTACCCATCTGAGATCACCATAGATCTGGACCTACATCTGATATATGCGTCTGTAGTGGCTAGCCACGGTCTTCCCAATATTAAATGATGAACCCCAGGTTGGATTTGGTTTGTAAAATGAGAAAATAAGTTGGATATTTCCAAGAAGCCACTGTGATAACCACATCTTCCATCAGTCCCTCAGGCTTGACACGGGACCTATTTACTAATTCAAGCACTGTCGGTGTAGTTCTAAGCCCATGAAGTCCTAGGGAGATAAAGTGGTATTTTGTCATGACATTAATGGCTGCCCCTAAATCAATCAAAGTGTTGCTTATGGGTTGGTCATCAATATGGAAAGTCACTGTAGGATTCCATGGGTCATTATATTTAGTCAAAAAAGGTTGATCAATCATGAGATCAGACAGTTTCCCCATAACATGGATAGTAGTAGGGTCTTTTGGTTTTCTTATAGACTTTTTGACACATAGATCCCTCACTATTTTAGCATAGATAGGTACTTCCTTAAGAGCCTGTAACAGCGGAATCTACACCTATAGATTTTGCAGTTCCTTGAGGAATTCAGATTCAGGTTGTGAGGTTGGCCCAATTTTAGCTAATCGTTGAGGGTATGAAGGATCTAGAATGTTAACAACTGAGTCAGCTATCACAGATACACCATCCTTGCTCGGGTTGGATGTTGTAGAAACAATAGACCCTGCCAAGCTGGCTGCTACAGGTGTATCAACAGGTGTTTTATCAGCTGTTACATGTGTAACAACTACCTCAGAATTTCCCATATCCTTTCTAAGTGACTCACATCCTTCTTTGGTAATAATGGGAGTATGTTCAGGTCTGACTACTTTTCCTGATCGAAGTTGAACCCCGTTGAGTCCAATAGGAGTAATAAGGTAAGTCTAGAAGGTAACCAGAGAATCTATGCTCTGGGCTACCTTATTATTCGGATTGGGGTTAGGTTGCACAAGTAATTGGGGTCGAACTGAAGGTGCAGGATTTTGAAGAGAAGACAGTTGTAATTGTTTTTGCATTGGTAGTGCATGGGGTACTGGACCTTGGCTGTTACCTCTCAAATTCTAGCTCCAAGGATTGGGTTGTGATGAGGATATTGCATTGGTGGAGGGGAAGGCCATTGGTTTCATGCTGAAGGAAATTGTGTTGAGGAAGGAGTAGGATACTACCATGGGTATTGATGACTATTATAAACATTATTCCAAGGATAAAAAGAGGAAAAATATGGAGGCATACCTATAGGTCGTGGCTGCCATGGTCTCTTTGATCCGATGAAATAAGAAGACTAAACATAATCGCTTGATTCTTGAAGTACAACCTTCAGTCTGGGTAATTCAGGGCATTGATTCGTAGAATGTGCCAATTCACAGATATTGCACAGGCTGATGCTATCCACTCCACATTCTCTCTCCAAATGTTTCTTTTTGCATCGGGGATAGAATATTGCTAAGGTTGCTTCAGCTTTTGCTTGTGCTTTATTAACTTGTACCGTGGTGATCTGGGAAAAGAGAGTGCTAAGGAGGTTGATTTTAAAATCCTAAAATAGATTTCCAATCTCTACTCTAGTTACTCCTCCACTTGTGGAATTTTGTATCAGGACTGAAGGGTCCCGAACTGAATTTCTCCCCTTGACCGATCCTATTGATATCCGCAGGAAAAGCTTCATTATTTCTTAAAGTGGTTCTTGCGATATGTCTCCTTTTCCCAACAAATTCAAATGCTCCAAAGAGTCATCCCTTATACCTCTTAAGAATATTGGCTTCAGAATTTCCAGGGCTAAGTTACTGAAATTAGACCTTTGTAAATTGTAATGGAATCGCTCCACATAGTCTTCCAAGCTCTCCTCCTCCTTATATGAAATTGTGAATATCTCTTCCTTCAAATACCTGGTTCAACGGTAATCTTGATTATTAAAGAGAAAGGCTTCCCTCGTGTCATTCCAGGTTCGAATTGTGCTAGCACCCAGTCTCATGAACCATCTTAATGTTGCTCCTTTCAGAGTAGCAGGAAATAATTTCAGTTTCTGGGCGTCTGAAATGTAGTCATAACCCCTACACAGCACATCGAATTCAAACAAAAATGTATTAGGATCTTCAACAGGGAATATTTTTCATAGGGCCCTCATCACGTGTCACTACTATCGGGAATTCAAAAGTAACAGATCTATCTGTCTTGACATTCTCGTCCCCCATGGCTGATTCTTCCTAATGGGATGAACTGACCTTGGAGTGTGCAGGAGATTGATAAAGAAAAGGATCAGGTTGTTCCAAGACCATATGTTTGACTGCCCTACCAACATCCAAATGATAATCAATTAAATATTGTTCCTCAGGTCCCTGATGTTCCCCACTGGTATCCCATTTTCCTTCGATTCTCAGATCCTGATCAATGAGTTCCACTACTGCTTTAGATCTGGAGTCCTGATATCATGAGTGGATATGTTGTTCGAAGGGTAGTGAGGTCCAAACATGGAAGGGATCGATGCCTCAAGCTTTGATGTTGTAGCCACTTTTGGTGGTCCTGTCTTGCTATTGTCTCTGTATGAAGTAGACTGCTTCTTTTCTGCCCTTAATATTAGATCTCCAAAGAATTTATTTCTTCCCAATTCTGCACTCTTCTTTTCCTTCTTATGACCCATCTTTCCTGTAGTTAGTAGAGTGGGGGGGTTTGTGGATTTTTCTATCATCCTACTGGCACACATGGACCCTATGTGTCTCAATTCATCCTACAAGTGCTTAAGTTTCTATAGTGGTGAGTGCACTCAGGTCTGTTATAGCGATCTGCAGGTTCTTACCTCTCATCTTACCACCCAGCAAATGTATAGCTAAAGAAACCCTAAATAAAACACCCAAATATTCACACTTCTAAGTGTTCTAGTGAGACATTGGTAAGCCCACTTAGGTATGTTAGAGTGATGCACAGGTTCTTAACTCTTGTCTTACTTCCTGGAAATTGTTTCACTGGAGACACGCTAAAAAAACACACGGAAAATTCACCTCTAAGTGACCCAGTGTAGCATTGGTGAGCCCGCTCAAGTCTGTTAGAGTGATACGCATGTTCTTACCTCTCATCTTACCGCCCAACAATTGCAGACTTGGTACACTCTATCTTCTAACAAACAACTCTAGTTGATTGGATCGTCACTGCCATCCCAGGCAATAGCACCAAAATTTTGGGTTGTATTAATCATGGCTAAATGAATAAAACAATACACATAAATTATCAATCCAGGGACGTCTTTTATTTCAATGACATCCACATTTTCTATGCTTGTAATATCCCAAAAGCGAAAATGCAATAATACTAAAACACAATATAAGAACTGCAGCAAAGTAAACAATAAATCTATATACATAGCAGAATGCACAGAAATAGTTGAGCCATTTTATTAATTTAGAGGTGAAAAAAAAGAAAGTACAACAGTGCTCAAAATATGAGACACTCAAGCCACAAAAGTAGCCTAGAATGACCCTGCAATGATATCCCATGAGGGACTACGTAACTGCTGCTCTGCTGGAAGGTATACTGCAGTAATATTCCCATTTAGCCCAAGCTAATAGGAATATCTTATTTTTCCTTATTTCATCTTGCATTTCATGTTTATGAATAAAATATGAAGGAGGACATGTAAAACTCCTAAAAAATATGAATAAATGAATGCCTATGTAAACAGAGACATATCTAGGCCATGTAAATAATCTCTTGCAGGTGTGAATGGGCTTAAATCACAAGGCTGGGTCAACCTTGACCAAATCAACAGCGCAGTCTAGGTGCAATGAACCTCATGGATACATAGCGAAGTTATAGATGGAGGCTCCACATGTGAAAAGGGTTAACTCATTGAGGTATTTTAGGGTTTGACAAGGCATTCATCCTATAAAAGAAGGAGGAGGACAACAAGAGAAGGTTGTTGATGTTATTATTTTCTGAAGGTTTTGTCTGTTGAGACACACCTCCGTTGGGGTTTCATGTTTAGGAACCCCCACCTCCTTCCTTGAGCAGCTCTTGGAGGAGCCTTCTTTATCTAGTCCACTATCCAACATTTGGCCAAGCCTCATCTTGCATCTACAGCACTGTTCTGCTTAGGATTGGGTTGTCTATGTGAGCTTCAGCAAGTGGAACTCTAGGTCTGCAAAGATCTAGCCTGTATTGGAGCCTCTTCTCAGTGGGTGTGTCTTTTAACCTCCTGGAAGAGTGCATCCATTGTTGAGCTTCATTTTTTCATCTTGGCAGCAGGCCAACTCAGTTAATCCAGCTACATCATAGTCTCCCTTGAGGGACTGCGTTATTTTCATGGAGACCAGATTTTCTCAGATCTAAGTCATTTCAGTGCTCTTTGTCAGTGGAGGAGGCCTCTACTCTATTTGAGGAAGTGTATTGAAGTGCATGAGCCTTAGTTTCTGATCTTGGCATGGGGCCATCAGCTGTCTAACCCCTACAGCTCAATTTCTTCTCTAGATCTGTGTTATTCCTGTAGGAGGTGTTGCAGGGGGTTTGGATGCATCAATTGGAGAGCTGGTTTTGGAGTGTTGAGGATCCACTCTTCATTTTGAGATCTTGTGGAGGAGATCTATACTTGTAATTTTCAGATCTGATCTGCATAATCTAAATGCTTCAATAATCCTGAATATTTATGTAGATCTGCTTTCTTAGATCTCATATCTACTGCTCATGATTGGTGAAAACCCCGAAATTCCAAGGGAATCTGAAAGAGGAGCTTTTCTAGTGCATGGATTCGATATAGATCTGAAATTTTATGCACAGATATGCTCTAGATTTGACATGTAACATACAGCAATGCAGCTCAATAAGAATAACGTTGTCAAGGCATCTTTTTGTCAAACATATGGTTGTAGCCCTCTTTTGAGGAGATTTATTCTATCTTTGCATTGTATTTTCAGCTATGTACTTGATGGACTGAATTGTAAACTTACTTGCTATTGTGAATACTATTGAAACATATTTTATGAGCCTTCTATCACTGCTCTACAGAAACTGCGTTATTTCCTAAGCAGAATTATTTTTTATTGTTGTAGTCTCTCTTTGAGGCATTTCTGAAGACAACTAGGTGTGGGAGATCTGTTTCACCCACCTAGGAGGATTTCTTTCTGATGCCCTCTTGGATTTAGGACTTAGATACTCAGATCTAAGGGATACAAGTGCTCATTTTCACTACTCTAGAAGCCATTACTGGAAAATGTGTTTACCATTCATGCCTTGCAAGCAGTTCCCAATTTGGGATATTAAAGTGGTATCAGAGCTGCCATCTTGGCTCAGCCTATGAATTCCAAATCCAATCATAGAAAGATCTTTAGCACAGCCTACACATTCTTAGATCCAATATGTCTTCAGAGGGAGGAGGACCTCTCAATGACAGAGAGCAAAGGTATCATGGGAGAAGACAGAAGGAAAATGGTTACACCATTGAAACCCCTTTGTATGGAAGAATAAAAGGGGTAGATAATGCTAAAATTATTTCCCAAGCTTTTCATGAGCTGGAGGGAGAAATCATGGGAGTAAGGGATGGAATATTAGCAGATCTCTTGATGAGGTTTGCACAAGAGGATAGCCCCACTACTTCATATGATGTGTGTGAGAATTCAGCTACACAATCTGGTACACAACATGGTAGCACACCTGCTTTCTTTTCAAAGGAAGGAGGAAGAGGAGAAACACCAAAGGAGAGATCTCTTGGTGAATGTCTCCAAGAATATGAATCTCAACCAGAGGGATTCAAAGAGCATATCAGTTTCCCAAAGTTCTGTCAACTCAAAGAAGAAAGGTCCTGCAACTACAGTGGGAGGAAAGGGTGCAACTACTTTGGGTAGATTATCTCTACCTACATTTGATGGATCACCTAAAGACTCAGCGAAGTCTTAGGTAAAGAAGATTGGAACATACTTTCAGCTGCATCAAGTATCAGAAGAAGAAGCCTTGAAAGTAGCAGTGCTGCATCTTCAAGGGAGGGCTTATGCTTGGTGGTTGTTTGAGTCTTCTTCCTTGAAAGGGAGGAACATCTCTTCTTATGCAAGATTCACTAGGAGACTAGTGGAAAGATTTGATGAGAGAAACTTTGAGACTTCTTGGGGGAAGCAGATCAAGCCCAAGAAAATATTTGCATGAGTTGGAAGATTCCATGGAGCCAACTCCAGTCCTAAACATTGTTGAAGGGGTTGAAAATTTGTTGCACCTTGTACTAGAGGCAAAGGCCCCAATTCAGCAAGATCTCTTTTCCCAAAGAGAAGACATGAGGATTCCTTCCTCACTAAGAAGTCAAGGCAAAGGATTTCTTGATGATGAAGCATTCTCCACTAATGGGGAGAAGGGAGAGAAAGAGCAAAGAATATCCTCCAGCACTGTGCAAGCAGGGGGAGATTTATTTTCAAATGGATATGCAGCAATGGCTTCCCTTAGAGGGATTCTTGCACCTTAGCAAGGAATTCCATAGGTTCTTCCATATGGAGGACATGAGTAGAGTGTGTCTTTGCTAAAAGGCAATGAGACAGAACAAAGGAGAGGTCACATAGTTGATCCACTATCTGAAAATGGGGCAAGGGCTCCAATCAAAGGCACTCTTACACCATTAAGAGGGGTCTCCAAGTTTCATGGTACTTCCACACAGCAATCAGAGATGGATTTGCATAGTGGAAGCAGTCATGATATGTTCCCATCTTTTGTTTACATGGGGATGAACCATGAGACATTAGTATCCTGTGGTGTACCATCTAGGAGACCACCTAAATCATTTTTGATGAAATATGTCTCATACATTGATGCTCCTTTCATAGATCCAAGGAAGGAGGGAGCACTAGTAGACCATGCTACAGCGCTAAGAGTGTGGGGGAATTACAGAGAAAGGAAAAGAATTTTTCCTTTGACATCATTATCCATTATCACCTCTCAAATTGCGTTGAGAAGGTATGCTGCAAGGAGAGAAAATGACACCATCATGAAGCATGGGAGGCCAGATTTGAATCAGAAGACAAACTTGTTTGAAGAACACTCTTCCCTACTAGAAGAGATATGGTTGTCTCACATGCATGCTTTGGCCAAAACATAGAGGCCTTGGAAAGATGATAGCCTTCCATGGAAGACTAACTCCCAAGAGCTTCCTTCTTCCCTGAAGCATGTGCATGAGCAAGGAGGGCAGCAAGGATGGAATAGCAACCTTTCATCTCATACCTTTGGCATGGGAAATGGAAAAAATGGGAAGAGTGGGAGGTATGGCCTTCCAACATACACCTTGGACATGGAGGATGTCAAGGAGAAGAGCAGCAACATGGCAGCTACTTTAGTTGGCATATTATCAGCGCTTTCATTATGGGGCACACTAGATCCCTATTTGGAATTCCAATAGTTGGTGGAATATTCCAAGGATCTCCATACATGCATGGATTCTATGGAGTTAGAGCAGTAATATGACTCTAAGGGAGAATTAAATCAGCCCTCTCTTCCTCCCCTTGAAAGAGAGAGTAGATCTATGCACCACTCCATTGATGGGAGGAGAATAGTTGGTGGAGAGCATGATCTTAATCCATGTACTTTCTATTCTGACTTCATGCATCCTTAAACCATGTTTTTTCAGGCCATGACTCCAAGAAGGAGTGTTATTTTTTTCAATCTCATGGAAAAATTGGGGCCACAACCATTGCTATACTTGGCCACTCCCTTGGTGGAAAAAGGGAGATCTTGTTTCATGATGGGTGCTTTCCTAAGGCACCAAACATATCTCACACATTCAGCTACAATGAGATGGCATGGGCTGCAAGTAAGTGGTGGGAAAATCTCTTACCACATCTTGATCTGATGCATGCAGGAGATGCCCTGCGCTTGTACCATATATTGGATTATGATCCACCTCCTCATGTCCCAATCTCTGTTTATGTATTTGTAGTTTTGCTTCCACACATGGATGATGTACTTGTCTTATTTTTGGGATTGTATGGAGGGAGGATAGGAGGCATGTGTCTACCACATGAGATGGAGGCTCTCTTTGTATGCTTTGCTACATATTTTATGGAGAGTAGGGGTTCAGCCATGTTTTTTTCAATGGCATTCTTGACACCTTATGGGATCGATCATGAAATCCTCATAATGATCTTGGAGAGACAACTCATGGGAGGATGGATTGGTGAACACTCAGCTTATTCAGAAATTTTGATCTTTGATGATGTCACCAATGGAGGAGAAGTCTTGCAGCACTCACCTTATTAGTTGCTTGAGGACAAGCAACATTTTGGAGGGGAGGACTGTACTATTCCCATTTAGCCCAAGCTAATGGGAATATCTTATTTTTCCTTATTTCATCTTGCATTTCATGTTTATGAATAAAATATGAAGGAGGACATGTAAAATATGAAGGAGGACATGTAAAACTCCTAAAAACCATGAATAAATCAATTCCTATGTAAACAGAGACATATATGGGCCATGTAAATAATCTCTTGCAGGTGTGAATGGGCTTAAATCACAAGACTGGGTCAACCTTGACCAAATCAACAGCGCAGTCTAGCTGTAATTAAACTCATGGATACACAGCGCAGTTCTAGATGGAGGCTCCACATGTGAAAAGGGTTAACTCATTGAGGTCGTTTATGGTTTGACAAGGCATTCATCCTATAAAAGAAGGAGGAGGACAACAAGAAAAGGTTGTTGATGTTATTATTTTTTGAAGGTTTTCTTTGTTGAGACACACCTCTATTGGGGTTTCTTGTTTAGGAACTCCCACCTCCTTCCTTGAGCAGCTCTTGGAGGAGCCTTGTTTGTCTAGTCCACTATCCGGCATTTGGCCAAGCCTCATCTTACATCTACAAAGCAGTTTTGCTTAGGATTGGGTTGTCTATGTGAGCTGCAACAAGTGGAACTCTAGATCTGCAAATATCTAGCCTGTATTGGAGCCTCTTCTCAGTGAGTGTGTCTTTTAACCTCCTGGAAGAGTGCATCCATTGTTGAGCTTCAGTTTTTCATCTTAGCATCAGGCCAACTCAGTTAATCCAGCTGCAGCACAGTCTCCCTTGAGGGACCGTGTTATTTTCATGGAGATCATATCTTCTCATATCTAAGTCATTTCAGTGCTCTTTGTCAGTGGAGGGGGACTCTACTATATTGGAGGAAGTGTATTGAAGTGCATGAGCCTCAGTTTCTGATCTTGGCATGGGGCCATCAGCTGTCTAACCCCTATAGCATAGTTTTTGCTCTAGATCTACGTTATTCCTGTAAGAGATGTTGCAGGGGGTTTGGATGCATCAATTGGAGAGTTGGTTTTGGAGTGTTGAGGATCCACTCTTCATTTTGAGATCTTGTGGAGGAGATCTATACTTGTACTTTTCAGATCTGATCTGCATAATTTGAATGCTTCAGTAATCCTGAATATTTCTGCAGATCTGCTTTCTTAGATCTAAGATCTACTGCTCATGATTGGTGCAAACCCCGAAATTCCAAGGGGATCTGAAAGAGGAGCTTTTCTAGCGCATGGATCTGATATATATCTGACATTTTATGCATAGATCTGCTCTAGATATGACATGTAACATACAACAGTGCAGCTCAATAATAATAACGTTGTCAAGGTAGCTTTTTGTCAAACATATGGTTGTAGCCCTCTTTTGAGGAGATTTATTCTATCTTTGCAATGTATTTTCAGCTATGTACTTGATGGACTGAATTGTAAACTTACTTGCTATTGTGAATACTATTGAAACATATTTTATGAGCCTTCTATCACTGCTCTGCAGAAACTGCGTTATTTCCTAAGCAAAAATTTTTGTTATTGCTGCAGTCTCTCTTTGAGGCATTTCTGAAGACAAATAGGTGTGGGAGATCTGTTTAACCCACCTAGGAGGATTTCTTTCTGATGCCCTCTTGTATTTAGGACTTATATACTCAGATCTAAGGGATCCAAGTGCTGTTTTTCACTACTCTAGCAGCCATTACTGGAAAATGTGTTTTCCAGTCATGCCCTACTAGCAGTTCCCAATTTGGGATATTAGAACTGTGTTGTCCCTGCTAAAAATGTAGGGACTAAAACTGCCTGAAAGATAAAAATTCATATCTAGGCAGAATCGGAGCTCCGATGATGCTGAAATTGTAGATTTGGGGTCTATGATGGATCCCGAAGATAACCCAAGAGGGGTTTCTCAGATCTGTAAGTCTAAGACAACCTTTCCCTTAGGGCTTCACATATATGCTACTGGGAAATGTAGATCTGAAGCTAGCTCTAATGATATGATGGCTGCAATGATGTACAATCATATCTATGCAAGAAGGGTTGATCCCTTTACTAGATTCTTGGGATAAAAGCTCAAGATCTAGCTCCTCCAATCTCCTCCACTGAAAAGAGTTGTTGAATGAACAATAGCGTTAGAAAACTATGCTGTCAGAGAGGGAGGCTCTTTAGTTTGCTGCTAGATGTGGAAAATCAGCTTCTGAATGATGGAAATAATAGATCCAATGTGAGGAGGTTATCCCTCACAGGATTTCCAGCTAAAATACTAGAAACTTCCTTCCTCCAATAGATCAACAGGACTGGACTGTGCAATCCTTGAAGGGACTGTTGCTGCATGGAGGTAAAACCCCAAGGCTTGAATGTCGGGTATAGATCTGCTACTCCTGAAAGGCTGGATCTGAAGAACAAATTGGTAGGATGAATCCTCCACTGGTTTCCTAGTTGAATGCTAGAAACAACATCTTGAAGATTGCACCAATGCCTGATATGGAATGAAGAAAAATCCTCTTTCTAGAGCTACTCAAAGAAAGAGGTGGGATTCCTTCTCGGGAACACCGTGCAAACTCTGCTAAACATCCCAAGTCTGCATAGAAATGTCCTAAGAAAAATCTAGATCTAAACAGATCAAGAAATGAATAATCCAAATCATTCCTTCCTTTGTGCCTTCACCTTCATTATATGCATGAGCCTTCCATAGCCTAGGCCCAATCCAAATTTGCACTTTACATGTGGACAAATTCTCCATGTTTGATTGCGTTGTTGTGTTGGACATTGGATAAACCAATGCTCCCCATGTGTTTCGCGACATGGACTAACTGCCTCTCATGGATCCTTATCTCTGGCGATATGATCGTTGACTAACACCTGCGGGTTTTGTTCTAACGGAAATCGTGATTCCCAACAAGTGGTATCAGAGCATAGGTCACGAGTTCGATCCACACCCGGCTCGCATTGGGGGGGATATTGTTGGACATTAGATAAACCAACGCTCCCCGTGTGTTTCGCGACATGGACTAAGTGCCTCTCGTGGATCCTTATCTCTGTCGATATGATCGTTGACTAACACCTGCGGGTTTTGGTATAATGGCAATCGTGATTCCCAACATGTTGATCCATGTGCTCCATCATATTCATATGGGGTGATCACCCTCTCCATCATGCATGCATTAAATGCACCACTTCCTCCACTATCTTATCATAAGTGCTTCATGATCTTCTTTGAATGCACTATGATCTCAGTTGACCTTATCAAAGATCCTCATGATTTTATATTTGAGATTCATGATCTTATTTGACTGGTGTCATCCTCCATGATCTATCTCATAAATGAGACGTGATCTCCATATATAGATCTGCTCCACTACTCCATGTTCTAGATCTAGATCTAAAATATCCACATACACACATCAAAAGTGGATTTTATTCATCTTTGAGGTTTGTGGGTCCCTCCACCCTTTTATATAATTAATTTATTAAGAAAATCAAGGACTCTAATATTCCAAATATGATATGAAAATTTGGGAATATTACAGTACCCCCCCCCCTCTCCCCCCCCCCCCCCCGGAAAAAATGTTGAATGTCCTCAAGAAACTCCAAAAGTATATGCAAAGCCATCTATTCCCCTCCAAATGGCATCCACATAAGGAAGGCCCCCTCCATTTGCTGCAATGTGTTATACATGTTTGGTTCCAAAGTCGTCTCTCAAGAGAGCATAGAATGACCTCCAAATGTGTAGTTAGATGTCCTCCTATCATCATGAAGTACCAAGTGACAACCATATGATGTCTAACATTATCACCGTTACATGAGATACATAAAACAAAGTGGCCCTTTCCACGAAGGAAAAGCTCCATCTCACAATATATCTCTCTGTTGGAAATGTTGTCATTGATGGCAAAGGACAGCATAGAAGAACAGAGGCAGAGTACATTTACAGAGACTGGGTAGCAAAAAGAGAGGTAGCAGAGGAAGCAAAAAGAGAGGTAGGAGAGGCAGCAAACTGACAAGCAAGGAGTAGCATCAGTAAAGGAGCAGAGGAAGCAGGGTATTGAAGCAGAGACAAGCGGTGAATCAGTGGGCATAGACCTGCATAGAAGAGCTGCATAGAGTTGTAATGCTGGCAGAGTAGATTGCCGAAGGCCATTTGATTGGAAATCTAGCTGAGCTAGAAGCTTTCGAATCCCATAAGCAAGGATATGAGCAGAGTGATAGAACTCTGTACAATCTATGATAGGAATCCGGATTTAAATGTAACTGAGGACGAGTTACCAACTACAATCGTGAAGGACCTGTGTTAAAGACTGGATCCATATGACATGCGTAAGAGTGCTTTGGACTCTTCAGTTAATATACTCCGTCACTGTGTTAATGCATATACTCCGGAATGCTCATAGTCATACACTTCTATGTATATATTGAATATTTATTGATCGAGTGCGAATCGACTATAGAATGACAGATGTTCTTGTTCGATTCATATTGATCAAGGCTAAGAGTCATGTATTATGATTCGTTGCAAATTTAACAATGGAATGGTATTGCATTTCCACACAAAGAACGCCGAGGAACGAGGTTGTAATGCGAAGAAATACAGCGTTGAATTGTTGACGGAACAATGGTTAATATATGAAAGAAGTGAATGAACCCGTAGAAAAGGGGCGAAGGCGGAACCCTGAACGAAGGTGGAACCGTGAAGGAACAGTAACGATGGTTTGGAACACCTGATGGTTTTCATCGCACCTCTTTTTTGCGGTAAGTGGTTTTCGTGAAATCAGCGCGATCACATTCATTGGAGGACACGTGGCCTTGAGCGGTTTTGAGACACTGCCCTTATCGCGTGCCATCGCGCGTTAACCATCGATGATGGAATGAATGCGATATGGGCATGTGCTCTCCGATCTAGAGGCGGGTCCATCGAACAGTAGTCGCACGTCAATTAGCACGGAAGTTAACTCAAGAGACGGTGCGATAAGCGACTAGGCCCCAGTTCATCGCACAGAGTCTGAAGTTTAAAACTCGTGCATTTAATCTATGTGACACTCGTTGATTGCTGTCGGATCAGTGTTGGGTGCGCGATATGTTATTAACCGTTGATTGAATAAATTCATTAACAAGTGGGCTCCACGGAACGTGTATGTATTATAATATGCATCGGGGTTGATATATATTGCAATATTTGATATATTAAAGTGGAATGCGCGCATAAGAATGGCCTGGAGCTGATTATATGTTTAATGCATATGGATACATTTTGAAATGCCTAAGGGTAATTAAAACAAAGCTGAAGGTTTGTATTATGGGATGTAATGCCCATTCCATATGGTGGGACCCTCACCCAATCGCATCGGAGAAAGTTCACAGCAGAACATGTTAACAAAGAATTGTGATTACGATGAAAGACCAGACCCGATGGGTTTATAAACCATGACTGATATATGTTTGAGTTTCTTCATAACAAGGAATCATCGGAATCAGAGCATCGGAGCATCGGAACTTCAGAACATTGAAGAATCATAAATTAGTGAAGAGTGAATCATCAGAATCAGAGCATCGGAGCATTGGAATATCGGTACATTCAAATGGAAATTGTGATTGCGATCAATTGCAATCGGAAGAAGTCAAGGAGTGATACATCGCATCGAAAAGATCGAAGAGTGGGCCCGTAAGGGAATTTTATGTATTAAAATGATCTCTCAGCAGTACATCGCCAGAAGTTACATAAGTTATATAAAACGGCAATCTATATGTTAAAATAAATTCTTATCATGCCGAGAGTTAAATTTTGATGTATGAAAAGGGCAGTTACATAGGTATGGCAGTTACACCGCGACAGTAAGCAGGAAATCAATCAGAACCGAAAAGCCAAACACAATCACAGAAAAGACAAGCGCAGTGAACCTAGAGGCTGAATGAGTGAGCTCGAGTTTTCATTGTAACTGAATGTAAATGTTTTTAATTGATTTATATTGTTTTGATGCATTGGCAAGTCTCCGGATGAGAACAAAATTCCCACTTTTAAATTGACATTAGTACCTACAGTTACATTTTTCTGAGTGAGTTGAGAAGAAATGAGAAGGTTGAAGACTAAGAGGTATGACTATCCATTTCGAATTCCTAGAGGAAAACAAACAGTCATCAGGAATTCCCTATAAGAAATATCATTTTGATATGCATAGAGAGGTTGGAGTGAGTAAGGATAGAGAATGCAAAATATAGAAGATTGAGGCAAAGAAGATAAGGAAGAGAGGAGCAAAAAGAGATGTTGCAAAACAGAGTTGATATCTGAGGTAAATTAGCAAACATTTCTTTTGATAAATTGAGGAAGTTGGAGCTTCCCTATCAAGTTGAATATTGATAGCTGTTAGTTGTAGCTGACTGAGGTTGGAGCCTCCTGTAGGTTGGTGCTTGAAGAAAATTGAAGGGAGTTGGAGCTTCCTTGCAAGTTGTAGCTTGCAGAATTGAGGTTGGAGCCTCTTGTAGGTTGGTGCCTGCAGAAAAACAGTGATGAGAGGGAGTTGGAGCTTGCCTTTGCATCACAACAATAATAAGATGTGGTTTTCTCTCTTTATGGGTTTCCAATTATATCTTTTGTCTATATCTGTGTTGCCTGTGTGCTGAGTTGATTTACCAAATCTGCTTAATACTTGCTGCTCTCATAAAAAGTTTGATGTCACATTAATTTAATACTTGCTGCAACATATTAAGATTGTTCATATACTAAGGTTGGTTATAAAAGTAAGCTGTAAATAAGCTGATGAAAAATTTAAAAAGCTCATGTATGTGTTAAACTGATTCACCCCCCCCTCCCAGTTTAACTAAGAATTCAACAATTGGTATCAAAGAAAGTTCCTTTTGTACTAGTTTAACCACTGAAAGGAGATCCTAGGGCCCAGGATGGCTAGTCAAGAAGGAAGCTAAACCAATAAAGCCCCTTTCTTCAATGGTACTAATTATTCCTTCTGGAAAATCAGAATGAAAGCATACATAATGTCTCTAGGAATAGAGGTATGGGCTGCTGTAGAATTTGGATATGCCCCGAAGGCAACTGACCCAAAAAGAGAAGCTAAACAAGAATTTGTAGCAAATGAAAATGCCATGAATGCAATATTAAGTGGACTTTGTGAGGCTGAATTTATCAAAATAATGCACAGTAAGACTGCTAAAGATATGTGGGACACTCTAGAAAATATCTATGAGGGAGATAAAAAGGTAAAGACTGCCAAACTTCAAGTATATAGAGCCCAGTTTGAAAATTTAAAAATGAATGATGATGAAGATGTTGGCAGCTTCTTCCTTAAATTTGCAGAAATTGTTAACAATATGAAAGCCCTTGGAGAAACCATACCAGAAATTATAATTGTGCAAAAGATTCTAAGATCTCTTCCATCCAGGTTTAATCCCAAGGTGTCTGCAATAGAATAAACAGTTGATTGGGAGACCTTGACCATGAACCAGCTACTTGGAAATCTAACAAAATATGAGATGAGGTTCCCACAGAAGAAGCCAAGTACGAGGGAGGTAGCCTTTAAAACAGAAAAGAAGAAAGAAGAAGAGGAAGACATATGCTCTTGCTCGAATGAAGAAGAGGAAAAATTTGTCAAGAAACTGGATAGAGGCTCGGGTAAATACATAGGTAAACTTCCTTTGAAATGCTTTAACTGTGGAAGAGTTGGACACTATGCTACTAAGTGTCCTCACAAGAAAGTAAGGAATCAGGCTCAAGAATCAGAGAAAAATACATCAAAGAACTGGCAGAAAGGAAAGAAGTCCAGCAGAAAATCCTTCTATGCTCAACAAGACAGCAGTACATCTGAAGACTCAAATGAACCGTCAAGTGAAGAAGGAACCTTTGAATTTTTATTGATGGCTATAGAAGAACTTGAAGGACTCCTGCTAGAAGATGAAGAAGAAGAAGGTGAAGTCGGCCTTGAGGGGGAACTAATAAGTGCTCTGGAGGAGATTGACAGACTCAAAATAAAGTGTAGAAAAAAAAAGGACATTCTCCTCAAGTATGTAAGAGAATAGCAAAATTCAGAAGTCCTCATGTAGCTGAAGGTAGAGCTTGAAGAAGCCAAGAAGATAGAAGACATGTTACTTCAGCAAATCAAGGATAAAACTGGAGAACAAGAGAAGCTGGAAGAAGAAGTTGTATGTCTGAGGAAGAAATTAGAAAATTCTCAGAGGAAAGTGTCTACAAATTCCTCTCAAACAACAAGCTCTAGTAAGTTGAACGAAATTCTGGATGCTCAAATATCTCCTATGATAAAAACTGGAATAGGGTATGAAGGAGAAACAAGTAAAAGCAAAGAAAAGGAAAACAAAGAGATTATTTTTGTAAAAGCAAAGAAGAATGATGAAGGAGCTCAAACAATCCCTACAAAAGAAGAAACATGTAATGAGGAAGACAGAGATCAGAAGAAACCTCAAGTAACAAAGAATGCAATAAATACTAAGACAACAGAAAAAGGATCATATACCCCTAAGTATGTCAAATTTGGAAGCCATCAAAGGAGATTCTTCCCTCCTATGAAGAATGCCACCTGTTATGTCTGCCACAAGCTGGGACACATTGCTGCATATTTTCATGCAAGGAGGAGTAACTCAAACTAGAAAAAGATGCAAACAGTGAAGAGACTGCCTCAAGCAAACAAATGGAGAAGACAACCTTACATCAAGTATGCAAATAGTTTTTATGGTTACTGTTTTTATTGTAAGGAATTTGGCCATAAAATCATTGAGTGTAGAAATTATGGACAAAGATTGATATTCAACACCTCAAGGAGGTTTATGAATCAAATAAATGTTTTTCATACTCACAATTCTGCAAAAATTATGATCCAATGTTGTGTATGCAATCAAGTTGGACATATGCCTTCCAAATGTCCTCTCAGAAAATGTAGCTCATCATCTCACAAAATATACCAAACAAAAGGATGCTTCCAGTGGATAAAGAAGGTGAATAAATGTGACTTGGCTCTAACTGCTCAAGACCTGAAAATCCAGTGGTATTTGGACAGTGGCTGCTCAAAACACATGACTGGAGACAGAAGAAATTTTATAACTCTTGATGAAAATAAATCTGGCAATGTTACCTTTGGCAATGATAAATCAGGAAAAATAAAAGGAAAAGGCCCAGTCAGCCTAGACAATGGTAGAGGAGAGGCCCAAGATGTACTATTTGTAGACGGGCTGAAAGAAAATTTGTTGAGTGTTAGTCAAATTTGTGATAAAGGTTGTGAAGTTATTTTTAGAGCACAAGATTGTGAAGTCAGATCAAGCACCACAGGTAAGACTTTGCTCAAAGGAGTTCGAACAGAGAGTAATTTTTACATTGTGAAAGAAGAAGATGAAGCATGTCATCTTAGAAAACTTGAGGAGTCGTGGTTATGGCATAAAAGGTTGGGACATCTTAGCTTCAATCACATCATCAGACTAAGCAAGAAGAAAGCTGTCAGAGACATGCCAGAAATAAGAAGACCTTCTAATAACATATGCAAATCTTGTCAATTGGGCAAACAGACCCGCACATCATTTAAGGCCAAAGATGAGTTGTCAACAAGAAGACCACTCCAACTTGTGCACATGGACCTGTGTGGACCTGCACGAACTAAAACACCAAGTGGAGAATCCTACTTCATGCTGATAATATATGATTTCTCCATAATGACATGGGTTGGATTTCTCATGAATAAATCAGAAGCTCTAGAAAAATTCAAAATATTCAAAGCTTTAGCAGAAAATCAGATAGGATGCAAGCTAAAATGCATCAGATCAGACAGAGGAGGTGAATTCACTGATTATGACTTTGCAGACCTATGCAATGAACATGGCATAATGCAACAATTTACTATTGGAGGAATACCTCAGCAGAATGGAGTAGCAGAGAGACAAAACAGATCTGTACAACAAATTGCTAGAGCCATGATGCAAGAGAGTAATATTCCTCAAACCTTCTGGGCAGAAGCAGTACACACAGCGATGCATATCCTTAATAAAGCTCACTTAAGGCCAAGCAGTGACAAGACTCCCTATGAACTATGGCATGGGAAACCAGCTTCAATCAAAAAATTTAGAATCTTTGGAAGCAAGTGTTACATAAAGAATAATGATGAAAATCTTGGGAAATTTGATGCAAGAGCAGATGAAGGGATATTTCTAGGATATGCTTCCAAAAGTAAACGATACAGGTGATACAATAAGACTCTTTGAAAAACAGTAGAAAGCATTGACATGAGATTTGATGAAGAACTTCCTAACAATACAAGAGATACAGAATACAGCAGTCCGTCAGAAAATCATGAAGAATAAAACCAAGTTGATGATGAAACAAGCAAGACAACAGAAGATGTTGAACTAAGATCGAAAGCCCCATCAAGATACACTCAGAAGAACCATCCAGAAGATCAGATCATTGGAGACAAGAGAGTAGGGGTCCAGACAAGAAGGCAGCTAATTGAACAGACAGAAGAGGTATACATAGCCATGTTATCACAAATAGAGCCAAAGGAATTTGAAGAAGCCAGCAAGGACAAGTCTTGGGTGAATTCTATGAATGAAGAATTGGACCAAATTGAGAAGAAAAATACCTGGGAACTAGTTCCTAGACCCACTGAGAAAAATGTCATAGGCTCAAAATGGGTATTCAAAAATAAAATGAATGAGGAAGGACAGGTAATTAGGAATAAAGCCATACTTGTCTGCAAAGGATATTCACAAATCGAAGGACTTGATTACGATGAAACATTTTCCCCTGTAGCCAGAATGGAGGCCATCAGAATGTTTCTAGCCTTTGCATGCTACCAAGACTTCAAGGTATATCAAATGGATGTAAAATCTATTTTTCTGAATGGATATCTAGAAGAAGAAGTCTACATGGAACAACCAGAAGGTTTCTCCTTAACAGACAAAGAAAACTATGTGTACAAACTGAAGAAGGCTCTTTATGGACTGAAATAGGATCCTCATGCTTGGTACTCAAGACTGGATAAGTATTTGCAAAAACAAGGCTTTAAGAGAGGTGGAGTAGACAACAATCTATACATAAAAGCCCATGAAAATGAACTCCTAATTGTTGTAGTATATGTTGATGACATTATGTTTGGAAGCAACAGAGATGAACTAGCAAAAGGGTTTGCTGAGGAGATGAAATCAAAGTTTGAGATGTCCATGATTGGAGAACTCAGTTTCTACTTAGGACTTCAAATTCAGCAAAAGAACACAGGTACATTCATCTCACAGGAAAAATACTTAAAAGAAATGTTGAAAAAGTTTAAAATGGAGGACTGCAAACCTGTGTCAACTCCCATGATCACAGGATGCAAGCTATGTGCTGATGATGGATCTACTGATATAGATAAAAAACTCTACAGATCCATGATAGGAAGTCTGTTGTATCTAACAGCATCAAGACCAGACATCATGCTAGCAGTAGGACTAGTGGCTAGATATCAAGCAGTACCTAAACAAAATCACCTTCTTGCAGTCAAAATAATATTCAGATATCTACAAGGAACAACACAGTATGGACTTTGGTATCCTAAAGGAAAAATCTTCACTTTGACAGCATACACTGATGCAGATTGGGCCAGCTGTGTGGATGAGAGGAAAATCACAAGTGGAGGTGCATTCTATCTAGGAGAAAGTCTGGTGGCATGGTTAAGCAAGAAACAAAGATCTATCTCTCTATCTCAAGCAGAAGCATAATATATAGCAGCAGCAACATGTTGTACACAAGTCATGTGGATGAAGCAAACCCTCCAATACATGAAGGTAAGCATTGAGGAACCTATCTCAATCAAATGTGATAATACAAGTGCTATAAGTATATCTAAAAATCCCGTGCTTCACTCAAAAACTAAACATATCCCAATCAAGTATCACTTTCTCCAAGAACAAGTGGCTCAGAAGGTAGTAAAGTTGGATTATGTACCAAAAAAAGAACAGACATCAGATATATTTACCAAACCTCTTGCTAGAGAACCATTTGAATATTTGAGAGATATACTAGGGGTAGTATCTGTAGATGCTACTCTTTGATATGAAGAGAAAGCACAGTTTCAGGGGGAGAACAGAAATGAAAATATCATTCCAGGGGGAGATCAGCCAGCAAGGGAAGCATGAAACAGGTCCTCAGGATCAAAGGATTATGGCAAGAACACATCCAACATAAAATATTCAATGAAAAGGGTAAAGGGTCAGTATTTTAGATTTAATCTAAATTTTGGAGCAGCAGGGTACAAATTCAGAAGATTTCAGACAGTGGAAATTAAAGAAATGTTTAAAAAGGATAAAATCAAAGGATCAAAGGATAGAACCTACACTAAGAGATGTGCAACCCCTTGCCATTGATGTCAAAGGGGGAGGAAGAGATAGCAACAGAAGGAAGGGTCCCAAAAAGAAAACAAAGTAAATTTCCATCAACGCCAAAGGGGGAGATTGTTGGAAATGTTGTCATTGATGGCAAAGGACAGCAGAGAAGAACAGAGGGAGATTACATTTACAGACACAGGGCAGCAAAAATAGAGGTAGCAGAGGAAGCAAAAAGAGAGGTAGCAGAGGCAGCAAACTAAGAAGTAAGGAGCAGCATCAGTAAAGGAGCAGAGGAAGAAGGGTATTGAAACAGAGACAAGCAGTGAATCAGTGGACACAGACCTGCATAGAAGAGATGCATAGAGTTGTAATGCTAGCAGAGTAGATTTCTGAAGGCCATTTGATTGGAAATCTGGCTGAGCCAGAAGCTTTTGAATCCCATAAGAAAGGATATGAGCAGAGTGATAGAACTCTATACAATCTATGATAGGAATTCGGCTTTAAATGTAATTGAGGACGAGTTACCAACTACAATCGTGAAGGACCTGTGTTAAGGACTGGATCCATATGACATGCGTAAGAGCGCTTTGGAATCTGCAGTTAATATACTATGTCACTGTGTTAATGCATATACTCTGGAATGCTCATAGTCATACGCTTCTGTGTATATATTGAATATATATTGATCGAGTGCGAATCGACTATAGAATGACAGATGTTCTTGTTCGATTCATATTGATCAAGGCTAAGAGTCATGTATTATGATTCGCTGCAAATTTAACAATGGAATGGTATTACATTTCCACACAAAGAATGCCGAGGAACGAGGTTGTAATGCGAAGAAATATAGTGTTGAATTGTTGATGGAACAATGGTTAATATATGAAAGGAGTGAACGAACCCGTAGAAAATGGGTGGAGGCGGAACCCTGAATGAAGGTGGAACCATGAAGGAACAGTAACGATGGTTTGGAACACCTGATGGTTTTCATTGCACCGCTTTTGTGCGGTAAGTGGTTTTCGTGAAATCAGCGCGATCACATTCATTGGAGGACACGTGGCCTTGAGTGGTTTTGAGAAACCACCCTTATCGTGTGCCATTGCGCGTTAACCATCGACGATGGAATGAACGCAATATGGGCATGCGTTGTCCGATCTGGAGGCAGGTTCATCGAACGGTAGTCGCACGTCAATTAGCACGGAAGTTAACTCAAGAGACGGTGCGATAAGCGGCTGGGCCCCAGTTCATCGCATAGAGTCTGAAGTTTAAAACTCGTGAATTTAATCTATGTGACACTCGTTGATTGTCGTCGGATCAGTGTTGGGTGCACAATATGTTATTAACCGTCAATTGAATAAATGCATTAATAGGTGGGCTCCACGGAACGTGTATGTATTATAATATGCATCGGGGTTGATATATATTGCAATATTTGATATATTAAATTGGAATGCGCGCATAAGAATGACCTGGAGCTGATTATATGTTTAATGCATATGGATACATTTTGAAATGCCTAAGGGTAATTAAAAAAAAGCTGAAGGTTTGTATTATGGGATGTAATGCCCATTCCATATGGTGGGACCCTCACCCAATCGCATCGGAGAAAGTTCACAGTGGAACATGTTAACAAAGAATTGTGATTGCGATGAAAGACCGGACCCGATGGGTTTATAAACCATGACTCATATATGTTTGAGTTTTGTCATAACAGTGAATCATCGGAATCGGAGCATCGGAGCATTGGAACTTTTGAACATCGAAGAATCGTAAATCAGTGAATAGTGATTCATCGGAATCGGAGCATCGGAGCATTGGAATATTGGTGCATTCAAATGGAAATTGTGATTGCGATCAATCGCAATCGGAAGAAGTAGAGGAGTGATACATCACATCAGAAAGATCGGCGAGTGGGCCCATAAGGGCATTTTATGTATTAAAATGATCTCTCAGCAGTACATCGCCGGAAGTTACATAAGTTATATAAAATGGCAGTCTATGTGTTAAAATAAATTCTTATCATGCCGAGAGTTAAATTGTGATGTATGAAAAGGGTAGTTACATAGGTATGGTAGTTACACTGCGACAATAAGAAGGAAATCAATCAGAACCGAAAAGCCAAACACAATCACAAAAAAGACAAGCGCAGTGAACCTAGAGGCTGAATGAGTGAGCTGGAGTTTTCATTGTAACTGAATGTAAATGTTTTTAATTGATTTATATTGTTGTGATGCATTGGCAAGTCTCCAGATGAGAACAAAATTCCCACTGTAAAATTGACATTAGTACCTACAGTTACATTTTTCTGAGTGAGTTGAGAAGAAATGAGAAGGCTAAAGACCAAGAGGTATGACTATCCATTTCGAATTCCTAGAGGAAAACAAACAGTCATCAGGAATTCCCTATAAGTAATATCATATTGATATGCATAGAGAGGTTGGAGTGAGTAAGGATAGAGAATGAAAAATATAGAAGATTGAGGCAAAGAAGATAAGGAAGAGAGGAGAGGAAAGAGATGCTACAGAACAAAGCTGATATCTGAGGTAAATCAACAAACATTTCTTTTGATAAATTGAGGAAGTTGGAGCTTCCCTATAAAGTTGAAGATTGATAGCTGTCAGTTGTAGCTAACTGAGGTTGGAGCCTCCTGTAGGTTGGTGCTTGCAAAAAATTGAAGGGAGTTGGAGCTTCCTTGCAAGTTGTAGCTTACAGAATTGAGGTTGGAGCCTCCTGTAGGTTGGTGCCTGCAGAAAAACAGTGGTGAGAGGGAGTTGGAGCTTGCCTTTGCATCACAAGAATAATAAGATGTGGTTTTCTCCCTTTATGGGTTTCCACTTATATCTGTTGTCTCTATCTGTTTTGCCTGTGTGCTGAGTTGATTTACAAAATCTACTTAATACTTGATGCTTTCATAATAAGTTTGATGTCACATTAATTTAATACTTGCTGCAACATATTAATACTGTTCATATACTAAGGTTGGTTATAAAAGTAAGATGTAAATAAGCTGATGAAAAATTTTAAAAGCTCATGTATGTGTTAAACTGATTCACCCCCCCCCCTCCCTCTCATTTTAACTAAGAATTCAACACTCTCCATTCCATGCTTTATGAATGAGCATTGATATGCTCTCATCCTTAGCCCTGTTGGCCTTGTTGGATCTAAGCATCATTCCAAAGTTATGCAGAAGAAGAAGGAAAGGAGCTATATGGGTAGACAAATATGTCAAACCATATTCTCCCAATAGTAACCACCAGAGTAAGGCCTTTTGCCGCCATTCTCCATCTCCTCCATGTAAGATGGACAATCCAAACTCCCCAAAAGAAACCAAAGCAACAAGAGATCTTGCTGCTTTCTCTCCTCCTCATGTGCATCATGGAGCAAAAACATACTAATTGACATATGGAATTTCACATCATCCCAATACAAATAAACACCATCAATTCACATCATGAGAGAATCATGCCAAGCTTTACCTAATACAAAACACATAGACACAGGAGATGTCATGTGGTGGCCAAACTCTCTCAATGGAAACCAGAATGAACATGCCTTATTTTGCTGCATTTTATCATTGATACACAAGGCATGAATCAGAAAATTATGATCTATTGGGTGGTAACCATACTCACCCAAGAGCAGCCAGCGCAACCATGCCTCCTTCTTCATTTCATAAGTGTTCTTCAAGGCATGGATCAAAGAAATAGGAGCCTTTGGGTAGTGACAAAAATATCCCAAGGGAAACCAACATAACCAAGCTTGCTGGCCCATGTCATAAGTCTGCAAGTGGCCATGCAACCCCTTGCTTATCATCCTCACCCACTCACGCCAATATGGATGATGAGTGATGTGTTCAATAATCATGGTATCCTCCCTTTGTAGAACACCAACTTCCCCAAACTGATGAAGAAATTTTCACTTCATGAAATGTTGAAGTGCAACTCGAATGAGATCCCTCAATGAGATTCTCTTTTCACCAAAGGCCCTCCAAAACCAATGAAGTTTTCGATCTGCTACAGGTAGAAGTTTCTCTTTGAGCAGTAAGAGGCTCATTGAGAAAGTGCCATCTAGAAAGGAGAAAAAGTTTCTCATCTCAAGATGTCCACCATTTATCATCTTTACCTCCATTGCTTCATGAATGAATATACCTTCAAAATGCTCCAAGAATGATGGGGCCTCTTCCTTTTCACAGCTATTAAGTGACAACATTGTAGATTTGCATGGTAATACATGTGCTGCCTCAAAAAAAGATACAATACTGATCTCACAACCAGTTATTGTACATAGGATTATATCCATCCCATTTTCTAAAACTCTACACTTCAACTCAAGGGGTTTAATGTAGCTCAACAATGATTAACTGGGATAGTTCTTAATCTCCTCCTTGATTAGATCAAGGGTCCTCTGCTCTGTGATATGTTGCTGCTTCAAATCAGAATTTTGTTATAACCCTTGGTTATGCATTGGCCCTGATGGCATGTCCTCATAAGTTTCAATAAGATCTACTGAAACAATATGTGATGAAATTTCATGCATACCTTGGATCAACTGATGTGTGGGAACCACTTGCCAGAACACAAGAGTTCCTCCAACCGGGACAATAGTGTCTCCAACTGCTGGTAAGAGTGATGGCTGCTCTCCTCCAAGTGTACCAGCGCTGGAATCTTCCTCCTCTCCCTTATGCATCCCCTGAATCATGCATGGGACTCTATATGTCAAGAGCTCAAGACTATCTTGTAAAGTTCCAAGTGTCTCTTCTCCGGATGCAAGTACTTCTAAAGCTGGTGGTGAATGTAGTGACTTCTTGTCCAGAGTGACAAGATTGACATCCTCCTTTGTTTCCTTAGGAAATTTCACTTTGTGACACATCTCTGGTTTTCTCACATCAAATTTCTTCCTCAACTTGTGAAAGAAATCTGAATATTTAGTCACTTTTGCATGCTCCATGTGACCAAACCACCATTCATTTGCTTCACTTAAAGATGAAGTGCTACAATTTGGACAGCCTCTTCTTCAGCTACGGGATGTAGCCTGATAAATGCATCTAACTCTTTCCTCTAAGCCTTAACAGTGCTTGATGAAGATCCATCAAATGTAGGCAAATAGAATCTATTATGCCTCTTTCTTCTATTGCTGCTACAGGATCCTCTTTCTTCTTTGATGTTGAAGAATTGTTGGAGAGTTAGATTCTCCTTGAATGCTCTAGAATGTGCTTTGTACTCTTCAAGATATATACTGAGAGTCTCATGAGTCTCAAGTTCATTCCTTTCTTCATTTCTACACCTTTCACCTTCTCCAAAGAAAGTGGGCATAGTGGATCTATGAGGAGATCTAGGATTCTCCGGTTTTCTTCTTTGCTGATAAGAAGTGCTTGGACCTTCCTCATCACATCTTCTTCTTGGATCTTCTTTCTGTCCCTCCTTCTTCATTAGATCGACCTCCTTGGAGAGATCTTGCATGGATCTAAAGAAATGAGTGGCAGAATTTTCATCCTCCATGATAGATCTCATCTATATGCTTCTTTTTTTATGTAAAAGATGAAGTGTCCACAAGTTGAATCAAAGATCATGCTCTGATACCACTGTAATATCCCAAAATGGAAAATGCAATAATACTAAAACAAAATATAAGAACTGCAGCAAAGTAAAAAATAAATATATATACACAGTAGAACACATAGAAATAGCTAAGCCATTTTATTAATTTGGAGGCGAAAAAAAGGCAAGTACAACAGTGCTCAAAATATGAGACACTAAAGCCACAAAAGTAGCCTAAAATGACCCTGCAATGATATTCCAAGAGGGCATGCGTAACTGTTTCTCTGCTGGAAGGTATACTGCGTTGTCCCTACTACAAATGTAGGGACTGCAACTGCATGAAAGATAAAAATTCATATCTAGGCAGAATGGGAGATTTGATGATGCTGAAATTGTAGATCTGGGCTCTATGATGGATTCCCAAGATAACCCAGGAGGGGTTTCTCAGATATTTAAGTCTAAGACAACCTTCCCCTTAGGGCTTCACATATATGTTGCTGGGAAATGCATATCTAAAGCTACATCTGATGATATGATGGTTTTAATGATGTACAATCATATCTAGACAAGAAGGGTTGATCCCTTTACTAGATTCTTGGGCTAAAAGCTCAAGATCTAGCTCCTCCAATCTCCTCCACTGAAAATAGCTGCTGAATGAACAACAACTTTAGAAAACTGCGCTGTCAGAGAGGGAGGCTCTTTAGCATGCTGCTATATGTGGCAAATCAGCTCCTAAGTGATGGAAATAATAGATCCAATGTGAGGAGGTTATCCCTCACATGATTTCCAGCTGAAATACTAGAAACTTCCTTCCTCCAATAGATCTACAAGACTGGACTGCACAATCCTTGAAGGGACTGTTGCTGCATGTAGGTAAAACCACAAGGCCTAAATGCCAGATATAGATATGCTGCTCCTGAAAGGCTGTATCTGAAGAACAAAGTGGTAGGATGAATCCTTCACTGGTTTCCTAGCTGAATGCTAGAAACAACCTCCTGAAGATGGCACCAATGCCTAATATGGAATGAAGAACAATCCTCTTTCCAAAGCTACTCAAAGAAATAGGTAGGATTCCCGCTCGGGAACACCCTGCAAACTTTTCTAAACAGGCCAAGTCTGCATAGAAATGTCCTAAGACAAATCTAGGTCTAAATAGATCAAGAAATGAATAATCCAAATCATTCCTTCCTTTGTGCCTTCACCTTCATTATATGCATGAGCCTTCCATAACCTGGGCCCACTCCAAATCTGCATTGTACATGTGGACAAAGTCTCCATGTTTGACTGTGTTGTTGATCCATGTGCTACATCATGTTCATATGGCTGATCACCCTCTCCATCATGCATGCATTAAATGCACCACTTCCTCCACTATATTATCATAAGTGCTTCATGATCTTCTTTGAATGCACTACGATCTCAGTTGAACTTATCAAAGATCCTCATGATTTTATATTTGAGATTCATGATCTTATTTGACTGTGTCATCCTCCATGATCTATCTCATAAATGAGACATGATCTCCATATATAGAGTTGCTCCACTACTCCATGTTCTAGATCTAGATCTAAAATATCCACATACACACATCAAAAGTGGATTTTATTCATCTTTGAGGTTTGTGGGTCCCTCCACCCTTTTATTTACTTAATTTATTAAGAAAATCAAGGACTCTAATATTCCAAATATGATATGAAAATTTGGGAATATTACAGTGTTGATACATCAGCCAGAAGAAAATCCAAATAAAGGAAATCGTTGTTGAAGTAAATGCTTGAAATAAATCACTCATGCAAAAATAAAGTGATCTACAAGGATGTGATAAAACCTCAATTAATTTGTCCTAGTGCGCCACACAATAGTTACCCAGTTGGTATCTCTAATCTCACATGTGTAACAATATATAAAGTATTGGAATTTAAGCAGATCTATTCATAGCTAAGACAGCAGCAACAACACTTCCACTTATGCATAAAATAAATAGAAATATATATATACAGATACCTTAACACTGCAATCCCTGCTAAAGAGGAGGGCCCTTCCTCCCTAGCTGGGCGCAAGTAGAGAAATAGCTTAACGAAAACTAAATTAGGTGATGCATGTAATAGCAACAACAAGATAACTTGTATTAATATGATCAAAATTACAGAGCAAAGTAATATTTTTCTATGCTAACCTTTCAACCTCAAGGGTCGAGAACTATATAGTGGTTACATCTTAGAAAAACAAGGGATAGATCAGTCATGAGAATATTATGATTCTCATGTTGATCAAAATAGAATACATATGGTTACAACCACTTCTTAATAAAAGTCTGACTGGAAAATTATAGATTACAATCAAAACCGCCTAGAGGTTGTTATCCAAAAATACAATACTTAAAAACTTCTACAACTATCGTGATAAATCACAACTGTAGCATAAAAACTAGAGGACAAGTCAGCATCAAGAGTTGGCAAGATCCAGTCAGCACTACAGTTGTAACAACAGTTTGTCAGCGGAACTGTAACAACATGGTGTAACAGCACCGTGGTGTAACAGTTTACTGTAACAACACACCTTTTAACTACTCCTGTACACCCATGATTGAGATATTTTGTGCTACAAATAGCATCTGGAAAGACAACAAAAGATCATAGATCTTCTCTAAACATTCATCCTCATTTAGTAAAAAAAAAGACATGATACATCATAATAATTAATGAAATGGAAGAGTAATGAAAATAAGGTGAAACATCACAAGTTAAGATAGTATGGTTGAAAAAGAGGAAAACATAGTCCAAATGTTTATAGTCATGAGATAAAATAGGGGAAACAAATGTAGGAAATAAGTGCAAAACTAGCACCCAACATCTCTCCCCAACTGAAGCACTTGCATGTCCTCATGAAAAATCTCATCTCTCATGGGAATATCTCCGGTGAAGGTCAATGAGATCATAAGCACCAGTTGTATCTTCATCTTCTGACCTATACCCTTGATTATCCATCAGTTGTTGTTTTCAGGACACTGATTCATACTTGTTCAACTTATAATTACTCTGATAATCCTCAATTGGCAGCCAACCAAAGGGAACTTGAACCTTAACCCGAACCAGGAAGCACCAAGGGTTTGTACTATCTGTGCATATGTTGGTACATGTGTAACAACCACCACAAAATTCTGGAATGCAAATGGGTCCCCCTTCAGCGACTCAACAATGCTAGCTTCCGTGCATTTCAAGCACCCAATCAAGGCTCGACTCTTCATCATTGAGAACTGATTGAGACAGAAGTTCACAATCCTTCTTCTGTAGGTGGTAGCAGGTTCCCTTATCCCATGAGTACTCAAAATTATTCTAAATTCCTGCCTTAGCTCAGCGGACCATCCTGGTTCTTCCCGAATCCATAATGACATATTTTCTTCATTAGCATCCATATATTTGGTGGACAAATGCCACTCAATCTTGTTCTTCATGAAGTACACAAAAGATCGCAACTGCAGATACCCCATATAGGAGAATATCGTCACCACCATTTGCATACTCACATGCTCGCAAATGATATTGTGTAAGAATAACTCACACAACAAGCTTTGCTCATCGAAAAAGGAGGCACGAAATACATCTAAGAATGTGCGAGTGGAAGAGCATAGATAAGGTCTATCCTCCATAATAGCTTTCATATGGAACAAGAAGTAGCGTTCCCAAAGAAAAATGGGGTAGGATGGGGAAGGTCGCCTACACCCCAACAGATTGAGGGCAAGGTCATGAAGCTTTTTCTCATCCATGGTAAGATCTTGAACCTGCTGCTGTAACAGCAGCAGTTGTTTCTCCTGCATCTTCATGGCTTATTTCTTCTTGTAATTCTCATATCCTTTATTCAACTCTTCTTTCATCCAATTTTCATGTAGGGCGTCTATCTCCCTCCAATTTTATTTCAGCGAAATCTTCCCCTCCCGAAGGGAGATTGCTTCATGTTTCCACTTCTGCAATTCGGAAATTAACAAGATTCTCTCAGAACTCCACCCCGAGATAGGACCCGACATTCTTCTAAATTCAATATCAACATCAATAATGGGTGTAACAGCCTCTATTGAATGGATCTACTCCACCTATGCTACTAGTTCTTGTGTAACATCAGCTTCATCAGTGGGTTCTTGTGTATCATCCCCTTCATTTCCACCTAGAGTAGCCTCTATGTCCATTTTTTTTTATTTTGTAACAACAGTTGCCTCCACAGTTTCATGTGTATCGACCTCTAGGTCAATCACTAAATGAGGCTCTACTTTAACTTCTGGTTCTTGTGTAACAGCAGTATCCTTAGCAGGTTCTTGTGTAACAGCCTCCTGCAGTTCTGTTTATGTTTCAATTGGGATGGTGTTTTCCCCACAGACCTTATACCCTGCTGCTGTTAGTTCTTGAAAAAATTTCATGCATACAAATACCAAGATTTCCTTCCCCTCAGATAATATTTTTTTCAATTCTTCATTTTCCTTTCTTATATTTTCAAGTTCTAAAAGCAAGACATGAGTTTCATCCTTACATGATGAGGACGGTTCTCTTTCTTCTCCTGATACTTCTTCTTCTGTCTACTTTCTGCCTATGGGTGAAGGTTCTATGGGAAAGTTAACTTTCACCCTTCGTTTTGGTCGTATATCCCCAATTTGTTCATCAGTGGGTTCTTTCCCAATTCTGACCTTCACAAGCCAAGTCTGGGCTTCAGCTTCTACCTGACTTCCTCCCGAAGTCGCAGCCTGTTTTCCCCGACTTGTCCTTGGCCTCTTTTGCTCAAATTATTCCCAGGTCCTTCCTTGTTGGCTTAGGGAATCCAACATGATCAATTTGATGAGTCTGTGATTGGTCAAACATGTTTCTGGATGTGCAGTTGTTTTTATTTCCGCTACCATATGCTTAATATTCCCCAATAAGTATAATGGAAGGTTAATATTTTGCTGGTGGAGACCATGATTGAGTAGAGGAAGTGATAATTAAAAACTATGGTGGATATTCCCTCACAAGTAATGTATTTAATTAAACCCAAGGCAACATCAACCCATGGCTAAGGGAGTGATAACCTGTCAATTCCTCTCCCTTTCTTCTCCAACTTTTCTTCTCCTTCTAGAAAGTCTTCTTTCAAGGAGGGGTCATTGATTTTTTTGTTAAACTAGATCCATCCCTCTACTGGAAATGTAGTTACTTAGGCAATTACTTCTTTGGTCACCTTAATTTGCAGACCCCTGACTCGGGTCTAGTTGTTATTCAAATTTTGATTGAATTTGATTGCAACTGCCTCATCTGAGCCTTCCAACTTCTGGAAATACTCAATCCATCCAGCGTATCTGAATACCTGGTAGGCATTTGGACAATTCTACAAGGCGTCTATGGAATCTGACTCGTGTCAAACTGCTACTCCACCCATCTTCCTGTTGTTTTTTAATTCGCTCCTTACTGCTCAACCCACTGTAATGTCATTGCACTACTTTCTTCCTCTCAACGTCTTACTCTGCTTATCCCAGATGACGAGTTTGAAATGAGGATACAAGGCTTTCAATCGAGGAGGGCAATGGGTGGTGACAGGATTCACAGATGACCAATTGTGCTTCACACAACATTTAATAAATGTCTCGTTATGGAAAGTAATGGGCTCTACGTACACACTCTCTTTCCGGATAGATTTAGTCATCATTGGCGATTGTGCTATTAATTGGGTGCATGTGGAGTTGATAATGGTTTATGACTACATATTTTTCAATGATTACAAGATATATTCCACCCTACTTTAATGGTGATGGCCGTCACGGGCATATCCTTACTTTTTCCATTAATCCTCAAATCATAAATGATGACGTTACCTTTTGAATGAAGTACCTGAAGCAACGTGGAGGAGGATTTTGAATTGGCGGCATATTTTTTTAGTGGTCGTGGTGGTTGCACTTGGATGGCACAATTATTGTTTTCATGCGACGAAACATGAGAAACAATGTTCGCAAATGTCAGTTGTTACATGTGTAACAACCAATATAGCCTTTAGATTATTCTTCAAAAAAATATAATGATTAGAAGAAATCGGTACAGAAATAAAATAAAATGAATAACCTCATCTTGTGAAATTTATCAGGAAGGAGGAATGTTGTTTCAGGAAAGGGAAAAAAATGGGTGTAACAGCCACCACAAGAGTGGTTTTCAGTTGTTACAATTTGTCTAACTATGCCTCGGAAAGAGGTGTTCACAATCATATTTGTTATTTTTGTTTTACTATATATATATATATATATATATATATATATATATATATATATATATAGATATATATTAAACAGGTGTAACAGCTGCCACAAAGGTGGTTTTCAGCTGTTGCACTTATTGTAATTTCAAATTTCAAGTTGCACAGGGGAATTTTCTCTTGTTGCTATAACATAAAGATCAGAGTTTGCGACAATGTAAAAAAATGATTCCTTCAAAGCGGGTTGATGATATAACCTTAGGCGGTGCCCATTAACCAGTAACAGTGTCTTAGCACTGTCGATGGTGACCAATTGTACAGTCCCATTGTCAAAGACCATGTCTACTTCGTAAGGACCTAGCCATCTGGTGGAGAGCTTGCCTTTGAAATCCTTGAACCTTAAATCATACAAGAGAGCCCCATCTCCAACCGTTTCTCTTCCAAGAGAGCCCAAGAGAACCAGTCGTTTCTCTTCCAACTCATTGAGCTGGTTCAATCTTTGTTTCTATGTTGTGCTTAAGTCCATATTGACCTGTAATGTTATTCTTAATGTCTTTATCTCGAACTCTATGGGGAATAAAGGATTCTTACCATACACCAATTCAAATGGTGAGAAGCCTGTAGTGTTCCTCCATGTTGTTCTATAAGCCCACAACACCTCTGGAAGTTTCTCGGCCAATTTCTTCGGTGGCTAGCTACTGTCTTCGTTAGGATTCCCTCTATGACTTTATTGGTGCTTTCTACTTGACCATTTTCTTGTAGATGATAAGGTGAAGTGATTATGTGATGAATTCCATACTTATCAACCAGCTTCTTGATCAAATGAGATGTGAACTGAGGCCCTCCATTTGTCACTATCTCCCTGGGTATCTGAAGCGAACAAAGATATCTTCAAACAGGAAGTCTAAAATAACTTGCTCTGTAGCTCTAATTAGTGCTTTTGCTTCGACCCACTTTGTGACATAGTCAGTGCATAAAAATATGTATGATTTTTGTTGTGATGAAGGATTAATTGGCCCTACAAAATCCAGGGCCCATTTATCAAATGGTTTTATCACTATCTAAGGCTATAAGGGAATCTCATATGATTCCAAAGGTTGGCGCATCCTTTGGAAACTATCACATCCCTTCACAAACTTCTTGGCATCCTAGAATATCGTTGGCCAGTAGTACCCTGTTGAGAGTACTATGTATTCCGTCCTTTTGTTAGAGAAGTGCTCTCCACAGGGTTCCTCATGACAAGATTTCAAGATCTCAAATACCGCGTCTTCTCTAACACATCGCCTAACTTGAAAGTATGGCCCAGCGTTAAAGAGATTTCCCTCTATCCAGGAGTAGGTAGCACTCTGTTGTATAATATTCCTCTTTTCTTTGGAAGATAAATGGTGTGGAAATTTTCCTGCAGCAAGGTAATTGGATATATCCACATACCATGGTGAGTGAGTAGAGATGGAAAAAAGATATTCATCTGGAAAATAATCCTTAGTGGCAGTGCAGTCATCACTTATAGTTAATCTAGAAAGAAAATCAGCAACTACATTATCCTTTCCGGGTTAATCTAAAATAGTAATATCAAATTCCTGTAACAACAATAAGCATCGTGTAACCCTACCATTAGTAACATGTTTGTTCATTAAAAATCAAATTGCAGCATGGTCAGTGTTTAAAAATACTTGATACTCAGTGATGTAGTGCCGAAATTTGTTGATAGCATGCACTACTGCTAGGAATTCATTTTCAGTCATTGTGTAGTTGAGTTCTACTGGAGCTAGATTCTTGTTGATGTAATAAATGGCACAAGGTTTCTTCTCCTCCAGTTGCCCCAAAATAACACCCACAGCTATGTCAGATGCATCCGTAGCAATATGGAATGGCAATCCCCAATTTTGTCCTCGTAAAACTGGTGCTTCTATTACACATTTCTTTAACTTCAGAAAGTCCTACTCACACTTTCTTGTCCACACAAATTCTGCATCTTTCATGAGCAAGGAAAACAGAGGAGATGCAATCTTTGAAAAAATTTCTATAAATATCCTATAATACCCTGCATGTCCCAAAAAACTACGTACCTCTTTTGGAGTCTTAGGGGTTGGGATTTTCTAGATTACCTCAATTTTTGTAGGATCTACCTTGATTCCATCTGCCGAAATGAAATGTCCTAGCACAATTCCCTTTGTCATCATCATGTGACATTTCTCTGTGCTTAGAGAAACATTAGTTTGTTCACAACGTTCCAACACCTTTTCCAAATTAACTAATGTTGTATCAAAGGCATCCCCATAGGGTGTAAAATCATCCATAAATATTTCACGACAGTCATTCAAAAGATCAAAAAAATACCCAATATTGCCCTCTGAAAAGTTGGTGGTGCATTACAGAGGCCAAAAAGAAGGACTCTGTATGAAAAATTACCCCACAGGCAAGTGAAGGTTGTCTTGTCTTGGTCTTCCGAGGCAATCTGCATTTGACTATAGCCACTGAAACCATCCAGGAATGAAAAAAAAAAAAAAAACCCAGAGAGAGTGTCCAGGACCTGATAAATGAATGGTAAAGGGAAATGGTCCTTTTGAGTGGCCTTGTTAAGCTCTCTATAGTCTACACAGACTATCCACTTGTCATTATTTTTTGGAACTATGACAAGCGGAGACACCCACTGGCTGTCAGAAATGGGGTAGATGAAATTAGCGTTAAGGATTTTCTGCAATTCTTCTTTCACTATCTCCTTAAGTCTAGGGTTCATTCAGCGTTGTGGTCATCTAACTGGTTTGCAATCATATTTAAGAAAAATGCGGTGAGTGAATAGGCCGGGATGGATTCCTTTAATGTCAATATAGTCCCATGAAAATGCATTTTTATATTTCTATAACAGTTGTATCAACAATCTGTTTTGTTCAGTATTCAGGTTAGGATTAATGTTTAAACATTTCCCCGGTCCAATTTCAATGAGATTCTTGATAGTATGTGGAGTGGTTTTCAAATTTTCAATGATCACATCATCTACCTCATATTCTTCCCTCGGATCTCTAATGGAGGCAACATAGAGTTAATTTCTAATAAAACCATTAATGATATCATCCTTTGTTTCATCCTTAAATTATTGTCCTTTTCCAACATGACGAGAGGTAGGGAAAAATCAATTTCAGGTTAAAATTAATCACACCAAGGACTACTCAAACCCATGTGAGGCTTTGTTGGGGGTTAAAGGTTCAAGTTCTGAGTGGCCTACCCATCTGAGATCACCATAGATCCGCACCTACATCTGATATATGCGTCTGTAGTGGCTATTTTTTTAGTCAATTTAGCATCCTAAATTGCTAACATAAATTATAAACCAGGGCTAGTAAACTGATGAAGTGTGGTGCACTATATGTGCTTAAAAAACCTACTTCTTACTTCATTGTTTTGTGTTTTTCTTATTTTTTTGGGGGTTTTGTGTTTTTAGTCCTTAATGTGCTATTCTAGGCTATTTAGAAAATTTAGAATGAACCTAATTAGAAAAATAAGTGTTATGAACTAAGTTGATTTTTCTACAAAAGAAACCAAAACTTATGGACAAGTTCTAAGACCTAGTTTTGTACAAAAAGGTAAAACAAGTACTTTAATTAGTAACTAAACCTAATCCATGGATCTATGACTCAATTGAGATTTTAAAAATGCAAGCAAGGAAATATGTCAACTATTGTACTTCAAGTTGTTTCAACATTCAATGATTAGGTCAAATCCCTATGAGATGAAATCAACCCTTTTGCACTTTAGTTGCTAAAATCTAAAACAGAAAACAGAGAATGCATTTGAAATTTACCTAAGATGCTTTAATTACTCCATCTACCCAATGAGGTAATGTATCTAAGCAATCATTGCATCTATCTAAACTAAAGCATGATAATAACTCAAACATTGCATTGAATCTAATCTTGTAATCATCCTTTCAAAGTATATTCAGATTAGTCTCTTTCAAAATGATCTTTAAGAAGATTGTCTTGTTGCAATGGAATGAGGATCTTCTAACTACAACCAATTAAGTGAATAATTAACTTATCAAGTCTCATCCAATCCTGAAGCTTGTGACCCCTTGGTATGGCTCTTGGATAAATCAATTATACCCTTAATTCTTAGCAAGCAAATGACAAGAAATGAAACCTATTCAACCACTGCACTTATAAGACATTTAACCATTCAGTATAAGATTTGAAAAATAGAAAAAATGGATTTAAATGCTTAGTAAAACACAACAATTAACAACTATGAAAGTAGTAAATTAAAAAACCATGTTTTTCAACACTTCAACATTATTCCAATCCTGAAGACACTATCTCCTTGGAAACATTTCGGAAGGCAAAAACACAAAGTTGTACCTAAATTATTGAAAACTGGAAATTAAGCATGAACAGGAAAATACTAAACATAATTGAAACAAATTTAACTAGAAAGCATAATAAAAACTTCTTTTGACAACTGGGGCCCTCTGCTACTAAGTTGGTTGACTCCTAGCTTGTCATAAGTGCAATCAAACCAGCATTTGATGACTGAACTTCTTTATTGATAAAATCACAAATCTACATCCCATTCCATCTTAAGCCTTGTTACAAAACACTCTATAATCCTTTCTCTTCTTTTCCTATTTTTTTCACATCCTTTGATAAGAGAAAGCTTCTCCTATTTATACAAAAATATGAGAAGTTATCTCATTAATGAGAGTCCATGAATCTCTCCCTCTATCTCTAGAGTTACAATCAAAATAGGAAATGATAAGACACATGTTCTCTTAGAGTTTCAATACAAATAGGCAATGAGACACATATCCTCATGATCCCATGATCTTCTCCACTCAAATTTGAATTTGGTTTTGGGAGGCCACATAAAGGTCTTTTAGAAGCTTCCTTTTGACCTACACATGTCACAAAACTCATAACACATATATAGATATATGAAACTATGTAAATTTTCTAGTTTCTAATCATAAATTCACTTTAAACACAAAAAATAAATAACTTTGGAAGACAAGGATCCCAACCCATATACTTATGAAAATGGTTACTTGATGTACGGTTTTAGGACAGATGGTTATGAAATGAGAGCTGAATGGTTATGACATAATGGAAATATGTATGAATATGGAAAACAATTTTGAGACTCAACACTAGCCACGATCTTCCCAAGATTAAAGGGTGACCCCCCAGGTTAGATTTGGTTTGTAAAATGAGAAAATCAACCGGATAATTCCAAGAAGCCACAGTGATGACCACATATTCTATCATTCCCTCGGGCTTGACATGGGACTTATCTGCTAATTCAAGCACTGTCGATGTAGATCTAAGTCCATGAAGTCCTAGGGACATAACGAGGTCTTTAGTCATGAAATTAATGGCTGCCCCTAAATAAAACAAAGTGTTGGTTATGGGTTGGTCATTAATATGGACAATCACTGTAGGATTCCCCGGGTCATTATATTTAGTCAAAAAAGATTGATCAGTCATGAGATCAGACAATTTCCCCATAACATGGATAGTAGCAGGGTCTTTTGGTTTTCTTATAAGCTTTTTGACACATAGATCCCTCACTATTTTAGCATAGATAGTTACTTCCTTAAGAGCCTGTAACAACAGAATCTGCACCTACAAATTTTGCAGTTCCTTGAGGAATTCAGATTCAGTTTTAGCTAATCGTTGAGGGTATGGAGGATCTGAAATGTTAACAGTCGAGTCAACTATCACAGATGCACCAGTGTTGCTCGGGTTGGTTGTTGTATAAACAGCAAACACTCCCGAGCTGGATCTTACAGGTGTAACAGCAGGTGATCTATTAGCTGTTACATGTGTAACATATGCCTCAGAATCGCCCATATCCTTTCTAGGTGACTCACATCCTTCTTCAGTAATAATGGGAGTATGTTCAGGTCTAACTACTTTTCTTGATTGAAACTGAACCTTGTTGAGTCCAATAGGAGTAATAAGATAAGTCTGGAAGTTAACCAGAGCATCTATGCTCTAGGCTACCTTATTATTCGGATTAGGGTTAGGTTTCCTAGCTAATTGGGGTCGGATTGAAGATGTAGTATTTTGAAGAGAAGGAAATTGTATCTATTTTTGCATTCATAGTGCAGGGGGTACTCGACCTTGGCCATGAAGTAGACTATGTCTCTCCATGCTTTCATATTTTTCCTCCACAAGTATGGTTGGCCCAATAATACATCAGCTACATCAAGAGAAGCAACATCACACAATACCTCATCTGTGAATGGACTGATATTGTACGGAAGGCGACACTATTGGTGGATGTGGATATCTCTCTTGGGGTGAAGCCACCCGATGGTATACAGCTGCAGGTGTGCTATGGTCGGTAGGTTGAGCCGCTTCACGACCTTTACTGAAATGAGGTTCTTTTGGCTTCCATTATCGACAAGGAATTGTAGTGGAGAACCCTTCACCCACATCTGTGAATGGAAGAGGTGCTCCCCCTCCTCTGGATCCTCGGGATCCTCCCTCTGGATCTTGGTGGTGGAAACAATCGCACTGGGATCCGCATAAACGATCTACTTCCCTTTGTCATTGCCTTTGTTTGGTTCTGACTCAAGATCAGAAAATGCATCTGATTTGGGTGCCTTTTAGTTCGGCCACCAATGACTTTTTGGCCCGACACTCGTTTGTGCTATGAGTGGGCTGTTATAAAATTCACACCACTTCCCTGTTTCCTTCTTTGGATTTGTGGTGTTGTTATGAGTCATACCGCTTTGGACTTGCCCCTTGTTCTTCAGTTCAGGGGCAACTTTCCCTGGATTCGGATTTGCAGATCCAAAGTCTTGCTTCTTCTGCTTAAAGTTCTGCTCGATCTTGGTGGCATAGCGATATGCCATGCCAAGCGATGTAATGTCAAGGAACTCCATTTCCTCATGGATATGTTTCTGCAGACAACCACGGTACTTGAGCACCAAATGTCTCTCTGAACCTTTAATACCCAACTTTGTGCGCAGGGTATGGAACAAATTCATCAGTTCGTGCACATATTGATCCCTTTATTTCCGCAACATCGTCCATTAGATGTATTTGTCCTCATAGCTCCCCATGGGGTAATATTGTTCCTTGATGCCATCTTGAAAATAATTCCAAGTGGGCGTGGCTGAGAACAGAGATGGTTCCCCTTCGTCCTCTTTCTCACAGTAGGTTTCCCACCAGTCTTTGACATAGGGGGCGGCTTTGAGGAGTGCAAAAATAATCTTTTCTCGGTCAGAGAAATCATGGACCGAGAAATACCCTTCCAGCAAATTTAACCATCTATCTACGGCATTTGCATCTATCTGGCCTTCAAATATAGGAATTTAAAATTTTACATGTACCTTGAAGGGAGTGGCACCTCCAGAGTGGCTTTTGGATGCAGATGCGTCATAGTTGGGCAGTCGTTGAAGGATCTAAGTAAAGTTATCCATCATCGCGTTCCTTTGTTTCTCGAGGGCCTCCTCGAGCAATATTTTGATAGGATCTCCTAAAACCTCGTCTTTCTTTTCTTCTTCCATGGGAGGTCACCAAGGTTTGCGAGGTTGATCTTTCAAGGGTTCAACCAAATCGAGCCCTAACTCCTTATACCCTGAGCGCGTTGGGGACATGCAAAGAAAAACAGAGAAAGAGTAGACCACTCTGATACCACTAATCTGGATTTATGCAGGAACACAATAAAATATAGAAATATACATAAACATGGAGATGCAGTGGAAGCACTACTTCATTTTATTTAAATCAAATGACTGAAATATGCTTACAGATATAATGGAAATAAAAATAGCTGGGGTGCTGGTAGCATATCTTTGAGAAGATATGTTGTGGCTATAGACCTATAAACTATATTACAATGAGGCTCGAGGGCCTATTTATTATTGAGAAAAAATGGAAAACTCCAAACGTCCAAGAACCTAACCCTAGGAGATGAAGCACCAAAACTATGGGCCCCGTTTGGATAAATTGGTGTTTCAACTTCCCGGAGACGTAACTTTGGCATCCAATCTCTGTTTGATGCACTCAATATCTCATTAGAAAGATCAATCCAAGGAGTACAAATTTTTATTCCTGAAGGATAGGCTTCAGCTCTCTCGGTTTTCCAAAAAAATGTCGTTTAGGGCCTCAAAATGGCTCCAGAAGTTTAGGACCCTAAAAACTGTCAAAAATAGTAAGTTGTGCCGAAATTGAAAAACTGAAAGAGACAATGGTGGGGCCCCAAGTGGAATAGGTGGGTGGCCACCAATATCCACCTAGATCATTCCTCCCTCCATAGGAAGCAATAGTCCCCATTGCGTTGAGATCCTCCATGAGATGAGGCAAATGTTGTTGAACTGGGCATTAGATTTGTCGAAGATGTGATCATGGACCTGCAGGTGGACATGCTGGATGCATTTAGGAAATTTGGTTTCTCTATCAACCTCAGATAGTACATGTTTGGATTCTGTATGTTTATTTTCGAGAGGTATTGAAACATCAGGCGGTGGTGCGTCAGGGATCAGATCAATGGAGTGCTTGTCCTGACAGTGTAGAGGAACCTCTATGAGTGAGGAGAAAATTTCCTCGTATTCCTCCATGAATTTATCCATCTGCTACAGTCGTGTAGGGGAGCCCTGTTTCGAGGTTATGGCCATAATTTTCTTCTTTCCTTGTGAGCGAGTTGTAAGGAAAGTAATTTTCTGGTTTGGGAAACAATCTTACTGTGTTGTTTAGCAGTAGTCAAAGAGATGACAGGAGGTGGTACTACCTCTGGCATCATGTACAAGTTATTTCCCAAAGTAATAACAACAGCATGAGGCCTAGACTCATACACAGCATGTCGCCTCCACAAGTATGGTTGGCCCAATAATACATCAGCTACATCAAGAGGAGCAACATCACACAATACCTCATCCGTGAATGACTTGATATAGTACGAAAGGCGGCACTATTGGTGAATGCGGATATCTCTCTCAGAGTGAAGCCACCCAATGGTATACGGTTGTGGGAGTGCTATGGTCAGTAGGCTGATCTGCTTCATGACCTCTGCTAAAATGAGGTTCTTTTGGCTTCTGCTATCGACAAGGAATTGCAGTGGAGAACCCTTCACCAACATCTGCGAATGGAAGAGGCGCTCCCCCTCCTCTGGATCTTCAAGATCCTCCCTCTGGATCTTGGTGGTGGAAAAAATCGCACTGGGATCCGCATCAACGATCTACTTCCCTTTCTCATTTCCTTTGTATGGTTCTCACTCAGAATCAGAAAATGCATCTGATTTGAGTGCCTTTAGTTCGGCCACCAACGACTGTTTGGCCCAACACTCGTTTGTGCTATGAGTGGGACTATTATGAAATTCACACCACTTCCCCATTTCCTTCTTTGAATTTTTGGTGTTGTTATGAGTCATACCGCTTTGGCCTTGCCCCTTATTCTTCAGTTCGAGGGCACCTTTCATTGGATTCATATTTGGAGATCCAAAGTCTCACTTCTTCTGCTTAAATTTCTGCTCGATCTTGGCGGCATAGCGATATGCCATGCCAAGCAATGTAATGTCGAGGAACTCAATTTCTTCTTGAATATGTTTGTGCATATAGCCATGGTACTTGAGCACCAAATATGTTGAGATTGCAACAAGATGATGAGCTTAGTGAAAAGATTCACCTTCACTAAGTGGGCCCGCAGGCTATTTTTGGCGCAAGTCTAATTTTAGACATGTCGATCATATTCTATGAGTTGCAGGATGCTATTTTTGGATGGTTGGTCAAGTTGGAAAAATATATGGACTTCTATTTTTAGACATATTATGGAATCTATTTTTAGATCACAAACTTAAAAAATAGATATGTCGAATATTATTAGCTCTTAACAATATTTGGACTATAAACATTACCTTATTCTCTTTGAGCACTTCAGTTAAGTGCACAGATGTGGCACAGGAGCTTACAGGAGGAATTACACTATTCCTCAGGGTTAAGTGGAGCTATCGATGAAGACTTTTAGTTAGAACTCATGTGAGAGAGTTTTTTTTTTATTTATTAATGGAGTCGGAGTCAAATTTAACTGAGTTAAACATAGTTGAGCTAGTTGTATCTAGTCTAACTGATTGATACACTAGTGAGAGTGGTGTGAATTAATCAATTCACTAATTATTAACTCATTAATCAACTAAATAATACATCAGTTAACTTCAGTGCATGGACAGTTTCAGTGGAGACCAGTGGAGAGATAGGTGAAAGAGCAATGTGACTATCAGTTGTGACTATACTGGTGCATGAGTTTGCACCACACATTGATGGAGATGCCATGAGGATTGCGCAGTGCATACCAGGTGGATTCGAGTTCATTTAGAGCCAATATTCAGCAGGGATTGCACAGGATAGGCAGGCTAATAGGTGGCGAATATTAGAGCATGTGTTTTGCTAGATCGGACTTGATTAGTGTGTAGCAATTCAAGATTGTACTGAGAGCTTGTGAGGAGCTTTGTATAATGATTGTTACATGATCTATATGACATATAATATATATATAGTTGGGGTTTTGCAGCTTTAAGCTTTCCCATGAAATACTGTGTTCATATGTGTGATTGTTTATCGTTTTAATGTGCGCATGCGATTGTTTTTATTTCCGCAATTAATGATCAATGGTAGAAGAGATTATGTATTGTACATGAAGTTAAAATAGTGTGTGATCAGGAGAATCTCGGTAAAATAACATATCAATTATTCAAATTTCTACAAAATATCTCTCTAAATCTTTAATACCCAACTTTGTGCGCAGGATATGGAAAAAATTCGTCAATTTGTGCACATCTTAATCCCTTTGTTGCCGAAACGTGGTACAGTGGATGTATTTGTCCTCATAGCTCCCCACTGGGTAATATTGTTCCTTGATGCCATCTCAGAATGAATTCCAAGTGGATGTGGCCGAGAACAGAGAGGGTTCCCCTTCGTCCTCTTGCTCACAGTAGGTTTCCCACTAGTCTTTGACATGGGGGGCGGCTTTGAGGAGTGAAAAAATAATATTTTCTCGATCGGAGAAATGATGGACCGAGAAATAACCTTCTAGAAAATTTAACCATTTATCTATGGCGTCTGCATTTATCTAGCCTTCAAATATAGGAATGTCAAAGTTTACCTGTACCTTGAAGGGAGTGGCCTCTCCAGAGTGGCTGTTGGATGCATATGCATCATAGGTGGGCAGTCGTTGAAGGATCTGAGAAAAGTTATCCATCATCACGTTTCTTTGTTTCTCGAGGGCCTCCTCGAGAAATATTTTGATAGGATCTCCTGCTCCCTCGTCTTTCTTTTCTTTCGCCATGGGAGGTCGTCGGGGTTTGCGAAGCTGATCTTGCAAGGGTTCAACCAGATCGAGCCCTAACTCCTTATACCCTGACCGCGTTGGGGACATGCAAAGAAAAATAGAGAAAGAGAATACCACTCTGATACCACTGATATGGATTTAAGCAGGAACGCAATAAAATACAGAAATAGACATAAACACAGAGATGCAGCGGAAACACTACTTCATTTTATTTAAATCAAATGACTGAAATATGCTTACAGACATGATGGAAATAAAAATAGCTAGGGTGCTAGTAGCATGTCTCTGAGAAGATATGTGGCAGCTATAGACCTCTGAACTATGTTACAATGAGACTCGAGGGCCTATTTATTATTAAAAAACAATGGAAAACTCCAAACATCCAAAAAATTAACTCTAGGAGATGAAGCGCCAAAAATACGGGCCCCGTTTGGGTAAATTAGTGTTTCAACTTCCCGTGGACATAACTTTGGCATCCGATCTCCATTTGACGCACTCAATACCTCGTTAGAAATATCTATCTGAGGAGTACAAGTTTTGATGCAAGAAACCTTGTTTAGGGCCTCAAAATGACTCCAGAATTTTAGGACCCAAAAAACTGTCAAAAATAGTAAGTTGTGCCGAAACTGAAAAACTCAAAGAGACAATGGTGGGGCCCCAAGTGGAATAGGTGGGTGGCCACCAATATCCACCTGAATCAAAATTCTTGCTTATTCTACTTAAATTTATGCTCGATCTTGGAGACATATCGATATGTCATGCCAAGCGAGGTAATGTCGAGGAAATCCATTTTATCCTAAATGTATTTCTGCAAAAATATGTGGTACTTGAGCACCAAATGTTTCTCTGAATATTTAATACCCACTTTTTGTGTAGCGTATGGAACAAATTCCTTAGCTCGTGTACATCTTGATCCCTTTGTTTCCACCGCATGGTCCATTGGATGTACTTGTCCTCATAGCTCCCCACGGGATAAAAATTTTCCTTGATGTCGTCTCGGGATGAATTCCAACTGGGTGCGGTCAAGAACAAAGAGGGTTCCCTCTTGTCCTTTTTCTCACAGTAGGTTTCCCACCAAGTTTTGACATGGGGTCGGCTTTGAGGAGTGAAAAGTAATATTTTCTCGGTTGGAGAAATCATGGACCGAGAAATACCCTTCTAGAAAATTCAACCATCTATCTATGACGTCTGCATCTATCTGGACTTCAAATACAAGAATGTCAAAGTTGATGTGTACCTTGAAAGGAGTGGCGCATCCAGAGTGGATTCTAGATGCAGATGCACTGCCGGTGGGAAGTCGTTGGAGGATCTGGGAAAACTTATCAATCATTGCCTTCCTTTGTTTCTCGAGGGCCTGTTCGAGAAATATTTTGATAGGGTCTTCTGCTCTCTCGTCTTTCTTTTCTTCCCCCATGGGCAATCATCGAGGTTTTCAAGGTTGATCATGCAAAGGTTTAACCATATCGATCCCTAACTACTTATACCTTGACCTCCTCGGGACATTAAAAATAACGATCGAAAAAAAGTAGACGGCTCTGATAGCACTGATCGAGATTTGTGCAAGAACACGATAAAATACAGAAATAATCATAAACATATAGATGCAACACAAATAAAACTCATTTCATTAATATCAAATAACTGAAATATTCTTACAGACAGAATGGTCATAAATTAGCTAACGTGATGGTAGAGTATCTATGAGAAGAGATATGGCGGCTACATGCCTCTCAACTATGTTACAGTGAGGCTAGAGGGCCTATTTATTATTGAGAAACAATGGAAAACTGTAAACATTCAAAAATCTAACCATAATAGATGAAACGCCAAAATATGGGCCCCGTTGGGGTAAACTGGTACGTCAATTTCCCGAGGTCATAACTTTGGCATCAACTTTGGCATACCTGATTAAAAATATCTATCTGAGAACTACAATTGCTAACAACGAATTTTGAGTTAAATATTGCCTTTTGCGGACTGTAATTTTCCAAAAAAACGTCCATTAGAGGAAATTTCAGCCTAAAAGTGGCCTCCTAAGGAAAAATAATAAAATAATAAAATAAGAGTTATGAATTCTAGAGGGAAAAGAAGAAAAATACTTTTTTTAATTGTATTTTTGGCTTGTCTCCTTATAGGTTTACTCAAATTTAAAGTGCAGATGCTCGTTGCATGCGGAATTACACTCCACATCGAACGAGTACCCATTATGCATACTTTTGACAAGACCCACATTGATAAAAATTGCATATACATAAAAAATACGTGTTCAACACACTTTTTTAATGTATCTACAATTTTTTATCAATGTGGGTATTCTCAAAAGTATGCATATTGGGTACTCGTTGGATGTGGAATTTAATTATGCGTCCAACAAGTGTCTACACTTGAAATTTGAGTAAACCTATAAGGAGATAAGCCAAAAATACAATTATAAATAGTTTTTCTTCTTTTCCCCCCAAAATATTTACATGTACCTTTTTTTTAAATTTAAAGTATTTTGATTGGTTTACATATTATGACATGGAAATTACAAGAAAATTTCATGAAAATATTTAGGCTGAAATTTCCTCTAATGGTTTAGGGCCTCAAAACGGCTCCAGATGTTCAGGACCCGAAAAACTGCCAAAAAGATTAAATTGTGCTACAATTAAGGAAACTAAAAAAATAAAATAAACAATGGTGGGGGCCCAAGTTGAATTGGCAGGTGGCCACCAATATCCATCTATATCAGGAAATTATTTACAAAAACTTGTTTATCATAAGGAATTTTTTTAAATATTACATGCACTTAAGAAATGTAGACCTTACCTAATGGGAAGACACTTCAAGGTAAAAAAATATCATGATAGTCTTAAATAATTTTTAGAACAAATATTATCTTCAGAAGAGTAGCAAAAATGGGTCACAAAGATGTTGGGTTATGACTTTGAAATTATCTACAAAAAGGGAAGAAAAATTTTCTTGCAGATGCACTCTCAAGAAAGGATGAGGATGTGGAAGCATTGCTTTGTGCCATTTGTAGTATCCAACTAGATTGGATAACCGAAGCAAGGGATGAATGGAAGAATGACGAAGAAGTGTGGGCACTCATTCATTATGGTACAAATATCGCTGATATCTTTGTAATTCCCAACTCAAACAAAAGATTATTTTGGAATTTCACACCTCTCCCTTAGGAGGGCACTCAGGATTTTTAAAAACTTACCACGGGGTTAAGAAGGAAATTTTTTGGGATGGCCTTAAATATGATATTCAAAATTTTGTGGCAGAATGTTTGGTTTTCCAACAAAATAAATTTGAGACAATTAAGAACTCGAGTCTGTTACAACCTTTATCCAATCCAAATCATCATTGGGAGGAGGTTCCAATGGATTTTATCAAACTTTTACCCAAGTCCGAAAGAAAGAGTGTCATCATGGTGGTAGTTGACAACCTTACCAATTATACACACTTTTGTGCATTATCGCATCCATTTAAATCAAGTATAGTTGCTACTACATGTATGGAAACAATTCAAATGATACATGGAAGCCCAATGATTATTGTAAGCTATAGAGATCCCATTTTCACTGGAAATTTTTTGACATAATTATTTTCTTGCCTAGGTACTCAATTAGCTCATAGCTCATCTTATCATCCTCAATCTGATGGTAAAATTAAGACAATGAACAAATGTTTGGAAGGATATCTTTGTTGCTTTTCATCTAATAAATAGACACAATGGGTCAAGTGGTTACCTATGGTTGAATGGTTGTATAACAGTCCTTCCATACTGCATAAACAATGACCCCATTTATGGAACTTTATGGATATCATCCACCTTCCATCACATCATATTTAAGAGAAAATTCTAAGATTCAAGCAGTGGAAGATCACATCGAACATCAACAACAGGTTCTCCAACTCTTAAAGGATAACTTCACTTTGGCGCATAATCAAATTAAACAACAGGAAGATCAACATCGCAGTGAAAGAAGTTTTGATGTAGGCGACTCGGTATTTTTATGGCTACAACCATACAAACAAAGGTCCCTCAAGCAAGCTAAGAAGGATAATAAATTATCACCAAAGTATTATAGTCCTTACAAAGTGTTGCAAAATATTGGTACTATGGAACACAAATTGGAGCTTTTCGCATCTTCCCGAGTGCACCTAGTTTTCCATGTTTCATACTTAAAGAAGATTATAGGTGACAAGCTCCCACTTCAAACAATATTTCCAGAACTTGACGACGAAGGAAAAATCATATTTGACCCTGAAGCAGTCATAGAAACAAGAACTCGATAGCTATGAAATAGATCAATTTTAGAGTACCTCATCAAGTGGAAGAACTTACCAATTGAAGATTTCTCATGTGAGGATGAAAATTTTATACAGAGACATCCAAAACTACTCAAGCGTTGAGGACAATAGTTTTTGGAAGGAGAGGAGCATGTTAGGTCCCTATAAGACTAGTGTGTCCCCTTATTGTTACTGTTAGTGTAGCCCCCTTATTTTTATTTTTGTAGCCATGTAGTACCCATATTGTTATTATTGTGCCCCATAGAAACCTACTATTGTTATTTATGTAATATCCCAAAAGGGAGAATGCAGTGATAAACAAACACAATATTTGAAACAAAATATTATGTGCACATAAGTTATGATCAACACATAGATACATATAATAATTGATCCATTTTATTATGTGAATATGAATAAGAGATACAACAATGCATAAAATAGAAGCACTCAAGCCAATAAAATGGACTAGAATAACCATGAAAACATGCCAAAGTAGGCATTGCGTAAATGGAGTTGATCGAAGCTAAATATTGTGTTGTCCATTCATTTGATGATGATTTTACAGTTTTTGGATGAAAGGTAAATGCAGATATATGGTGCTCTGGAGATCTGATGATGCCAAGATTGCAAATCTGGGCACTATGATGGAAACCCAAGATAACCAGAAAGGAAATCCAGATCTAAGAAAATCAGAATTTCACCTCCCTAGGGTTTGATCCCTTGACTGTTGGTTTATGAAGATATGAAGCATAAACTAATGTAATATGGTTGAAATGATTTATAGATCATATCTATCCTTTGAGGGTTGATCCCTCCTTCAGATCTCCAAGCTAGAAGCTTGAGATATAGCTTCTTCTTCCTCCTCTAAAGATGATAACTGCTGCATACACAATAGCTGGAAAATTGCGTTGTATGGGAGGGAGAGGTCGATGCCTGCTAAAAATAGTTTCTAAAGCTCAAGAATACTGAAAATAGAAAGTACAGAGTGAGGGGAAGATCCCTCATATGATTTCAAGTTGAAGTAATGGAAACTTCCCTCCTCCAAAAGATCTACAAGAATGGAATATGTAATCCTTGATGTGACTACTACTGCATGGAGGTATAATATGTTTGGCCCGATGCCTGATACACATCTAAAGTGTTGGAAGGTTGATCTTGAAGAACAAAGTGAAAGAGTGAACCCTCCACTGGTTCATCAGCTGAAATACTGAAGGACAACCTCCTCCTCTCAAACCCTGATGCAGAAATGTGTTATTTATGAAGATGTATGGGTTGCAGAAAGTAGGAACAATGTGCCACCAATGTCTATTGATGAATGGTAGCTCAAAATAACCTTCCAAGAGTAGGCACTTTAAGTCCCCCTTGGGTAAGTCTGGGATTCTCGCTCGGGAACACCCTATGCTAAACAGCACTGCGAACTTAGATAAACAGCATAAGCGTGCATATAAATGTCAAAGACAGATCTAGATATAAACAGATCAATAATCAATAATACAAAGCATGCTTTACAATGCTGCCTCCTCTTCCTTATATGCTTTGTGAGCCTTCCCATGCCTTGGCCCACCTCATAGTTGCATTGCACATGTGGACATAGGTCTCCATGTTGGTTGCGTTGTCTCTCCATGATCTCTGCATTTAATGTTCACCCTCTCCATCATGTGTGCACTAATGCACTACTTCCTCCATCATCTCATCATTTATTTCTCTATGATCTTACTTTGATTCCTCCATGATCTTATTTGACTCCTTCATCTCTCCATGTTCTTCTTATTAATGATGTTTGATCCCCACTCTTTGATTCATTAATGAGCTTTTCTACTATCCCATGATGTAGATTTATTAGTTAAAAAACCATGTTCACACTCTTAGGAGTGGATTTATTCATCTCAAGGGGTTATGGGTCCCTCCACCCATTTATTTACTTAATTAAGTAAGATAAGTAAGAACTCCAATATTCCAATAAATAGATGTAAAATTTGGAATATTACAGTCCTCCCTGCCAAAATGTTGCTTGACCCCAAGCAACTACAAAAGTATATTCTCCAGCCATCTATCCCCCTCCAAATAGCATCCACATAAGGAAGGCTTCCCCATTTGCTGCAATATGCTATACATGCCCACCCTCAAAGTTGTCTCTCTAGAATGTTTAGAGTGACCTCCAACTTTGTAGTTAGATGTCCATCATCTTCCATGAAGTTCCAAGTGAAAACCACATGTTGTCCAAAATCATTATGAATACATGAGATACATGAAAATTATTGGTTCATTCCATAAAAGGAAATATCCAAATCACAAAACAGTTCTCTATCATATGTTCCATGAAGTAGACTATGTCTCTCCATGCTTTCATATTTAGCCATATTGGCCTTGTTGGATCCAAGCATCATCTCGACATGGGTGCCAAATGAGAAGAAGTAGATACGTATGGGTAGACATGAAATATTTCAAACCATATTCTCCCAATAGAAGCCATTGTAGCAAATTTTCTTGCTTCCACACCATAACACAATCATACCAAGTGGGTTGGCCATATTCTCTCAAGAGGAGCCACCACAACAATGCATCTTGCTGCCCTACTACATTGTCATCATACCAAGTATGGTGTCCATACTCTCCCAATAATAACCATCGGAGGAATACCTCTTGCTACCATCCGACAATATTATCATGCAAAGAAGGGGAGTATGTCAAGCCAAACTCTCCCAAGAGTAACCAAAGCAACAAGATCTCTTGCTGCCTCTTCACATCATCATGTGAATCATGGAGCAACAACATAATGATTGACATGTGGAATGTCATATCATCCCAATACAAACAAACTCCATCATTACACATCATGAGAGTGTTATACCATATTCCAAACAATACCAAACACATAAACATGGGAGATGTCATTTGATGGCCAAACTCTCTCGAGAACAACCAAAGTAACCATGCCTTCTTTTGCTGCATTTTTCCATTGATATGAAAGGTGTTAGTATGGATTCTTTGTCGAAGTGTACGAAAAAGACCCACTTTAGCTACGCATAACTAATAGCCCTAACAACAATAATGGCTGCAAAACATCTTCAGATCTGCAATTAGTAGTTAGAGTACAGCAACAAACAGATCTATAAATGGAAAGACATTAAGCAGTAAAGTAAAGAGTTTGCTCCATGCATCCAATAGACAAGACAAGAACACGATTTTGAATGAATTTTTATATTACAGGGCACCTGGGAGGAAACAAGAAGGTGTATCCAGATCTCCTCAATGGGATGGGTTCTTTGTAGTCCTCAGCACTTCAGATCTAAGCTTTCTCTCTCTTGTAGATGTAGAAAACCCACTGTAGAAGGTAGAGCTCAATGGGAGCAACAATGGCAGAAAATGAGACCGAGTGTATAGATCCAGAGTGATCTAGTATGCAACAAAAGGTGAAGAATGATGGGGAAACCCTCCTATTTATAACAAAATATTGGGTCCTTCTAGATCTTGGTGCATGATTAAAATAATGTTAATCATATCTAGATCCACCTCTATGGAATATTTTATTATTATTTGTTGGAGGGAAAGGGTGTTTGACTTGGGTCAAATCCCTTGATTAGTGAAAAATAAATAAATAAATGATTTATTTATCTTTTAAAGGAAGTGGTTGGGATATAATCAAATAAATAATGATTTATTTGATTAATGGTGGTTGATTTGGTCATATTTAACAAGGAATATTATTTAAATAATTATTCCTAGAAAATAATAAGATAACTATGGTTTTATCTCATTAATTTCTTTGTTTTTGGGTTAAACATGACTGGGAATAATAATTAAATTATGGTTTAATTAATTATTCCTTTTGGGGTTTCCTAATTAACATAGTGAAAGCAGTTTTACTTGGGGTAAAACTGGACTTACATGGTGTACTTGGGTCCATCTAATGATGAAGAGTTAGATGACCAAAAAATGGTGTAACAGATTGCCCCCCAGCGTGCGAGTGTCAGGAGCAAATCGTATGACCGAAGTACGTTGTAAGAAGACAATCACTAGACAACAAAAGGGGATGTCAGAGAGAGAAATATGAGGTAGATAGTGTGCTGAAGGACTAGACCCTGAGGAGACGAGACTCGCAGGTGCAACAAGTCTCTGTTATGAGAGGGTACCTATGCTGAAGGCGGCGGGGGAGGCATACCTATGCCCGCCGTGACAAAGTACAAAAGAATAGTGTGTCCAGTGAACAAGGGACCGAACCATAGAGTACAGCTGGCATAATCAAGAGCCAGATAAAAATAGAATGAATAGTCTCACATACATGCTGTGCCTGGGATAACAGCCAGGACTAGTACAATATCATCTGAGTACATGAGATAAATACAACCCAAATGCCCCCTGTAAATGGGGAAGGGCTCACAAAATCTGACTGATATATGCAAATCATAGAGGTGCTGCAAGTGGCTAAGGCCAACATCATCAAAATCTAGAGCGGCATCAAAGGCTGCAATGAAGAGGTCATCCGGGCATGTGGGGGGCTACCTGCAGGGCCACCCCCTCATGAGGGCTGAGACATCTCACACACGCCCGGGAATCATCAGGAGCTGCTGCTGGGTCACTGGACTGTCCAGTATACGAATCTCGATCATGCTGAAAGGAGCCGGAGAAGCAATCAAGTCAAAGGGAGGTGAGAAATCCCCCTGCCTGATCCGAGGCACCGAACAAAAGTGGAAGCTGGAACCAAGGTACACCGCCCTCTAGACCTTGCTTCTGGAATAAATGTGCTGAGGTCGACAGAAGGAGGTCCGCCGTAGGTGAGGCAATGAGAGATCTTCAACTAAGGCACGAGAGAAGAGCAATAGAGCGACGGACAGACTGACACTAATGATGATGGTGGAAATGGGAAGGATGGAGTGGCGAATGGACGACTTCCCTTGTTAGAGCATAAAGGGCATGAATGACATGGCAACGACTGACACAATATCGAAAGGGACAGGGGACAGTGGGGCTGAAGGTCATGAGATGCGACACAAGAGAGGAACCAAGAAAAAAAGAATGGAGGGCTATAGTATGGTGTAAAAGGATGCAGGATAGACTCCATGAATGCAATGATGACTCAACGCGGATGCTCTAAGCAAGGGCGACTAGATAGTGCTGCCACACAATAAAGGCCCCAATGGGGGGTCATAGAAGCATGAGTACAAGGTGGGTACTCATGACGAAAATCAACACGAACATGGACAAGTAAGGGGGTGATATGGTGCCCCAAGTACAAGTGTCGTAAGTGAGGAAATTCGATTTTAAGGAGCGGTGAAGTGGTCCTTCGTGGAAAAAATGTGTCCGGGTGAAGTATCAAATCACCAAAAACTAAGTAAAACCCATTTGAGAGCTCGGTGAGATCTAACCAGCGGTGCTGACGGTTCGTCGAACAGGGCTACGGTGTGGTCGCAGCAGTCGAAAGAAGAAACAGGGGTTCTCTTTTAATGAGGCAGTTTTCCCTCCAAAATCATTCATTTGCTATTGTTGCTGTGGTGAATGTGGAGAGGAGAGAAGGCCCTAAATCTTGCGGTGAACGTAGCGGACAAACCGACCGTTGGATTCGAGATCCGTCACTGGAGGTAAGAGGCCCAACTCGCTTCTCGCATTTCGATGGATTAGATTTGTTAAAGCATGGGCCCAACACCCTAAACATCCTCCCTCATCTCTTACGGCCGGTCGCACTTTGGGGCAAAGGCGACCCGAGACGGTGCCTAGTGCGAAAGTGCGACCTGGTCCAGAAAATGGCAGAAAACTGCGACCTGGGAGATGAGGGGGGTTTGGTGCTGTTTTATGGCTGGGAGTTGGATTTTGGTGAAGTAGGAGAAATGAAAAAACAGATGTTGGCTATCCTTACAAATCCTTACAAATGATGTAAAGGCCTAGCCATAATGAGTCAAACTTCCCATGACCTAGGACATCATGGGCCTGGTCATATACTAGAACAAGGTCGCCTTCGCGAAAAGTGCGAGGTTGGACTTTTCGGTCATACTGAGCTTTGGTGCGTTTTTTGGCCGTTTCCATGGTTTGCAAGGCAACACGGCGGTCTTCGGAGGCACGCTCAAGCATGATAAGTCATTGTTCTAGCGGTGGGGTGTCAGGGAGAAGTTCAACGGCTAGTTGTAGAGAAGGAGTTTCACACTTGATTGGTAAGACAACCTCCTCTCCAAAAACGAGGTGAGGAGGGTTATGGTTGGGGGGCAGAGGTGCCCCCAAGCATGGTGTGGTCATGCCAAAATGTATCTAGAAAAATGGGAATCTAAACACATTTTAATGATGTGGTGTGCCATTTGTTCTGGTTATGGTTATGCAGTTTTGAGAAAGGAAATGGAGGATTACCAATCTCTTTTGGGACTGCATATAGGGATCAAATGGACTTTAAGTTCCCGAATTGGCATACCTGGTATCACTATCCCAAAAGGAGGATTTGGAGATAATGAACTGATGCTCTCGTAGAAAAGCTATAGGTTGGTCAACAATAATGTCGAAGAGACTGGGTTGCTGATGTAAGATGAGGGAACGATAAGGGGTATCGTCCCGAGAGTGATCTGAAGTGATATGGGACTCTAGAGGTTCTTCTAAATGTGGAAGAATACCGGGTCTAGAGTCAACACGACCAGATACACTAGGAGAGTGGTGGAGAATGGCGTCTCATGGTCTCTCAAATGTGGGTGCCCCCTTACCCAAACATTGGGTTTTGATGTAATGGCCACAAGGTGGATGTGGTGTCAACGCATGGGTTCGATGTAAGGGGGAATAGATAAAGTCAGGGGTGGGAATTTCTTCCATAATGTCGTTATCGTGATAGAAGATGGGGTGACCGGTGGAAGAAGAACCACCTGACATGGTGAAGTGGCCTGAATCATCATCATGAGAAGAGAGGTTCACATGCGCATCGTCACAATGGGTGACCGAAGAGTAAGTAGATAACGGATCTACCGATGTTGAGCCCAAGATGACCGCTGAAGGAAGGTCAAGCGAAACAACAAGGGAGGATTCAGATGGAACGTTCCCCAATGGTCTCATGGATGATGACAGGTACAAAATGGTGACTGAGGGCTCCGTTGGCTTAAAAGCGGGAGGCGGAATGTGAATGTCCTCTGGTCCGATTGAAGCGGCCTTGAATTGGCGGTACAAGTCCAAGGAGGACCGGTACTCGTCAAGGCGGGGACAGAGGTGGGTGTAATGGTCGTGAAAATCGCACAAGGCACAAGGGTGGTTTGTGCGCAAGTGTTTGAGTTTTGGGAGGGAGTCGGGGATAGTGAGATGGACTTCTGGGAGATCAGAGTCGGGGAATATCTCGTTGACCAGAAGCTTGAGGTGGGGCAATTCAGGACACATGTGAGTGGCATGACCGACGACATCACACAAAGCGCATCGAATGGCGGGCTTTGGTGGTCGTGGGAGGGTAAGGGATGTCGGGGGGGCCGGATCTTGATGGGTTGCCCCCTTTTGGGCTTTGCCTTTCTTCCCGGGAGCCGTCGCAACAGGAGAAGGGTCCTGTGGAGGTGCTGGGGGCACAATGGCTATGGAGGAAGCAAGGGGGACCGGTTGACCCGGTGTCAAAGCCATATAAGGTTTGGGGTGACCAGGGGGGGTGGCGGCTGGGGGGTCAAGGTACCAGACCGGAATGCCCAAGGTCAAGTTAGGGAGAGAGAGGGTGGCCATGACGGGGACAGAATATACTCCGGGAGGGGGAGCCAAGAAGGGGATCTGTCCAGCAGGGTAATGACCAGGAGGAACGGCTCCAAGATGGTTAAGGCCAGGGGGGACCGAGCCTGGAGGATAAAGAGGTTCGGGGGTGCCCGCTGTAGGGGGAGGGCCAGAAAGAGGAGGTCCGGCTGGCTGAGATGGATGGCTAGGAGCGGGTTGCGGAGGGCGGGGAGGAGGGTGCGGGCTAGCCGAGGCAGGCCGTTTATGGGCAGCCTGAGACGATTGCATCATGCAAACATTCGACAAGCCGGGGTCAGTAACAGGAGGGGGAGGAAGGTGAGGAAAAGTACCAAGCAGGGTGGAATCTTTATAGACGCCGGGGGAGACACTGGTCAAAGAATCGACGGTTTGCTTGTTGGCTACAGAAGAGATGGTCGTCTCGGAGGCGGATGGAGACGGCGGCTCATGATACGATAGTTGGTCAATGGTGACTATCTTTCCATTATGTGGAAAAGACATATTGCGGAAGACCGCGGATGGGACAGCAGACATGGCATAGGTGTAGCTTCGCCCCAATAGAATGTTGTAGTCTAGAGGGGCGTCAATGACTTCGACATCAACGCAAACAGTCTTACGGGCGAGGGTGATGGGACAGTTACGAAACAGGCCAATAGGCTGGGAGGCATGACCATCCCACGCTCGAAGGGTGATCGTGGAAGGGGCCAACTCAGGGGATCCGAGTTGCTTCCAAACCGAAGCGGACATCACACAGGTGGATGCGCCCTCATCAATTATACACCGGGATACAGTGGCGTTCCGGATTTTGACTGGGATTTGGAAAGCAACGGAAGGAGGAAGAGGAGGGTGGTCCGATTGAGTGGCGTCGAAAACAATCATTTGGTCATCAGCAGGATCAACAGCGCCCACGGCAGATAGTAGAGCCTTCCGTTGGGAAGGGCACGACTGGAGGAGTTCTAGTGTGGAAATGGCAGCAGGGGATTGTGCCAAATCATCTACTATACTGTACGATTGGGCGGCTCGACCAGAAGCAGCATTTCGGCGTAATGGACCCTTTGGAATCTTGGGGTGAACCTCAACTTTGGGTTGAGGGATGTGTAAGGGGCCACTGGGTGTCGAAAGAGGCTCTTTAGAACCTGAAGATGGAGGCTCGGGAGCAGACTGAGCAGGAGGCTTGGGGTACTGGTGAGACCGAGTTTGAAGGTGAAGGTCGACGGAAGGGGACGAATCGGAGCGCATCATAAGGATCTGGTAGTCAGAGGAACCAGAAATGGACGAGGGTGTGGCTGCATGGTTGTCGGGGGGTTGGGTAGCCATGAATCCCTGTTCAGGGAAAGGATCAATGAACACAGCTGGCGGGGTAGTGGCCACATTAGGAGGAGCGTGAGGGGAGGCGTGTTGTCCGCGCAATGTGGCTTGAGACTCCCACATCTGTCGCATCTGGGGTAAGAGAGGACAATCGTGAGTGTAGTGACCGTAATCACTGCAACACGAACAGGGCTTGTTTGTGCGAAGCGGCCTGTCCGGCCTGGGCGGGATGCCCTGAGGCTAGTTGCTAGTGTTAGGGTCCATACCAGAATTGGGTCCTCGGTTACCGGGGGCAGATGGGTTCTGGTTGCCTCTCCGCCTTCTTTGAGAAGAAGGGGGAATAAACGCACCCTGCTGTGCAAATACTTGCCCTGGAGGGGGTTGTAAGGGCTGTTGCAGGTGGTGAGGAGGCAAGGGAGGCGAAAGCGCATATGCTGGAGGAGTTGGCGCACCAGGCTGCGGATAAAAGTAAGGGTTGGGTTGGGCAGCATTGAGGTAAGCAGGAGGTTGGGCAAAAGGAGGAGGCATGCCGTATCCTGGATACATGTTGCCGGGAGGGGGCAGAGTGCTAGAGGTGCTGGCCCCTCCCCGAGGGAGGCCATGGCTCATAGGAGGGTGGTGAGCAGAGGGGTGGGAAAGAGATCCAACAATACCGTCGGCGGAATGAGATGCCCCCGGGGCGTTAGCGCCACCGGGCCTGGGGATGTCAGGGAGAACGGTATAAACATAACCAGATTGAGCGTAGATCAGGTCATATTTTAAAGCTATTTGGAGGGCGGCTTCTTCAGAGAAAATGAGACCGAGTGTATAGATCCAGAGTGATCTAGTATGCAACAAAAGGTGAAGAATGATGGGGAAAACCCTCCTATTTATAACAAAATATTGGGTCCTTCTAGATCTTGGTGCATGATTAAAATAATGTTAATCACATCTAGATCCACCTCTATGGAATATTTTATTATTATTTGTTGGAGGGAAAAGGTGTTTGACTTGGGTCAAATCCCTTGATTAGTGAAAAATAAATAAATAAATGATTTATTTATCTTTTTAAGGAAGTGGTTGGGATATAATCAAATAAATAATGATTTAGTTGATTAATGGTGGTTGATTTTGGTCATATTTAACAAGGAATATTATTTAAATAATTATTCCTAGAAAATAATAAGATAACTATGGGTTTATCTCATTAATTTCTTTGTTTTTGGGTTAAACATGACTGGGAATAATAATTAAATTATGGTTTAATTAATTATTCCTTTTGGGGTTTCCTAATTAACATAGTGAAAGCAGTTTTACTTGGGGTAAAACTGGTCTTACATGGTGTACTTGGGTCCATCTAATGATGAAAGGTTAGATGACCAAAAAATGGTGTAACAAAAGGCATGAGTCAAAGAAATATGACCCAGTGGGTAGTAACCATACTCACCTAAGAGCAGCCAATGCAGCCATGCCTCCTCCTTCATTACATCAGTGTCGTACAAGGCATGGATCATGGAAATGTGTGTTTTTGGGTAGTAACCATACTCACCCAAGAGCAACCAGCGCAACCAAGCTTCTTTCTAGCATATCTCATAGTTTTGCAAGTGGCCTTGCAACTTCTTTCTCCACATCAACATCCATTCATCCAAATGTGGATGATGGATCTCATTTTGCATAAACTTGGTATCCTCCCATTGTATGACACCAACCTCCTCAAACTGTTGAAGATCCTTACACTCCATGATATGTAGAAGTGAACCTCCCATGAGATATCTCTGTGAGATCCCCTCATCATCGAACCCTCCAAAACCCATAAGGTTCTGAATATGTTGTAGGTATAAGTTTCTCTTTGAGCTGTGATATGCTCATTGATAATGTCAAATTGAAAGGGGAAAAGATCGCCCATCTCAAGATGTCTACCATCTATCATCTAACTCCCTGATGCTTCATGAGTGAAGCTGCCATTAGAAAGCTCCAACAATGAATGGGTCCTCTTCTCATCACTGCTACTCATGGACAACGTTGCTTATCTCCATGATGATGTATCTGTTGTCTCAAGGCAAGGCACAATGCTGAACTCATAGCCAAACATTGTGCATAGGATCATACTCATCCCATCTTCTGAAACTCCACACTTCAACTCAAAGGGTTGAGTGTAGATTAACAATGAAAAATTGGGATATCTCTTCATCTCTTCCTTAATTAGATCAAGGGTTCTCTCCACAATGATAGGTTGTTGTCTCAGATCAGCAGGTTTCTCTATTCCTTGTTTATGCAATGGCCCTGATGGCATGTCTGATCTAGATTTATGCAGGAACGCAATAGAATACACATATAACCATAAATACAAAGATGCAGCAGAAATAAAACTTCATTTCATTAATATCAAAGACCTTAAATTTACTTACAAGCAGAATGGAAATAAACTAGCTAGGGCGCGGGTAGCTTATCTTTGAGAAGAGATGTGGCAGATACAGGCCTCTGAACTATGCTAAAATGAGGCTCTAGGGATTATTTATTATTTAGAAGCTATGGAAAACCATAAACATCCAAAACCTTAACCCTAGGAGATGAAGCACCAAAACTATGGGCCCCGTTTAGGTAAATTGGTGTTTCAACTTCCAGGGGACGTAACTTTGGCATACTATCTCTGTTTGACGCGCACCATACCTCGTTAGAAAGAAATATCCAAGGACTACAACTTTTTATGTGAGAAAAATCGATCCATGGACACATTGAGCTCCCATTGTTCCCAAAAAACTTTGTTTAGGGCCTCAAAACGGCTCCGGAAGTTCAGGACCCGAAAAACTGTTAAAAAGAGTAAGTTGTGCCGAATTGAAAAATTGAAAGAGACAATGGTGGGGCCCCAAGTGGAATAGTCAGGTGGCCACCAATATCCACCTGGATCATTCCTCCCCCCTTAGGAAGAAATGTTCCCCATTGCATTGAGTTCCTCCATGACATGAGGAAACTTCTACTAAACTTGATCCCTAGTGAACCACTTGCCTTGATGTAGGAGTTGGCCACATTTGACAACCCGATACAGTTGGATATTCTGTTGGTGAGTGTTCTTGATTTTATTTTCCATGATACAATCTGTGGTGGCATGTTCCATGCATTATGGGTTTAACTCTGTTGGTGTGAGTTGTTCTACAATGTCAAAGGTGTCCAGTAGAGGTGGGAAGTAGGGATGAAGGCGGTCCACATTGAATACTAGGTGCAGACCAAGGAGTGGTGGAATAATAAGCTTGAAGGCACTGTTCCCTACAACCTTGGTGATGGTGTATGGCCCATATCGGAGAGGTCGAATCTTGCGGTGGGGTCCAGTGCGGCGCTCCTTCTACAAATGTAGCCACACTTTGTCACCCACCTAGGAGTTGTGTGGCACCCAATGATGATCATGTCATTTCTTGTAGTTAGCATTGGCTTTGTTCAATATTTCATGAACCTATTGGTTGATGTGTTGAATCTTCTCGATGAATTTGTTCGCTTTGTTAGCTTCAGACTGGACATGAGCCGAATCGTCCTGAGTAGCCGCAAATGGCATAGATACGTCTATGGGACATAGTGGTTGGAATCCCAAGCCCACCTGAAAGGGACTATGGCTGGTTGAGCTATGGAGAGCTGAGTTATAACTTTGTTGTACATAGGGGAGGCTCTCATCCCATGTGCATGGATAATTTGAATTTTACATGTGCAGAATGTGTACAATCATCATGTTGACGACCTACGTCTGGCCATTAGTTTGGGGATGGAAATTTGTGTACTTGGTGAGCTTGGTGTCCAGCATTGACCAGAGGCTAGACCAAAATATTTTGAGGAACTTGCTATCCCAATCTGAGATGATAGACTATGTGATCCCAAAGTGCACCTGCACTCGTTCAAAGAAGAGTTTAGCAGTGGCTTCTGCTGTGATATTCTTCTTGTAGGCCGCCATAATGGCCATGTTCGAGAATCTATCGACGACCATGAAAACATGGTCATTTCCATGCTTAGTAGAAGGAAGGCCCGACATGTAATCCATGGATATGGATTCCCAAGGTCGACTAGGGGTAGTTAGTGGAGTGTAGAGGCCTTGCTTCTTCATGGCCAGTTTGGCAATGGCACAAGCAGTGTAGGATCTGATGTACTTCTCGACATCCTGTCGAAGGTTCGCTTAATAGAAATACTTCTGCAGTACTGCCATTGTTTTCTCAACCCCAAAATTCCCAGTGACTCGACTATAGTGTGCTTCCAATATCATCTTGGCATGATGGTCACTTGAAGGAACAAAAAGGTGTCCCGGGTGATATAACAGTGCATCTTGGAGGTGAAAATTTGGAACTTGCATACGCCCCAAGAGTGCCTTATATGTGTGGCTGAATTCTGGATCGCTCTTGTAGAGAAGCAGCCAATCAGAAGTCTCATGCCCGCAAGAGTTGAGAATGGTGGTTAGCGCCACGATTGGTGGTCGGCTGATGCACTCTGCAACATTATTGGTGCTACCCTTCTTGTACTTGATGTTCAAATGAAACTGTTGCAGATATGTGGACCACTTCTGATGGAGATCGTTCTGCAACTTCCCTTGTATCTGTATGAATTGCAGGGGTCGGTGGTCTATGTGGATGATTATTTCCTTCCCCAAAATGTAATGCTTCCATTGTCGACAAGCCTACACAATGGAATACATTTCTTTGTCAGAAGTGGGATACTTGCGGACTATGTCAGACAATGTCTCACTGTGATATGCCACTGGATGCCCCTGTTGAGTAAGAACTACCCCAATAGCATAGTTAGAGGTATATGTCTTGATCTCAAGTGGTTGTTGCAATTCTGGTAATGTGAGCACTGGGGCAAAACAGAGGCAATGTTTCAATTCTACGAACACCTTCTATTGAGATTCTGACCAAAATAATTTTTCTTTCGCTCCTCCCTTGGTGACTTGACTCAAGGGCCAAGTGATATCAGAGACTCCCAACAACCTACAATAGAAATTAGCAAGACCTAGAAAGCTACGAATCTCTGTTAGATTGGTTGGGGCTGGCCAATCCTGAATGAATTGGATCTTGGTTGGATCCACATGCACCCCCCTTTCATCAATAATGTATGCCAAATATTGAACCTCGGTCATGCCAAAAGTGCACTTCTCCAAATTGGCACACAACTTTTGTTGTCGTGGTGTTTGAAGGACTTGTCGGATGTGGTGGAGGTGCTCTTCCCAAGTCTGGTTGAAGATCAGAATTTCATCCAAGTACACCACTAAAAATGATTTGGTGAATGGCCACAATATGTCATCCATCAACCTCATGAATGTTGCGGGAGCATTCGTCAACCCGAAAGGCATGACTAGCCATTTCAAAAGGTCCTCCTTGGATTTGAAGGCAGTCTTCCACACATCAGAGGATTCGATTAGTACTTGGTGATACCCGGACTTCAAGTCAATCTTGCAGAAATATTTCTCCCCTTTGAGTTGGTCCAGAATTTCATCAATCTGTGGGATTGGGTACCTATTCTGGACAGTGATATTTTTTAGCACCCGACGTCAATACAAACTCTCCAAGTCCCATCCTTCTTCTGTACCAACATGATCGGGCTCCCACAGGGCGATGAAATCGACCAAATGTGACCTTTCTGTAGCAGCTCCTGAAACTACCTCTTGATTTCATCGTTCTCCAGAACAGAGCGTTGATAGATCGGTTCATTGGGAAGCGGCGCACCTGGGGTCAGATTAATGGGGTGCTTGACCTGACAGTGCAAAGTCACCCCTCTGGGTGAGGTGAAGATGTCCCCATACTCCTCCACAACCTTTTCCATTGTTTTTGTCATGCAGAGGAGCCTTGTCTAGAGGTTGTGGCCACAATCTTCTTCTCTCCCTGGGGGCGGATCATCAGGAAAACAAATTTCCTAGTTTTGGAAATGAGCTCACTGCATTTTTTTGCAGTAACCAAGGAGATAGCGGCAGGCGGTGGTACCTCTGGTATCATGTACAGCTTATTTCCCAAAGTAACAATAACAACACGAGGTCGGGACTCATACACAACATGTCACTTCCACAAGTATGTTTGGCCTAATAATACAACAAAAACATCAAGAGGAGAAATGTCACATAATACCTCATCTGTGAAGGGCTTTAGGTTGTAGAAAAGGCAGCATTGCTAGCTAACGCGAAGATCCCATCCTTGGTGAAGCCACTCGATGGTGTATGGATGTGGGTGTGATGTGGTTGGAAAGCCCAACCACTTCACGTCGTCTGCTAAAATGAGGTTCTTTTGGCTCCCATTTTTGACAATGAACTCACTGCATTTTTTTGCAGTAACCAAGGAGATAGCGGCAGGTGGTGGTACCTCTGGTATCATGTACAGCTTATTTCCCAAAGTAACAATAACAACACGAGGTCGGGACTCATACACATCATGTCACTTCCACAAGTATGTTTGGCCTAATAATACAACAAAAAAATCAAGAGGAGAAATGCCACATAATACCTCATCTGTGAAGGGCTTTAGGTTGTAGCAAAGGCAGCATTGCTAGCTAACGCGAAGATCCCGTCCTTGGTGAAGCCACCCGATGGTGTATGGATGTGGGTGTGATGTGGTTGGAAAGCCCAACCGCTTCACGTCGTCTACTAAAATGAGGTTCTTTTGGCTCCCATTTTTTACAATGAACTATAGCGGGGAACCCCTTACCCACATCTAGGAGTGGAAGAGACGCTCCTCCTCCTCTAGATCTTTTGATTCCTCCTTCTAGATCTTCCCAGTGGCAACAATGGCATTGGGCTCCACATCAATAATATTTTTCCCTTTTTCATTCCCCTTGTCAGGTTCTAATTTAGATTTGGAGCATGCATCTGATTCGAAAGCCCTCATCTCGGCCACCAGCGACTGCTTGGCTCGACACTCACTTGTGTTGTGAGTGGAGCTCTTATGGAACTCACACCACTTTCTCATGTCCTTATTTGGCTTCGTGGTGTTTTTCTTTGTTTGCAGCTTTGGCAGGTTGTCTTGGGCCACCATGCCTTGGCTTTGTCCTTTGTTCTACGGTTTGAGGACACTTTTCCCTTACTTTTGATTCGCAACTCCAAAGTCTCGCTTCTTCTATTTGAATTTATACTCAATATTGGCAGCATACCAATATGTCGTACCAAGTGAGGAGATGTTGAGGAACTTCATTTCCTCCTGAATGTATCTGTGCAGACAATTGTGATAATTTAACACCAAAATTTTATCTAAATATTTGATACCCAACTTTGTGCGTAGGGTATGGAATAGATTCGTCAGCTCATGCACATCTTGATCCCTTTGTTGTCGCAGTGTGGTCCATTGTATGTACTTGTCCTCATAGCTGCCCACAGGATAGTATTGTTCCTTGATGGTGTCCCAGAAATAATTCCAAGTAGGTACAGCTGAGAACAGAGAGGGTTTTGTCTCGTCCTTTTTCTCACAGTAGGTTTCTCACTAGTCCTTGACATGGGGGGTAGCTTTGAGGAGTGCAAAAATAATCCTGTCCCGGTCGGAAAATTCATGAATCGATAAATATCCTTCTAATAGATTCAACCACCTATCTATGACATATGCATCTATTTGACCCTCAATTATGGGAATGTCAAAGTTTACTTGTACCTTAAAGGGAGTCGCACCTCTAGAGTGGCTGCTGGATGCATATGCACTGTCGGTAGGCAGTCGTTGAAGGATCTGGCAATATTTATCCATCATCGCATTCCTTTGTTTTTCAAGGGCCTACTCGAGAAATATTTTGATAATATATCTTGCTCCCTCATCTTTCTTTTCATCCCCCATAGGTGGCCGTCAGGGTTTTCGAGGTTGATATTGCAAAGGTTCAACTAGATCGAGCCCTAACTCCTTATACCCTGACCTTGTTGGGGACATGCCAAGAAGGATCGAAAAAATCAGACTGCTCTGATACCACTGATCTAGATTTATGCAGGAATGCAAAAAAATACACATATAACCATAAATACAAATATGCAACGTAAATAACACTTCATTTCATTAATATCAAATAACTGAAATTTGCTTACAAACAGAATGGAAATAAACTAGTTAGGGCACTGGTATCTTTTCTCTGAGAAGAGATGTGGGAGCCACAAGCCTATGAACTGTGTTACAATGAGGCTTGAGGGCCTATTTATTATTTAGAAACAATGGAAAACCCTAACCATCCAAAATCCTAACTCTAGGAGATGAAGCGCCAAAACTATGGGCCCCGTTTGGGTAAATCAGTGTTTCAACTTCCTGGGGACGTAACTTTAGCATACGATCTCCATTTGACCTGCACCATACCTCGTTATAAATATCTATCCAAGGGTTAAAAAATTTTATGTTAGAAACATTAGTCCATGGGCCCATGTTGCTCCCTATTTTCCAAAAAAACATCATTTAGGGCCTCAAAATGGCTCTGAAATTTTAGGTCCCGAAAAATTGCTAAAAATAGTAATTTGTGCTGAAACTGAAAAACTGAAAGAGACAATGGTGTGGCCCCAAGTGGAATAGGCGGGTGGCCATGAGTATCCACCTGGATAAATGTCCCCACAAGCTTCAATAAGAGGTACTGAAACAATATGGGATGGAAATGATTGCAAACCTTGGATCAACTAATGTTTGGGTACTTCTTGCAGGACCACAAGATCTCCTTCAACTGGTACAATGACCTCTCCAATTTCTAGTAAGAGTGATGGCTTCTCTTCTATCAATGTACTGGTGTTGGAATTTTCCTCCTCTTCCTCATGCATCTCCTGAATCATGCATGGGACTCTATATGTCAAGAGCTTAAGACTGCTTTGCAAAGCTACAAGTGTCTCTCCTCTTGATACAAGTACTTCTGTAGCTAGTGGTGAATGTAGTGACTCTTTGTCCAGAGTGACAAGAATGACATTCTCCCTTGGCTTCTCAGTAAATGTCTCTTTATGAAATGTCTCTGGTTTTCTTCTATCAAACTTCTTCCTTATCTTTTGAAAGAAATCTGAATATTTAGTCACCTTTGCATGCTCCATGTGACCAAACCACCATTCATTTGCTTCACCTTGAAGGTGAAGAGCTGCAATCTGAACAACCTCTTTCTCAGCTACAGGATGTAGCCTGAAGAATGCATCTAACTCTTTCCTCCAAGCCTTTTCAGTGCTTGAGGAAGATCCATCAAATGTAAGCAAATAGAGCCTATTGTTCCTCTTCCTTCTATTATTTTTGTAGGATATTTGTTCTTCCTTGAGTTGGAAAAATTTTTGGAGAGTTAGATTCTACTTGAATGCTCTAGATTGTGCTTTGTACTCTTCAAGATATAGACTTAGAGTCTCATGAGTTTCAGGCTCCATATTTCTTCTATATCCATACCATTCACTGTCCTCTTCAAAGAAAGTGGGCATAGTAGATCTTTGAGGAGCTCTATGCTTCTCCGGTCTTCTTTGCTGCTGAAAAGAAGTATTGGGACCTTCTTCATTCTAAAACCTTATTGAGGTTTCTCTTTTCCTTTCTTTCTTCATTTCATTGATCTCCTTGTAGATAACCTTCATAGATCTAAAGAAATATGCAGCAAGACCTAATCCCTCCATTATTTACAGATCTCTACCATCTACTTTTCATATGTTGTCAAGAATGTCCACAAGTTGAACCAAATATCATGCTCTGATACCACTATAATATCCCAAAAGGGAGAATGCAGTAATAAACAAACACAATATTTGAAACAACAAATTATGTACACATAAGTTATGATCAACACATAGATACATAGAATAGGTGATCCATTTTATTATGTGGAGATGAATAATAGATACAACAATACATAAAATAGAAGTACTCAAGCCAATAAAGTGGCCTAGAATGACCCTAAAAACATGCCAAAGCAGGCACTGCGTAACTGGAGCTGCTGGAAGCTAAATACTGCGTTGTCCCTTCAGCTGATGATGATTTTACAGTTGCTGGCTGAAAGGGAAATGCAGATCTATGGTGCTTTGGAGCTCTGATGATGCCAATATTTTAGATTTGAGCACTATGATGGAAACCCAAGATAACCCAGAAAGGAAATCCATACCTAAGAAAATCATAATTTCACCTCCCTAGGGTTTGATCCCTTGACTGATGGGTTTATGCAGATCTGAAGCATAAACTAATGTAAGATGGTTTCAATGAGTTATAAATCATATATATTATTTGAGGGTTGATCCCTCCTTTAGATTTCCAAGCTATAAGCTTGAGATCTAGCTTCTTCTTCCTCCTCTCAAGATGACAACCGATGCATACACAACAACTGGAAAAATTTTGTTGTATGGGAGGGAGAGGGTGATGCCTGCTGTAAAATATTTCTCTGAAGCTCAAGAATTATGAAAATAGCAAGTAAAAATTGAGGGGAATATCCCTCATAGGATTTCCAGCTGAAGTACTAGAAACTTCCCTCCTCCAAAAGATCTACAAGAATGGACTGTGCAATCCTTGATGGGACTTCTTTTGCATGGAGGTATGATATGTTTGGCCTGATGCCTGATATATATATGAAGTGTTGGAAGGCTGATATTGAAGCACAAAGTGAAATGGTGAACCCTCCACTAGTTCCTTAGCTGAAATACTGAAGGACAACCTCTTCCTCTCAAACCCTGATGCAGAAATGCGTTATTTCTAAAGCTATATGGGCTGCAGAAAGTAGGAACAATGTGGCACCAATGCCTGATGATGAATTTCAGCTCAGAATAACCTTCCCAGAGTAGGTACTTGAAGTCCCCCATGGGTAAGGGTGGGATTCCCGCTCAGGAACACCCTGTGATAAACAGCATTTCATACTTAGCTAAACAGCATAAGTGTGCATAAAAACGTCAAATGATAGATCTAGATCTAAACAGATCAATAAAAAATAATAGAAAGGTTGCTTTACAATGTTGCCTCATCTTCCTTATATTCTTTGTGATATTTCCCATGCCTTGGTCCACCTCATAAATGCGTTGAACATGTGGACATAGGTCTCCATGTTGACTACGTTGTCTCTCCATGACCTCCATGATATCTGCATTTAATTTTCACCCTCTCCATCATGTGTGCACTAATGCACTACTTCCTCCATCATCTCATCATTTATTTCTTTATTATCTTACTTTGATTCCTCCATGATATTTTTTGACTCCTTCATCTCTCCATGTTCTTCTTATTAATGATGTTAGATCCCCACTCTTTGATTTATTAATAAGCTTTTATATTATCCCATGATGTAGATTTACTAGTTAAACAACCATGTTCACACTCTTAGGAGTGGATTTATTCATCTCAAGGGGTTATGGGTCCCTCGACCCACTTATTTACTTAATTAAGTAATATAAGTAAGAACTCTTATATTCCAATACACATATGTAAAAATTGGAATATTACAATTTATGTGCCCTTACATTATTATTGTAATGTAGACTCTGATTCTATTGTGACCCCTTAGACCCCTATATATAGAAATGGGGTTTTTTCATTTGTATCATCTAATAATTGTTCGTTTATGTAATGTAAAGGAGGTTTCCCCCTCGAAGTGGATAATTTTTAGGTCGTTGATCTATCTTTTCTTCTATTTTGTGAGTTGGTTGCATAACATTGGTTCAGTCATTTTCAGTTGTATTTAGTAAACTGACCTATAAATATTGTTATATCTAGTTGAATGTCAGTTGTGCAATGGGACAACAGTCTCAATTAGATATCTATTATTTAACTATCCAATTAGCCCAAAATAGCTAGTGCATGCAGAGAATTTGAGTTCCTCAACTAAAGTGGAGATGACAAGGAAGTGTAACATCAATTGTAGACTAAGCTTGAGTTTACAGATATTACATATAATCAATGATCAATCATTGAGAGTTGCAAAATTAATTTGGAGGAAACCCCTAAAGAATAGGGGATAATTTCCTTAGGATTTTCGCAAGGAAATAGGGGCCTTGGTGACAGCATAATTGGCTAAGTGTTCGCTAGAGCTTGTTCATTAAGTAGGATAACACTTATTCTTTTGCATGTTGAGCTCAAAGATGGAGCTAGGAATTGTAACAGTTTCTAAATTCATTAATTAATGCAAAGAGGCTTTGAGGGGTTTTTCCAAGTTGGGTTCCTCTATAAATCATTTTTTATTTGTGGTTATGGTTATTGCATTTCTATGCATGTTGTTCTAAATTGTGAATTTCATTCCGCAGATCAGTAGAGTAGACTTGTGTGTCACGATTTTCAGTTACAATTCTTGAGCAGTTGAAATTTCTATCAAATTTATACATGGTATCATAGCCCTGAATTCACATTAGAACTAGTATTCCGATCTTGTCTCTCAAGGATTTCGAATTTGAAAACTTCTTGCAACAGTTTTTCTTCAAGATCGAGAGAATGTATTTCAATGGACTTAGATTGGAGTATGCCCTAGAGGGTAGCTCGAATTTCATAACCTTGAAGGATCAAATGGAAGCACTGCTCAATGAAAATGGCATATTAGAATATATTAAAACTGACATTGAAAAACCTCCATAGTCAGATCCACAACAATTATCCCAATGGAAGAAGCATGTTGCAAAGACCAGGAGAATTCTTTTGGAAGGTGTGAGAGACCATGTGGTCTCAAATCTCCATGGAAAAGAGAAACCATCTTCTATGTGGAAGGAACTGACTGATCTATTCAAAAAAAAAAAAAAGTGGCCTTAGAAAATTGGCCTTGAAAGACAAACTTCGAAACATTAAGATGCAAAAAAATGATACTATTCCGCAATACCTCACCATATTTACACAAGTTCGAGATGAGCTTGGAGGGGTTGGGTGGCTATTGCAAAAGATGACTTGGTGAGCCTATCTCTTATAGGACTTCCAAAATCCTTGCACAACTACTAGGAATCTATGAATGGAAGGGAAAATTTATAGAATTTGGAAAGGTTTTGTTTTGATTCGGTCCATGAAGAGTTCAGGAGAAATAACCTGGATGTAACTTCAACTAGAGCACTAGATGAAGAAAAAATTTCCTTAGTTGGAAAAGGGATGAAGGGAAAAGGGAAGAATAACCAGAGAAATCCTGAATCCATCCAAAATAGTGGAAAGAAGAAAAACTTGAGTGATATAAAGTGCTTCCACTGCCACGATTTTTGGAACTATGCAACAAAATTTTCACACAAGAAGTCTACCAAGAATCATGTAGGAGGAGGAGCAGGTGAAGCATTGGCTTCACAATTCAAATTATACTTCACCCTAATAGCATACATGTACAACATTGTTATGGGGAGTGTGTGGTACCTTGATTCTAGTGCCTCATTCCATATGACAGGATGCAAGGAGTTTCTCAGTAGCCTAGAGGAGAAGGATCTCTAGATGCATATCGAAATAGGGTATGATGGGAGGTATAGTGCTACAGGTATTGGTATTGTCACCTCTGAGAGGGGGGAAGTCTCCCCTATTCACCTTAAATATGTTGTGTTTGAACATGGCATGAAAACTAACTGGATCTCTATAGTATATTTTTGAAGGATCATGGTTGTCATGTTATTTTTAGTAAAGGGAAATACTTTTTGAGAAACATAGCTAACAGACAGGTGAAGTAGATCGGGGTTCAAGTGAAGAAAATGTACAAACTTGATGTGGGATATTGCACTACATTGAGAATTAAGGTTGAAAAGGTGCAGAGTCATGATGTTGGAGAACTCTGGCACAGGAGATTGGGTCATTTACATAATAGTGCCTTGCATATCATGCAACAAATTACCATTGGGCTCCCTAAAGGCTCCCTTGACCAGCAGGATGTATGGAATGGATTCACATTAGGGAAGTATGTTAAATCCACTTTCCATGATCGAGAGAGCAGATAAGATGCAATATTGGAGTGAGTCCACTATGATGTTTGTGGACCCTTTTCTACAACCTCCGCCACAAAACATAAGTACTATGTTATTTTTATAGATGATTCCTCTATAAATTATTGGATCTTCTTCATACGAAAGAAGGATGATTTTTTTTGCAAGTTTGTTTAATTGAAGTCGTGATTGCTGGAGAAGGATACTGGGAAGAAGGTGAAGGCTCTCAGGAGCAACAATGGTAGGTGAATTTTTTTCGCAAACCTTCAAATATTTATGTTCAAAATAAGGTATTCAAAGAGAGTTGACAACACCCCATAACCCATAGAAGAATGGGATAGATAAGAGGAATAACATGAGCATAGTGGTAGAAACAAGGACCATGTTGCATGATCAAGGGTTTCTATTGCATCTATGGGAAGAAGCATGTAACACCAGTCTACTTGCAGAACTAGAGTCCCCATAATATTCTTGGCATGATCATACTAGAGGAAGATTTCTCGGCAAGAAAGCCTGGTGTGTCTCATTTCAAAAATTTTGGAGCTTCAGTTTATTGTCATGTATCCAAGTATTAAAGGAAGAAACTTGAGCCTACAATAGAGTTGGGACTTTTGTTGGATACACCAAAACTCCACACAATTACCAGATGTATCTTCCTTCACTAAGGATTAAAATTGTGAGGAGAGATGTCAAGTTCAATGAGGAGAAGGCCATGATATTCTCTCTATAATGAGAGTTGTGTATCCCACCGGGGTAGAAGCTTATAGATCCAAAGGATAAGCCTCAATATGACCTTCAAGAGCTTGTGGAGCAGCCACATGCAAAGAAGCAGAAAGGAAGCAGAGTGGAGGCAGCCACTAAACAAAAATATGTAAGAGAGGGGAGAAAGAGAAATAGAGAAGATGATAGATTATTGCAGGATGCAAGGGGAAATTTGGGAGCATGATACAGGAGCATTAGAGTTTCCAAGTCACTAAGATTTTTGAATAAAAGCTCCAAAAGGGGTTTCAATATTGTAAATGAATTATAATTCCTTAATTGGAAATATCATTAGTTTCATTTAATTATTTGTTGGTTTTAGGAGACTTGATCCAAGTTCAGATTTGAGGTTAACCAACAAACCCCTGTACTACTGGCCCTTTCAGCAATGACCTGCTTGTGCAAGTTGAGGTCTCACCCGAAGTAGTATGGGAGGGTACTGGAACCAAGTTTCCACGCCCTGAGAGAGAGAGAATTTAATAGTGTGGGTACCTTTAGATCTTGAACAGGTCTGCGCAGGAAGAGCCCTAACCAGAACCCTTAACAATATAACTTAACATAATACCTTGTGTGTAGCTTGTAACTCATAAGATAAGCAATAAACAAAGAGAGATATAACCCACTAGCACTAGATATATGCATTAATTTTTCTTTTAAGCATCTATTACATGTACACAATCTATCTACTAACTAAATTTAATAGCACAGAGATAACATGGAAATAACATGAAATGCAAACATATCATAGAGACATTCAATATCAGCAAAATGTCCTTCTATTCATCAAATAGTTCAGGTTCCTCTTACAAAATCTTTCACATACCTGCGAACACAGTCAGCGGGGTCCGCACACAGCCAGACTTAGGGTCTCCATGCACACAGCCAACATGAGCCCTTACCTAGAAAAATGCGCACAAAAAAACCTTAGAGCATATGTACCATAAAATTAAATTTTAAAAATTGTGTTCTTCGACTCATCTTAAACTCTTATTTATATTTTTATCCTGAGCTATACTAGGGTCTGCAAACTGTGGTTTGCGACCCCTAGATCTACCTTTTTTCCCATTACAATGCATGAGGGACTTTGGCCCACCCAAAATTCCCTTAACTTGTGCTGCACACGACTAAAATACTCAAAATATTCCAAAAATATATCCCAAAATTGCATTCAGAGGGCCCCGCTCCAACAGGCCCCCAACACAATCTTGTGACTTGTCCCTAGTCACAGCGATGGTGGGGTCTTCATCTTGCTCTAGAGTTGTTCGAGGGTAGTGGAAAATGGTTTTAGGATGCCCTCACTCTGTGCAGCTGCATTTTGTGTGATCTCCACCAAATTTTGTGAAGTGGGCCCCTCAGTAGCCAAAGAGATGTTGTCCAATGTCTGATTCAATGTTTTAATCACAGCATCCAGGTCCTAAGATAGTTTCATCACCTCATCCTCCCAGGGCTTCAGATGATCACTGAGAACATTTTTTATGGCGAAGCACCTCAACTTCGTCTCTTAGAGCATGACTGGTGTGAAAGTGTGCCAGTCGTTGGGTTGCAACAAGGGTGGGCATGGCTACTTCCAACTGACCGAATTCTTGCTCTTTTTGGTGCAACTCCTGAGTTAATTGTTGTAGAAGTGGCTCTCGCTACACTAATGACCATAGTTCCATAGTTATGTCCAATAATTCAGAGCCTTTTGCGATGTGAGAAGAAATACTTTTGGTGGATTCCTTAACCAGTGTAGCTCACTGAGTTCGCAGCTCCGAAGGAGTCTTGGGCTGCAGCTTCACCTGCAGCGCAGCAATCTGTTGCTCGAAGTTGGCTTTGACTATCTGCACCTTGGATCTAGACACCTTCAATGCAGCAACCAACCTCTCATTTTTTTCCTGGGGTGCAGCAGAGGCGGGAATGATAATTTTGGGTACCTCTCCGCACATTCGGTCGATTAAGTGTTCTAGCTCAACTCATTGTGTGACCGTTTCTTGATGCATTGCCTACGCTTGGACGGATTTCACTGCCTTGGTTGCGATTTTCTTCTCCGCCTCGCTCAGTTGCAGTTGCGCGTGCACCTCCCTGCTTTGGATTTTAGCAGAGATGAAAAATTGGAGGGTGTGTAGTTTCCCACTCGTTATCCTTGCAAGATCAAGGCCGACCTCCATACATGCTTGGACCTGTGGGCACAAGGTTGGCTCCTCTATGGTCATGGTTGCACCCGAGAAGGGGAAAATTTTGCTTTCTGTGGCGATGATCAAGGTTTTTGCTGGCAGGATCATTTGAATCGGCCTCGCCTGATTCACACTCACTTGCAATGTGCCTGCCTTCAGCTGCAACACCTGTAAGCTGGACTACAAGGCCTCCATCAAGACCTTTTTTTTCTCTTCCATGGCTTTCCATCTGTCCTCTAGCAAGGTGGTGACTACATCTGCGATGTTTTCCATGTCTTTGTTGGTTAAGGTGACCTCCGCATCTCCGCCAGACTTATCTCCCTTTCATTTCTTGCGCTGACCTTTTTCAGACTCGCTAGTGCACTTTGTACCTCTTGGGGAATTCGCACCCTCCCCACTGACTCCTTCAGTCTCGATGTCGTGCGTCGGCTCTTGTTCAGTCTCCTTGGTGGTGTCTTTGGTGGTCTCTTTCCCATTGGAGCACAGCTCAGTGTCCTTTGTCATATTCTGCAGAGCAATATCTTTTGGGGCTGCGTATTTTCCGGTTGTACCTACTGTAACCAGGGTGGTGGATTTGAGTCCAAGCTTCCATGCTAGCACCCAAGTTTCTATGACTTGGTCTACTTCTGCCTCTTTGACCATGTATGGTAGATTTTACCATGTTGGGTCTTTGCATGCTCTGATTTGCATTATGCATAGTGACGTGGAAGTCGGCGATGTGTTTGTATTTATCATAAACTGCAGGAGACAGTGTCGGCCTGAAGTGTATTTCTGCTGCAAGTGCACCTTCAAACAACACCCAAAATACCTTATTTTCCTTGATTCGCTGCGGGTACTTAGAATCCCACAGATTGGTGTAGTGCGCTCCCTCGTGTTAGGGTCCTATAATAATAGGGTTCATAATTTTTGAATTGATTTTGATAGGCTTGTAAATATGTACATACTTTGCTTTCTGCAAGTTTTTTTCCCATATTTTGAAAATAATAAAAATGAAAAGAGGGTAAAAGTCCTAAAAGAAAGATCAAAGGACTTAGAAAAAATAATGGACCCCAAGAGAAAAAAGAGATAAAATAAGACCTGAAAGTGAGAAAGTCAAAATGCCACTACTATTTACTTTCACTGCAAGAATAATGATTATGTGAAGATTGTCCAAAGTGCCATAATCCATGATCAGTTACACAATTAAATCTTAAATTTTCATGCTTTGAATTTCATGTTTTAGATAGAGAATAAAGATATGTCAAACAGTTTAAACTTGACAAATCAGTAGATAGTTAGAGAATAAATGAGGAGATCAACAGTTTAATCTGAGCCCTCAAATGAAATAAGGTTAGACTTAGATATTTTTATGCTTTGAAAGAAAAATGGATTTAGGGTTGCAAGCTTAAATGCACCCATGAAAATGAAGTAAAATGTGTTAGAATAATGATGGGTAGGTAGAAATCAGTTGTGCAAGATATGTAATAAAGCATCATCGGGAAAAAATTACTAATTTACCCTCCCCCACAATGATCCAGTATTCTAAACCTTTAGTTAAAGAGACTCCTAGCATTTCTCTAACTTCTGTTGGGATCAGACCATAGGCTTAATAACTGATTGGTTAAAAATATTGGATTCCCTACATAAAACCCATTGCATCAGTATATCCACCCTTTTCCAAAACTATAATATCTTTTCCAATGTAAAAACACCTTTTTTTCTTAGTGAAAAGTAAAACCCCCCCTTGATTAATTTCATTTTCATTCAAAAACACTCAAAAAACCTACAAAATTCATTGTATCCTAAGTCTATGTGTAAAAAATCAAAATGGGACAAACTATGCTTAAAATGCCTATTTTTACACTTTGCTTAGTCTTAAATTATGTATTTTTATTTATTTCATATATTACATCTTCATTTCATATTAACTACTAACCTAAAGTATCAAATCCCTATATTATATCCCTCCCATATATATTATTAAATCCATTATATATAAATAACCCCCAAAATCCATTTACTTAAAGTTTAAACCTATGTTAAATTATTCCATGTGACAAAAATAAACCCGTCCTTTTTTCCCATAGGTTTCAACATATCAATATAAAAATATCCTGCCCCTATGGTATTAAAACACTTGTTAAAAGTTTTATTTACCATATAATATCATACCTATGCCATTGATTGAAAATTTTGTTAATGTTTAATTGAAAACATAAAAACATCTAACCCCCACCCAATCACATAATATAAAGTTTTTACATTATAAATATAATATATTTATAAAGTTCAAACTTATCCCGCCGCATTGATAAAACCTCGGACCCCACCTCTGAATGCTGAGAAGCTCTACATCAAATCGCAGTCGTTCGCACTCATGCTCCTAAATCTGATGATTCAAAGGCCATATCGCTAATAAAGTCGTGCAATGATAACTCTTTCCTTTCCATGTGAAATGGGTTGTTTCGCCCTTTCCTCTCTCCTCCATGTGGCCCAGATCTATTGGATTACATCTGATCCAACTAAAACCTATTACCACTTTAATCCAATGTGATAACCACTTACTGTTTTTCTCCTTTAAAGCCCGAAAACTGCCCATCGCCTGACATGACTGCCATTAAATGCAGGTACTTTAAACCTAAAATTTCAAATAAACTCTGAAAAGCACCATTGATTCCTTTTTCTGCATTTTTCAACTGTATTGGTCCTCCCGACTCAGAAAACGAAGCCTGTGCTTTGTTTTTAAGTCTAGAACCTGAAAAAAGCCTGAATTTTCTGTTGAAGATTGTTGGAAGACTCAAATTACTTCCAAAGACCAAAAAAGATACCAAGGACCCGTCAAACAACTCAGAATCTGTTTCCAATTACCCATACCTACATAAACAGGTATTTTCGGAGAAAATCTAGCCTTTGTCATTCTGAAAAGAAATTACTAAAGAAATTGAAACCAGTATAAGCCTAATTTCTCCAAGAAAGCCTTTAGATTGCCCAAAAAGAGTCAAAACCCTGTCAAAATTTCGATAAAACCCTGTTTTATACTGCATTCATTTTTAAAGCAAAATATTGAGTTTATTCTAGTTTTTACAGACTATATAAAACTCTAATCAAACCCATAAATCCTTTGAAGGTAACCTGATCCTCTGTGCTTAATTTCAAACAATTTTTCAACCCAATTATCCACTGAAAAGACTAAGAAACCCTTGTTTCTTATTTTCATAACCAGTAAGAGTCTGAAATACATTTTCAAGACTGAAATTTAAAGATAAATCCAAAGAAAGAACAAATTGTACCCATTTTTATCCAAGAACCTCTGTCAAAGTCAAGAATACTTTTGTAAACCATTTAATCTTACAGAAGAAACCAAAAAGCCTAAAAAATAGAGTTTCAATAGTCCTAAAAGCCTAAAAATGCCAAAATTCACTCCAGTTATGTCATCCAAGACTGCCATCATTATGAATCCTCTACAACCTCCTGTTGTATACATTGAGCACATCCCTTTAGCAGATGTAGACTATAAAATAGCAGATCCAATATTTGAATTTAATTTGTTAGACCTCCACTGCTGGAGCTATGAAAAGTCCTTAGATCAGGTTGAAGAAGTCCAAATTTGGGAATCAAACTTACCCAAATATGTTGTTCCAGTCACTCATCAATTCCCAGAGGTTACTAGGTTGTGTCAGAGTTATTATTCACCTGAAAATAGAGCAATGATAAATGCAAAAAAAGAGGTAATTTTTACAATTACTGTTGAGTCCATAAACCAGATGTTACAACTCAAACATGATCCTAAAGCAGTTCCTTTTTCAATAGAGGCACTTACAAAGTTGTACATTGGTCTTGATTTTCCCAAAAGGTTTCAAATTTTTCAAGTGTTCATGCCTTTACATGTTGAAATTCCACAAATCAACCCTCCATATTCTACTTCAAAATTTCCAGAAGGGTCTAGGCATGTCATTTCCATGTTTTCATTTATCCTAGGATACTTTAGAGATGAACATATTGATGAATCAATCCTAGGTTTCCTATCTATTTTTGCACTAGGACAACCTCCTTCTGTCATCTTTAATTATGTTGAGTACATTTTTTACAATATCCATGACCAGCTGGTTAAATTTTCAACTGAAGGAGTGCTTAGATACACATCTTTTCTCTTCCATATGTTTTTGTATTTTCAAGAAAACAAGTTTCCAGTAACCGTCCATAAGCTTGATATAGAAGAAATCCACTTTCAGTCATCTTTTGGACTTCATTGATCAGAAAAGAGTCCTTAGAATTCACTTTTGCAGAGTTTACGGATAATTTTTTCCATCCATTGATAAATATGTTGAACAACATGTTAGTTCCTAAATCCACCCTAGGCTGAAATAAGGCAGAAAAAGGACAACACCAAACCACGCTCAGCCTCGTAGCTAGCCCTACGAGGACAGGAGAGGGCTCTCTCCGGGTCAATCTCAACGAAAATATTCAAGATGGCTTGAGATGACTAAAAAAACAACCGATCTTAGGCTAGATAAACAAATAGGAGGGTTTGATTTTGATTTTTTGGGATTTGTTGGAAAAAGGGGAAAGACAATTTTTGGGCTTGGGGATGAGGCCAATTTCTTGCAGAGTTCAAGTTGGGGCAAGGTAGGTAGTGGCTTTGATGTCTTAGATCAAATGAATGGATTAAAAAGACTGCTGAGGAGATGAAGAGGGCAAGAGAGTGCAAGGATCCTCTTCAAACTGACGAAAAACATATAAAACTAAACAAAAGTCTAAGACAGAGCACCAGCAAATCAATCAATTCTACCTCAGTTACTCATTTGTTTAATTCAAAAGTAAAGAAAAGGGAAATGTCGTACATAAACATTAATGAAACTTACAGATACATGGAGAAAAACATCATCAAAACTCAGAGCCACAAGGATCCCAACAAGTGCTGCAAAACTCTGGCCTTTCCTTTGCCAAAAATCTGAAATGAATATACAATGGAGTGCCAAACTATTCCCAAGAGTCCAACCCTGAAAATGTCTCAGAAAATACAATATATAGACCAACCTAACCCCTTTCCATGCCTCTAGAGGTCGAGCTCATCCTTCTAGGAGTTGTTTCAACCAATTCTAAACATGGAGCTAAAATCTAAGCAGCCAAACAACTTGCCTCTATATGCTAGGACACTGATCCATTCACTCAATTTTCACTTTTTAGTGAATGAATCCTCTAGAATAAGTACAAACATGCCAAATTTACATCATAGTTACCAAATTACATCAAGACAGATCAATCATCACATGAAAAAGTAAAACTAGTCAAAACTGGGCGAATTTCTAGGCTGAAAAGTGAAATTTAGGCAAAATTCCTCTAAGTGCCGCGCCCAAATTCTCTATGCGTCGCGCCACTTTGACCCTGTTTTTGGGGCACTTTTCGAAGTCCAAATTGAGCTCATGATAGCTCGTTGGAAATAACTGTCTATCTTCTATCCAACCCAAGTGGAATTTTTGGATTTGGATGTCATTTGCCCCTCCAAAACTGCAATCTCCCAAGACTGGTTCCTGCTGGTGCAAAAGGTGGCAGAAAGGCCATTTTCAAGGTGTTTTTGGCCCTTTAGGCAGCCCAGAATTTGATGAAATCTCTCGGCCATTCCTGAGAATGCATAAATTTTCCTAAAAAACCCAAAAATATTAAGTTTTCTTCCAGAAGATGTCCCAATCATAAGCGCGCGTCTGGTGGCGCGACGCGTCGGGCGGAAAAACCTGTTTTGCAACCAAAATTTTCAAAATAACAAAATATTCTCCAAATTTGCTGAAATTTGGAGTGAAGGTCTCCCATTATGTCTCATGCTCAGCCAAGGAAGCTTCGGCCAAGATTCGGAGTGGATCCCACCTTTTCCGACGTTTTAGTGCTTTTCTCAACCTCGCCTTCAGGATCTTCATTTTCGCTCTACAAACGTGTGTGCGGGCCCAATAGTGATTATTCATGTGTCTGAGCATGTATTTGTCCCTATTTTCCTTCACCAAAAACTTCTCCAGATGAATTTTGACGTGCGTAAGGCAAGTCACTCACTCAAATGGTGTCATGTCACCTGGTCTCTTCCGGGCCAATTCCCGGTCTTCACGGATTTGCCGCAACTCTATGAGTGTCTGCTGATCCTCCAGTTGTTTATTCCGCTATTCCAAGTAATATATAACCCACTGAGCTCTCTGCAATTTCTCATTCAGTGTGCCGATCTCAGCTTTCTGCTCCTAGATTATCTCTTTTAGCTTTGAGCTGGGAGAGCTCGCATCAACATCGATGAGTATAAAATCAATGTCTTGGCCTCCTGAAGGGCCCTCATCATGCATAGGCCTCTTGCCTCTGTCCTGAACCTGTACCTGTGCTGATGTCGAAGGCGATACCCCTTCCACGCCATGTGGAGATAGTACTCACGCTGCAGATGAAGATAACGAGACCCCTTCCACCCCTGGTGGAGATAGTACTCGTCGTGCCGCTAAAAATAAGGCTTTGTAGCCTCTCTGATATGTCACATACACTGGAGCACTGATGGGCTCAGTCTTAGGAACCTCAAACTGATGTGAAGGCTCTGCCTCATCATGAACAATCTTGGGAGGAGGCTGAGGGGCTGCAAAGAAGTCACGGGAAATAAACTCCTCCCATGCAATGCCCTGCTGTGCAAGCTGATGTACCACCATGATTTTGATGAGCGCATAATGGTAAATGTTGTTATGTTGCTGCTCTGGAGACTTCTTTTGCACAAGGACTGTCATCCGCTCTATGTTACGGCACATGAAATATGGAATATTCATCCTACAATATGAGATATCATCTCACAATACTGATAACATGAATGTTGCTAAAAGCATGTCATTGCAAGCGGGCAGGCCTGCAATTGAGCCAAAGAAGTGGGCTCCTCCCTAACGTGTCTGCTACTCTTATGAGACCTCCTCAGCACATTTAGCTCTGCGGTTGAATCACTTTCCTGCTCATACCCTTGCTCATATGATGAATTTGTCTCTGACATGGTGCTGAAAACAAGGTGTTTGACAAATATATGCTGATATATGTATGGTGAAAATAAGAGTTAGGTGTATGTTTGAAAATGATGAATTGGTGCTTGCCTTTCAATACCAAATATGCCAAATGTATCAAGAATGAAATGAGGGACTGTGGGAAGTATAAACAGTGGGCTAAAGGACTGTCAAATGAAACTTAATTTGTGAAAACAGTAATTTGAATGTATGGGGATTAGGGATTTGGGAATTAGGAATATTTTCAAAGGATATGGGAGTGGGATGGTGATGGGACTTGTAGTTTTTAAGGATAGGTATAAATGCAATGACAAGACACCCTTAAGCTAGTTAAATTCAAGGATATAGAGACAGTCGCATGTTTTGGGAATTGGGAATTTAAGTGATATGAAAGGGGGAGGGTGATAGGGAATAGTAGAGTTTTTAGGGATAGAAGTGCAGTGACAAAGTATACTTGGGTTAAAGTAGAATCAAAGATATTGGAACAGTCCTTGAATCTTTGGTAATCAGGATTTTATCAATGATATGAAGTGGTGGCAAGCGATAGGGTTTGGGGATTTAAAACATGGGACAAAGGGTATAAGGGATATAGGACAGTGGGTATAGGAGAGGGGATCATGATAGAATAGTGTGACAGTGATAGAATAGTGATAACAATGACGAGAGCTCACATGACAATGGAATGAGAGTTTAAACACCAAAATTCAAGTTTTGATCACCTCTTTTCAAAACCCTATGGAGCAGATTTCAATATGGGTATAGGGTTTATTCTTGCACCAATTAAATTTCTTGAATCAACCTTCAAAATCACAGTAAACACCAGCAAGATCGATTGTATCCACTTACTTGAACAAATAGGAGCGAAAAGTGTTGAATTCGTTTTAAAAATTGATGAAGCAGTGTTAAATTCCGGCTTGGGGGCTCTGTGCGCCGTGCGCAAGCCCAATGCGCCGCGGCCTTTGGGTGCGCCACGCCAGAAGAAAATAACATGGATTTTTTCGGCTCTATGCGCCGCGTCGTGTGGGTGCGCCGCGCGCAAGCCCAATGCGCCGCGGTGCCTTCAACACACATAGTCGGCCTTCTAAAACACAGTTTCGCTCTTCAACTTCAAACTTGACTTTCTCTTGGAGATTTTCTCAATAACTCTTGTTGCAAATGAATGAATGGGCTTTGAGAAATATCTTATAGACATGGTTTTAATCTTTTCTTTTTCAAAACCCATTTTGTAATGTTTTTTACTTTGGCATTTTTTCATTAAAAACAACTTTGTATTTTTGTTTCCTGACTGACCTTCTGAGCTTTGAATGATGAAATTGGTTGATTTTTGCAGGGTGTTGGCGTTGAACCTTGGCAAAGGATGACCAGATTTTGCATGGTGAAGTACATCATGGTGAAAAGATACATTTTATTACAAAAACAAATTTTGACAATTTCTTATTCAAAACAGAGTTTTGAACAAGAAATGTCCTTGAGCATGTTTGATGATAAAAATTTTGAACTGAAAACTTATTGAAAACCTCCTCATGGCCTGCGGGCATTATTCAACATTTCAAAAGACCAAACCCTAGACCTAGAAACTAAAATGACTCTTTTTGACCAAAACAGCTTCTATGATTGTAAATGACATGAACTGATCTTTGATGAATTTTGAGAAATTTGACCAAAACAGCTTCTATGACTGTAAATGACATGAACTGATATTTGATGAATTTTGAGAAATTTGACCAACCCAGCAAGTACAATCATGAGGGAAAATGAATGAATAAAACCCTTTTGTCAGACAATGGCATGCCCCTAATGAAATGCAGATGAATGAGCGGAATGAGACACCTAAACAATGAAATGCAATAAGATAAATGATCTCTGACGGAGGGCTGTAAAGACCGAATCTAACATTGGCTCCAATGGGGATGGTAGCTCCTTGGAGGTGCCAAGAACTACAGATCTTTGGAAAGCAGACAGTGCCTTCATCCATTGGGTGATGGAATCAAAAACTCCAGCTGAAATGCATGACTGAAAACTGATGACTTGATGACACAAATTGACTCTCACTCAACTAAAAACTGACTCGATACTTTAAACACAACTGAAAAACTGGAAAAGATGCTCAAAGTAGAGCTTATTCAATACAACCTACTCTAATTGTTCCATTCATCACCTGATCAAGTGAAATGGAACAGCCAATGAAACCATGTAAGCATCCTGGCTGCTATTTGATTTCTTCCCAAATGCTTTCTGATACGCAGGAAAAGAGAAGAATCGAACGGCAACTCCCATGGAAACTTGGAATCAAGTTGACTGCTGATAAACTTGCAAAACATGAATTCACTGGATGACTGCAAGAATACTGCGAAAGGATCTTCATAAACATATCTATTGATTTCCATTAACACATTACTGCTCTGGTCCAAGTAATCTTCATAGCTGGATATTAAGATTTTCCTCACATTTGTGCTGTCTTTCTTTGGTGAGTGCAGCAAGCTGTCAAAAGGATCCTGAATTTCGTGAATAACCAAACTATGGAGCTTATTCCAAACAGAACAAAAGTCTCCTTTATCAATCTCCTCATATGACTGCAAATCTTGATATAGGCTTTGTAATGAAAAATCTGTTAAGCAAGACAATGAAGGCGGCTTTTGAATAAGATTATGATCAACATTCTTTTCTGTCACATGGTTAGCCAACGGAGAAGAATTTTTACAGCAAACATCATCCAACACACGAGCAATAGGATCATCAAAAACTTGATAAGACTGTTGCAATGTATCCATTGAAACTGTATGACATCCTACTGGCTTATCATCTTTTTCGTTAGAGATATTATAAAGATTCTGCTTTATGAACTGAAATGCTTCGAAACAAAAGGGTACAAAATTCTCTTGCATCATTAAATCATGTATTTCATCTTCCACATCTTCATCTGTAATCTAACCTTCAATTTCATTTGGTGGCTGCAAATCTGGTGCTAGGGAGAATTTTTTATCTGAAATGATTTCATCAGTCATTTAAAGGGAAGATTTCTCGTCAACAACTTGCTCAAGAATTTCGCTATCTGTCTCATCCTCAACATTAACACTGAGAGATTTTTGATTTCTTACAGGCTTCTCATTTGAAGATTTACTATGCAATTTACCCTTCAAAAACTGGAATGATTCAAAACAAAATGGTACGGAGTCACCTTGTATCATTTTATCATATGTACCAGCTTCCATGTCCTCATCTGCAACTTGACAATCAATGGATTTCGAGGGCTGAAAATCTGAATATGAGAAATCTTGAACAAAGTTTTCATTGCCCTCAAGATGATCCAGATCAAGACTTTTCGACAGTTGATTTCTGATTGCACTGTAGTTATCTCTAATGAACTGAAATGAATCAAAACAAAAAGGCAAAGATCCTTCACTTACTTCAAAATTTGCTGCACTTTCCTCATCATTGTCATAGCTGACATGCATCGGTTGATCACTGTACTCGAGCTGTTGAAAGTGACCTTCCTCCTCGCACAAACTAGCTGTTGATTTGTCTGCAAGGTTAGCTTCTGTTTGGAGAACATAATCATCATCATACTGATCGAACTGAGGCAAATCAGTATACAACATATCATCAAGCATACATGTCATATCAACAGCTCTCTCTTCTTCAAAATGATCTATAAAGCACTCACTATGACAACTGGGATAAGAAACAAAATGTTTTGGATCAGCCACTGGTTCTTCTTCAATCAGCAAGTCATGGGTTTTAACATTATACTCATTCCTTGTGGTGTTCTTTTGCATCATCTCTTCCACTGCACTTACCAACATGTCAAGATTTACCTCTAGAGATGTCGATTTCTCCGGATCTATGTTTTTTGTCTCTTCTTCCTTCAACCTTGCCATTCAGATCAGAAAATGAGTCTCTACATTTACTGCACTGTTCTGCATTTCTACAAGTGTTGCAATGTTCTTTTCTCTCAGCTGAAACTCCATTTCCGGATCAAAGGCACCTGGGTAGTGCAAGAGAGAAGATCTACGAGAAGGTCTTATATCAGCTGGCATCGAAAAATATACTTGGTTAAATCTGGCAGAAAATTTTTGTACTGTCTCCCCTGACTGTCTTTTCAGCTGGTTATACTCTTCTATAATCAAGAAAGGGTTCTGTCCGATCACCCACCTGTCAAGGAAAACTTCGACGAACTACTGGAAATCTAAGATGCTCGCATCAGGCAAGGTTTTGAACCAACTGTTCACTTGGCCTTGCAAAGAAAGAGCAAAAAGCCTAATACTGACATCCTCTTCATCAACTTCAAAAAGGTCTAGAAAAGTCTCAACATTCTGCACATGTTGCTCAGCGTTGACATTGTTACATTCACCGTCAAATCTTGGTAGATATAGGTCATAGTTTTTAGGGAAATCATGAAGAATAGAAGGTAAAACAAGAGGTTTATACCGATCTGGAATTTTACAAGGTGTACGAGTATATACAAGAGCTGCGAGATCAGTTTTGTTTTCTTTAGGCTCATGAATCTGAAGAGAGTCATCATAAGATGTGGGAAAGTTAAGGAGGCCAGGATCAAAGGGAAACTCAGTATTTACACTTTTTGAATAGGTCGAGTTAAGATTTTGATCACCTTTCTCATACAACAAATTCTGAAAAACTTTGAGGACAGCTTCAAGAACAGCAAAGAAGTAATTTACAAGAAAGCAAACCAGATCTTGAATACCATTCCACTTTGGATACCTGAACTTAGTGTACGATCCTTCCATTTTCTCAGAGAAAAAGTTAGTCCTCCAGTGGAGTCTCTACATTGAGTTGGAGTCACCAGGTGAATGATTTCAGCCTTCTGATGTTTGATCGTTGTCCACCATCAACAATCAGATCTAAACTTGATACATGTACTGGGGCAAGACAATCTACAAGCCAAGTGTCACGTTCACAAGCTAGACCGGAGATTGACTGAAGCAACATTTATCTACTTCCGCTAATGCAAAGCAAAAGCGTTTTGAAGGCTACCTGGCATAACTTCAGGCTTCGTCTGTAGCTTATGAAACAAATAACACTAACAAGCAAGCCATTTTCTTCCCCAATATGGTCGCCACTATGTTAGGTCCTAAATCCACCCTAGGCTGAAATAAGGCAGAAAAAGGACAACACCAAACCACGCTCAGCCTCGTAGCTAGCCCTACGAGGACAGGAGAGGGCTCTCTCTAGGTCAATCTCAACGAAAATATTCAAGATGGCTTGAGATGACTAAAACAACAACCGATCTTAGGCTAGATAAACAAATAGGAGGTTTTGATTTTGATTTTTTGGGATTTGTTGGAAAAAGGGGAAAGACAATTTTTGGGCTTGGGGATGAGGCCAATTTCTTGGAGAGTTAAATTTGGGGCGAGGTAGGCAGCGGATTTGATGTCTTAGATCAAATGAATGGATTGAAAAGACTGCTGAGGAGCTGAAGAGGGAAAGAGAGTGCAAGGATCCTCTTCAAACTGACGAAAAACATATAAAACTAAACAAAAGTCTAAGGCAGAGCACCATCAAATCAATGAATTCTACCTCAATTACTCATTTGTTTAATTCAGAAGTAAAGAGAATGGAAATGGTGTACATAAACATTAATGAAACTTACAGATACATGGAGAAAAACATCATCAAAACTCAGAGCCACAAGGATCCCAACAAGTGCTGCAAAACTCTGGTCTTTCCTTTGCCAAAAATCTGAAATGAATATACAATGGAGTGCCAAACTATTCCCAAGAGTCCAACCCTGAAAATGTCTCAGAAAATACAATATATAGACCAACCTTACCCCTTCCCATGCCTCTAGGGGTCGAGCTCATCCTTCTAGGAGCTGTTTCAACCAATTCTAAACATGGAGCTAAAATCTAGGCAGCCAAACAACTTGCCTCTATATGCTAGGAAACTGATCCATTCACTCAATTTTTACTTTTTAGTGAATGAATCCTCTAGAATAAGTAAAAAAAAATGCCAAATTTACATCATAGTTACCAAATTACATCAATACAGATCAATCATCACATGAAAAAGTAAAACTAGTCAAAACTGGGCGAATTTCTGGGCTGAAAAGTGAAATTTAGGCAAAATTCCTCTATGCGCCGCGCCCAAATTCTCTATGCATCGCGCCACTTTGACCCTGTTTTTGGGGCACTTTCCGAAGTCCAAATTGAGCTCATGATAGCTTGTTGGAAAGACCTGTCTGTCTTCTATCCAACCCAAGTGGAATTTTTGGATGTGGATGTCATTTGCCCCTCCAAAACTGCAATCTCCCAAGACTGGTTCCTGCTGGTGCAAAAGGTGGCAGAAAGGCCATTTTCAAGGTGTTTTTGGCCCTTTAGGCAGCCCAGAATTTGATGAAATCTCTTGGCCATTCCTGAGCATGCATAAATTTTTGTAAAAAACCCAAAAATATCAAGTTTTCTTCCAGAATATGTCCCAATCATAAGCGCGCGTCTGGTGGCGCGACGCGTCGGGCGAAAAAACCTGTTTTGCAACCAAAAGTTTCAAAATGACAAAATCTTCTCCAAATTTGCTGAAATTTGGAGTGAAGGTCTCCCATTATGTCTCATGCTCAGCCAAGGAAGCTTCGGCCAAGATTCGGAGTGGATCCGGCCTTTTCCGACGTTTTAGTGCTTTTCTCAACCTCGCCTTCAGGATCTTCATTTTCGCTCTGCAAACGTGTGTGCGGGCCCAATAGTGATTCTTCATGTGTCTGAGCATGTCTTTGTCCCTATTGGCCTTCTCCAACAACTTCTCCAGATGAATTTTGACGTGCGTAAGGCAAGTCTCTCGCTCAAATGGTGTCATGCCACCTGGTCTCTTCCGGGCCAATTCCCGGTCTTCACGGATTTTCCGCAACTCTATGAGTGTCTGTTGATCCTCCAGTTGTTTATTACGCTATTCCAAGTAATCTATAACCCACTGAGCTCTCTGCAATTTCTCTGTCAGTGTGCCGATCTCAGCTTTCTGCTCCTGGATTATCTCTTTTAGCTTTGAGCTGGGAGAGCTCGCATCAACATCGATGAGTATAAAATCAGTGTCTTGGCCTCCTGAAGGGCCCTCATCATGCATAGGCCTCTTGCCTATGTCCTGAACCTGTACCTATGCTGATGTCAAAGGCGAGACCCCTTCCACGCCATGTGGAGATAGTACTCGCACTTCTGATGAAGATAACGAGACCCCTTCCACCCCTGGTGGAGATAGTACTCGTCTTGCTGTTGAAAATAAGGCTCTGTAGCCTCTCTGATATGTCACATACACTGGAGCACTGATAGGCTCAGTCTCAGGAACCTCAAACTGATGTGAAGGCTCTGCCTCATCATGAACAATCTCGGGAGGAGGCTGAGGGGCTGCAAAGAAGTCACGGGAAATAAACTCCTCCCATGCAATGCCCTGCTATGCAAGCTGATGTACCACCATGATTTTGATGAGCGCATAATGGTAAATGTTGTTATGTTGTTGCTCTGGATACTTCTTCTGCACAAGGACTGTCATCCAATCTATGTTACGGCACATGAAATATGGAATATTCATCCTACAATATGAGATATCATCTCACAATACCGATAACATGAATGTTGCTAAAAGCATGTCATTGCAAGCGGGCAGGCCTGCAATTGAGCCAAAGAAGTGGGCTCTTCCCTGACGTGCCTGCCACTCTTATGAGACCTCCTCGGCACATTTAGCTCTGTGGTTGAATCACTGTCCTACTCATACCCCTGCTCATATGATGAACTTGTCTCTGACATGGTGCTGAAAACAAGGTGTTTGACAAATATATGTTGATATATGTATGGTGAAAATAAGAGTTAGGTGTATGTTTGAAAATGATGAATTGGTGCTTGCCTTTCAATACCAAATATGCCAAATGTATCAAGAATGAAATGAGGGACTGTGGGAAGTATAAAGGACTGTCAAATGAAACTTAACTTGTGAAAACAGTCATTTGACTGTATGGGGATTAGGGATTTGGGAATTAGGAATATTTGCAAAGGATATGGGAGTGGGATGGTGATGGGACTTGTATTTGTTAAGGATGGGTATAAATGCAATGACAAGACACCCTTAAGCTAGGTGAATTCAAGGATATAGAGACAGTCACATGTTTTGGGAATTGGGAATTTAAGTGATATGAAAGGGGGAGGGTGATAGGGAATAGTAGAGTTTTTAGGGATAGAAGTGCAATGAAAAAGTATACTTGGGTTAAAGTAGAATCAAAGATATTGGAACAGTCCTTGAATCTTTGGTAATCAGGATTTTTTCAATGATATGAAGTGGTGGCAAGTGATAGGGTTTGGGGATTTAAAACATGGGACAAAGGGTATAAGGGATATCAGACAGTGGGTATAGGAGAGGGGATCGTGATATAATAGTGTGATAGTGATAGAATAGTGATAACAATGATAACAATGACGAGAGCTCACATGACAATGGAATGAGAGTTTAAACACCAAAATTCAAGTTTTGATCACCTCTTTTCAAAACCCTATGGAGTAGATTTCAATATGGGTATAGGGTTTATTCTTGCACCAATTAAATTTCTTGAATCAACCTTCAAAATCACAGTAAACACCAGCAAGATCGATTGTATCCACTTGCTTGAACAAATAGGAGCGAAAAGTGTTGAAGTCGTTTTAAAAATTGATGAAGCAGTGTTAAATTCTGGCTTGGGGGTTTCTGTGCGCCGCGCGCAAGCCCAATGCGCCGTGGCCTTTGGGTGTGCGGCGCCAGAAGAAAATAACACAGATTTTTTCGGCTCTATGCGCCGCGTCGTGTGGGTGTGCCGCGTGCAAGCCCAATGCGCCGCGCTGCCTTCAACACACACAGTTGGCCTTCTAAAACGCAGTTTTTCTCTTCAACTTCAAACTTGAATTTCTCTTGGAGATTTTCTCAATAACTCTTGTTGCAAATGAATGAATGGGCTTTGAGAAATATCTTATAGACATGGTTTTAATCTTTTCTTTTTCAAAACCCATTTTGTAATGTTTTTGACTTTGGCATTTTTTCATTAAAAACAACTTTGTCTTTTTGTTTCCTAACTGACCTTCTGAGCTTTGAATGATGAAATTGGTTGATTTTTGCAAGGTGTTGGCGTTGAACCTTGGCAAAGGATGACCATAGTTTTCATGGTGAAGTACATCATGGTGAAAAGATACATTTTATTACAAAAACAAATTTTGACAATTTCTTATTCAAAACAGAGTTTTGAACAAGAAATGTCCTTGAGCATGTTTGATGATAAAAATTTTGAACTGAAAACTTATTGAAAACCTCCTCATGGCCTGCGGGCATTATTCAACATTTCAAAAGACCAAACCCTAGACCTAGAAACTAAAATGACTCTTTTTTACCAAAACAGCTTCTATGACTGTAAATGACATGAACTGATCTTTGATGAATTTTGATAAATTTGACCAAAACAGCTTCTATGACTGTAAATGACATGAACTGATCTTTGATGAATTTTGAGAAATTTGACCAACCCAGCAGGTACAATCATGAGGGAAAATGAATGAATAAAACCCTTCCGTCAGACAATGGCATGCCCCTAACGAAATGCAGATGAATGAGCGGAATGAGACACCTAAACAATGAAATGCAATAAGAGAAATGATCTCTGACGGAGGGCTGTAAAGACCGACTCTAACACAACACAGAATAGCCAAGGATCAGTGATGAAATGAAGAAAATTCTACAACTATCAGAACACACTAGAACTGAAGATTGGTATTTATATGAAAAACATACTGGAATTAGATTTTTTGGGTCTAATCTGTTGCCCTACAAACTACCTAAATATGTACCAATGATAATCTTTGCCTTGGAGCATATCAAGCAAATCTTAAATTAGGATTCTATTAAATTCCTAGCAGCTAAGAAGAAGACCCAGTTTAAGTTAAAGAATCAGGTGGGGCCATTTATTTGTAATCACAGAGATGCAGAACAAGAAGTAGAAAAACAGTTACTTGAGTACAGATTTGAAGAGGTTTTCTCATGGAAATATGACCCACAAGGAATACTGAGCAAAATGAGGGTTAAGTGTAAACTAACACCCTATATTCATGATAAAAAACCAGAGATTGAATAGTATGTCAATCAAACTGAATGAATGGAAAACACTTTGGTAGATGCAGTTAAACAGGGTGATACTAGTCACAGCTTACAAACTGCTAATCAAGGAGAAAAAGCCACTAAGGGAATTAGAGAAGAAGGAACATACACTGTTGAAACCACAACTGAAACAAGGTTTAAAATTAGATACAGTAAAAAGCCTAAAGTCAATTCAATTGATAAAGGAAAAGTGACTATTGAATTTGAAGACACAGATGTCCCAGTAACAAATACAAATGCTGCTACAGTCATCACAAATGAGCCAGTTACAGAGAATTTGAATGAAGGGAATCCCGATAATTCAAATACACATAGGATATAAAAACAGCAGAATTTAGAAGCATCATCCTCACAGACAGCAGAGGAAAAGGATCTTGATATAAGAGAAAAATATAAGCAGATTAAGACAAAGAATGAAGAGATTAAAAATAAGATTTACTCTCAAAATTTGAAGCAAAAACCAAGTGTACAAAACAGACTTTTATCAACCTTTAATTACTCAAATAAAAATTTGATCATGTCAGTGTTACAGCCTACAGTGAAGACTCCAAAGACAGTTTCAGACTACAAAAAGGTTGATCTAGAAGTACAAAAAGAAAAAATTCATGCACTAGATCAAATAGAATTCCATAGGAAAAGTTCAGAGATGTTGTATTCTACCATTACAACCAAGGCTATGAGTTTTCAAAAACTTTAGAACACAATCATAAACATGAAAGATCAAATGAAGGTATACAAAGCCTCATCATATGCCAAAGATCTTAGAATTAAGTCTCTAGAAGAGATGGTTCTCCAAATAGGATATGATCCTGCAAATGTTAAAGCAGCAGAATAGTTAGTAAAGAAGAAGAATGAGGACATTGCAGCATTGAGAAAACAACTTAAGTTGCCACCGAATGAACATCCACAGGCCAGAGAAATAGTACAAGAGCAAAATCAGAAGGATGACATGATGAACTTAATTTTTCATTTAACAGGACAGATCAAAGAAATGGAGACTTTCATGGACAAGCTTGTCCATGAAAGAGAAACTACTAAAGCTTAGGAAACTCCTAAAGTAATTCTCGTGGTTACTATTTTTGTGCCTTCAACTCTAGCAGAAGAGTTGGCACCAAAAGAACCACTAGCTACTGCAGTGCCAGTGACATCATCCACAACTTCAGCCACAGAATCTTCTGCATCAACAGTGCAGCCCACAGATGAGGCTAGTAAACTATTAAAAGCCATGGAATAAATGTCACTTCATACAAGTGAGATTAACAGATTGAATAAAGTGATATAAAATCTTGAGGATACAAATAAGTTAGTCTAAATAAATGCCAAAACTCATGAGCAAAGGGCTAATAAGTTAAATGAAGAACTGAAGAAAATACAAAAGGATTTAACCTTAAAGGAGCCAATATCATATGTGAAAAAACAGTTATGGAACAAAATCATTAATGCCATCAATGATGTGTGGCCCTCAATTCAGGTAATCTTTGAACAGGGAGATTTACTAAAGGCAACACTAATAGAAATTTAGAAAAGCAAAGATGAGCTAGGTGCCAAACCTGAGCAAGCCATAGAATTGATTAAGTTTCTCAACAGCAAAAACAAGCAGGAGTTAGAAGAAATTGAGATCACTGACAGGACTGAAACAATCCTTGAAATAAGGAAGGTCATTTCAAAGAAGAACCTGATGAAACAGCTTGAAGAGAAATGTGAAAATATGAACATAGCCATAACCAAGTTCATGGTTAAATTTGAAAATTTGAGGCAAAGAATTTTGCCTAACATTTTGGTCATTAATAACAAACTTATGCCACAGGAAGATTATAATTTGAAAATCAGAGAGTATGAAAAATAACAAGTGGACAAGACAAATGGACAAGGCATTCCAACAAGGAAGGTCTTACTCAGAAGTTTTGAATATTTATTTTATCTGCAACATGAGATAAGACATTTATTTGTCATAAAACCAACATTTGCTAGATATACTGAGGCAGATGAAAATTTCAGGAGGCTGAAAAAGATACAAATTCCTAATGGTGAAGCTTGGCAGTCACTCACTGACTTACTGTAAAATTCAAAGAGTAGAAAGAAAGACAAAAAACAGTTTGTTGATTTTTCATTCAAAACAGAATTTATTACAGCAGAAAGGCAATTTTTACAGAGGTTAAAGAGTATCTGAGTTAAAGAGTTTCAGAGGATAAAGATAAATCAGAGTTAAAGAGTATAAGATAAAGAGATAATATTTCAAAACATATTTGAAATATCTTGGACAGCAAAGAGGACACCAAGGCAGCTAGCTGCACCTAATCCACAAACAATTTTCTATTTTATTTGGATAAATAGGACAGCTTGTTGATTTGTTAAGCAGCTGTCTCTATTTTTTTATAAAGATATTTTATTTTTCCTTAGATAATTCCTAGAAGCATTCTAGGATATTTTGTAAACAATTTTTCATAAATACTTCACACTTTGAAGTAATATTGTGGAATAAATTGCTGAAGATTTCTATAGTCATTTTTGTTGGACTTGGAAGCTTTTTGTTGCAAAACTTCGAGTAGCAAACTGGATCAAATCAACTAGCATCATATTTCAGGATTCATGTGATGATCCATTGAAGTGAAGTACTTTCTACTTGTCATTTTTTATCTTCTTTGTTTCATACATCCATTATGTGTTCTAAATTTGAATGAATAAACAGGAGTATTATTTCAGGATTTGTTAAAAGCACCCTATCTTTATTTTTTATCATTTCTATGTTTTCTGTTGATTTCCAAAGTAGGGAACCCTTAATTGTTCCCTCTTTCATTTGACCCCTATCTACTCCTTCTTATTCTGGATCAAAGAACCCTTCATTGCTCTTTATCCTGATCAAACCACTTCACCAAAATAGCCTTCCAAGATCTTCAAAGACTTATCTATCTTGCCGTGAAAAAATTTGAATTTTTGACCTTGATCCTAGTTTTGTCTGCTTGAATTTTAACTCCTTAACCCAATGGACAAACAGATTTCCCACTATCCATCTCATTAAGTGATTTTTCCTACCAAACCAAACCAAAATCTCACAACTTTAGAATTACTAGAGTGATAACACCTCGCATACGCCTAGATCGAGCTCGGGGAGCACCGCATCCTCGGGCATCTCCCAAGCGACTAGGGAAATCAATAGCAAAAACCATGAATAACAGAAGGGTTATCCCATGTTCTGCACCTCGCGCACATTTTCAAAAAACTCCTCGCATAGGTATTGGGACCATTTATAGTTGACCCCCTTATCACATTGTCCTGCCAGCAAGATGACATGTGCAGGGACATCTGATGACCGACATTTCCACATCAGCTTACATCCGAGCAAGAGAGTGCCCATGCACACTCTGGGGTCAGTGATGCTATTGAACAAGAATCCTATTTTGTCGCGTTCCACCTTGTATTTCTCCTGGACAGCATTCACCACCTTCAACTCGTTACTCTTTCACATCGCTTTCATAGGATGGGGCCCCTTCATGGGCAGGCCAGTGATCCTGTGGAAGGACGTAGCGTTAATATTAATGCGGCCTTGAATCCATAGATAGCCATCATTGATCAAGGCGAGAAGCTCCCGCACGACCATAGTAGTGATAGGGTGCCTCCCGAAATAGGGAATTCGCAGTAGGTTCAAGATCCTCGATACATGAAATCCACACACCCAAGGAATCTCCTCAAACTTTGGGACCTTGTCGTATAGCGCCCGTTCCAAATAGAGCTTTGGGACCAGATCCAAAAATGTTTCTTCATTAGCCAAATCGTGATCGTCAAATTTTAAGAGGGGTATGTTGCCAAATATCTCTCCAATTAGAGGGACTTCCTGTGGGACTAATGGCATCTAGAGATAGTCCCAGACCGCATCAACGTTATTAGGGGTACACGCCATCGGCTTCTGCAACTTAACATAGGGTGGTAGCCATGAGAGTGGGGCTGCTAGTAGGGCCTCCTCTTGAACATTCATGGGGCACCTGGATGGATTGACAATAAGTGAGCACGCCTAGGGCACTTACCGGGGAGAGTGCACAATCCTTGGGGAGGTGTGTGGCTTAGATGAAGCCCACTTCATGGCTTTTCCTTTTTCTTTGGCCGGCGTGGACACGACCTATTCGACTTCAAGGGTGACTTTGAAGACATCTTCAGACCCCGACTTAGTGAAGGCAGTAACTAGTGGTGAATCTGTGGGGTTAGTGGTTTTCATCCTTGCTTGAAACACAAGCTCGGGATTGCTACTATCAGAAGGAGTACCTCACCCAGACATACAGATCATGTGGAAAAAGAGAACACAAAGATTGCAGCAAATCACAAAGCATGAAATCTTTAGAGAGAAAAGGAACCGATTATGACATGCATTGTTCCTTTTATAGTCCACCATGGGTAAAAACAGTCATACTACCATTAAATGCGACTTACCATCAAAAAAATGGTAAAAAATCCTCCAATATCATTGTATTAAATTCCAAACACCCGCTCCATGCAATGGAAAAATCATTTTTTCACCCAGCTTTATTGTTCCAACGGCTATTTTTCTTCGCTGCACACTACCCTTGTGCCTCAGTCACACCTGCCCTCATCTCTTCACCTACACACTAGCACTTTTATCACACCTGTCTACACCTTCCCCTTATATCACGCGCAGATCCTCCAATCCTAATACCCCGGCTATATAGTCATTTTGTAGGCACCAAATCGTCCCTATAGGGTTTTAGATGACTTCCATTAACATACTCGAGAATGTAGTCTCCTCGCAGCGTGGCCAAGTGCACCGCACAACCATCAATAATTTATTTTAATACATACAGTCCCAACCAGTGCTTACAAAACTTCCTTGGGTGGCATGAAAATTCACTATCATAAAGAAAATCTAACTCTTCTTCTTTAAATACCTTCTGCCGGATGTATTGGTCATTCCAAGCTTTTTCATGTGCCTTTTGTACTTGCTAATGAAAGTTAGCAATAAACCGATCTTCTTCTAAGGCAACCAACTGCACCAAGTGTTACTCCATGATGTCAGGTTCCGCCATATTTGTGAAAGCCACAATGCATAGGCTGGGGACAATATATTCCATGGGTATGATGGCCTCTTACCCATAAACCATTCTAAAAGGAGCCTTCCCAATCATCTTATTTCATGTATTCCTATAGGCCCATAGCACCGAAGGGATGCACACGTCCCAATCATTCTTATTGGAATTACAGATCTTGGTAAGTGCACTCTCCAATTTTTTGTTGAAATCCTCTACTGTGCCATTACCTTATGGGTGATACGGGGTGCTTTTCGTGTGATGGATTTGAAATTATTCTGTCAAAGCTTCAATAGTTTCATTAATGAAGTGCGTACCTCTATCGCTCATCAAGATCTTTGGGTAGCCAAACCTGGTGAGAATATGATCAAAGATTAAATGTGCAGTAGTATCTATGGTAAAATCCTTTACAGCCTTTTCTTTCGCCCATTTGGTCACATAATCAGTGGCAGTAATGATATAACGTGTGACAGTCTTCTTTCTCGAGGGATAGATTGGTCCCACAAATTCTATAGCCCATTTATCGAATGCCTGCAAGGCCATCTGTGGTTGCAAGGGAATTTCATCTCTATGCAGGGGCTTCCCGGTTCGCTGACATGCATCATAAGCTCAACAGTACTCATGTGCATTGATATGCAATGTGGCCTACCATAACCCAGCATGCAACACCTTCTACATAGTGGATTTTCCTACGTAGTGGCATCCTGCCACCCTGCCATGAGCCTCAGCCAGGATAGCTTGTCTCTCATGTTATAATACATACCTTCGCAATACCTGATCTACTCCCAACTTATATAAGTGACCTGCAATCATAGTTAAATCAGCTGTGCATGCAACCATTTCTTTCTTCTGTTGTATTGAGAATTTAGTAGGTGTCATTACAGTTCTCAAGAAATGAATAATGTCCATAAAGTTCTCATACCCCACCTTGATAGTGAAAAGTTGCGCTTCGGGTAATCCTTCTTCTAGACTAGTTGGTTCTTCTCCATTCTCAATTCGATACAAGTTCTCGGGTCCTGCATTTAGTCTTTGAGGCTTCACAATAATCTCAAAGTCATACTCCTGCAATAGTAGCAACCATATACAAATATCCCCCCCCCCCCAACATAGGCTTATTGACCAGGTATTTTAAAGCCGAATGGTCAGTGAACATTTTAAAATGTCCTCCCAATAGATAGTGCATGTATTTCTGCAAGGCATACACCATTGTCAGTCCTTCTCGTTCGGTAGTAGAATAGTTGTGCTTTGCGCTAGAGAGCTTCCTGCTAGCAAAAGAAACCGGATGATCAATGTCTCCTTCTCCCAGTTTTGCTAAGACAGCCCCAAGAGCTATTCCTGACGCATCCACATGCACATGAAAGATCTTAGCCCAATCTAGAAATATTATAATAGGTGCAATGACCATCCTTTCCTTCAATAGCTTAAAACTTTTCTGACATTCTTCATCCTAGAAAAAGGACACATCCTTCTTGAGCAGTTTTTCCATTGGCACAATTATCAAGGCATGCCCCTGAATAAACTTTCTGTAGTAACATGTATGTCCTAAGATGGAGTGCAATTGTTTCTCATTGGTGGGGACTACTAAATTGATGATAACCGCAATCTTGGCTAGGTCAACCATCAATCCCTGCTGACATACGATATGCCCCAAAAAAGTTCCAAAAGGTACGCAGAATATATAGACTTCTTAAAATTCAATGAAATCTGGTGTTTCACTTAGGTATCCAACATCATGCACAAGTTTGACACATGTTTCTTTACCAATCTGAATACTGTCCAGTCATCAAAATAGACCTCCAGAAACTTATGTATAAATTCTTTGAATATTGCTACAACCACACGTGAGAAAATGGCAGGGGCATTCTTCAATCCAAATGACATGATGGTGTACTAGAAGCAGCCCCATTTGGTTACAAAGGTTGTCTTGCTACGGTCTTCAGGTGAAATTCTGATCTAATGGTACCCTGAAAATCCATCAGTGAATGAGTACGCTCCTTGACCTCCCACGTTATCCAAGATTTCATCGGATAATGGCGTAGGGAAGGGATCATGTACACAGGCATCATTCATCTTGTGCAGGTCTATGCAGATCCTTATCTCTCCCTTGTTTTTCTTTTCTTGGACTACCATTAGGCTTACCTAATTAGACTGTTCCACAGGTTCAATGATACCTTTGGCCACCACCTTATCTAAGACCTCCTTGACTTTCTACTTATATTTAGGGTTTGGCTGATAGGGTCGTTTCTTGACAGGACGTGCATATGGCTTCAAGGTGATATTCATAACGCATAGATCTCTTACAATTCCCTTGAGCTCAGAGAACTTCATAGGGAATAGATCCTGATATTCGGTCAACAACTCCGCAATATTTCCAGCAGTATCATCATCCTATTAATCCCCAATTTTGGCCAGCTTGGGTTGCTCCTCCGCCCAATGTTGACTTCCTTCAACTTAAATGTTTTGGTAACGCCCACTGTCTGCAATGAGGGTCCCACGACTATGCATTCTCCTTCAGATTCTAGGATTGTAATATTCCTGGGATCTTCGTCACTGTCCTCTACTGAAAAATTTCTACATTTGACAATATCTTGCATCTGCGCATCCCAAGTTGGCGCAGCACATTCCTTCGGAGGCAAAGACTCATCAAAGACAAGAGCATCTATATCCTATAGGGCTTCATCCAATTTCTTCGTCCCTCCAACTAAACCGAATGTCGCCATGAAATCCTCTGGCATTGTATCCCAGTGGCGAGTGCATTGGTGAAGCTCCGTGTCTAAGTACCAGGTTGTGGATACCATCCTAAATTAATGAATAAACATATGGACCTACTCATTCTAGGTCCTTTCATTCCATATCTCCATCCACATATCCAAGTTCTTGCGTAGATCCCCACAGCTAGAAAAAAGCTCCATATGTGGGTTTACTGGAGGTTCAAAGCACAAGATCATCATTTTTTGACATTCCCCACAGTCCTGGAAATCCCCCTTGTGTGTTTCCCACCACCATGTAGGGGTTGTGCGCATAGCCAAATCAAGTGCCCAGAATCTCTGTTCCTCGAGGACATCTTTTTCCAATGCTTTAAGAAATTCCTTAACACTACCAAAACCATCAAACTAAGGCGGTTCTCTTACCTCTAAGGAGATGCACCTAAAGCTCTTTGTGATCTTGATGCAGCGCAATGCAAATACGTCATGCAACTGGTTCTACCAATTTTCCATCTCACCATACGAATTTGAGAAACACGAGCTGTATTTTCCTAATTTAACATGCCATCAGTTGTAGGGTTGACCCAATCATCATCCCGTGTAGTCAATTTGTAAATATGGTCAACATCCTCCTCATCGCGCACCGACTCTATATATCGTTCACCTTTTGTTGGATCTAGAGGGACTATTACCCGCGTGCCATCATTCTCAAAGACCATGCTCATCCTTTTTGTTGAGATTGCAACAAGATGATGAGCTTAGTGAAAATATTTGCCTTCACTAAGTGGGCCCGCAGGCTATTTTTGGCACAAGTCTATTTTTAGACTATGTCTATTTTTAGACATGTCGATCATATTCTATGAGTTGCAGGATGCTATTTTTGGATGGTTGGTCAATTTGGAAAAATATATGGATTTCTATTTTTAGACATATTGGGCGGAATCTATTTTTAGATTGCCAGTCTAAAAATAGATATGTCGAATATTATTAGCTCTTAATAATATTTGGACTATAAACATTAACTTATTCTCTTGGAGCACTTCAGTTAAGTGCACAGATGTGGCACAGCAGCTGACAGAAGGAATTACGCTATTCTTGAGGGTTTAGTGGAGCTATTGCATGGAGACTTCAGTTAGAACTCATGTGACAGAGTTTGGTGGAGTTGTAGAAGTAGTTGGTGGAGTTGTGTTTAGTTTAACTCAGTTAGACACAGTTGAGCTAGTTGTATCTAGTCTAACTGATTGATACACTAGTGAGAATGGTGTGAATTAATTATTAATTAATTCAATAAATATTAACTCATTAATCAACTGAAGAATACATCAATTAACTATAGTGCATGGATAGTTTCAGTGGAGACCAGTGGAGAGATAGGTGAAGGGCAAGATGACTATTAGTTGTGACTATAGTGATGCATTGATTGCATCCAACACTCAGTAGAGATGCCAATGAGGATTGCGTGAGCAAGGCTGGACCAATTCGAGTTCATTCAGAGCCATTCTTTAGTAGGGATTGCAAGGTAGAGGCAGGCTAGTAGGTGGCATAGATCAGTGCATGGATTTGCTAGATCGGACCTGATTAGTGTGTAGCGATTGTATTGTACTGAGAGCTTGTGAGAAGATTTGTATGAGGATTGTTACATGATCTCTATGACATATATTATATACAGATATTTGGGGTTTTTAGCTTCAGGCTTTCCCGTTAATTCATTGTGTTAATGTGTGTGAATTTTTATGGTTTCAATGTGTGCATGTAATTGATTTAATTTCTGCATATGATGATCAATGGTGGAATAGATTCTATATTGTGCATGAAGTTAAAATAGTTTGTGATTAGGATAATCTTGGATATATAACGCATTATTTATATAATTTCTACATGGTATCAGAGCATTGATCATTGGAGCAATTTCAAATCATTGAAGCAGTTGAGTTTTGTGGTGGTGGAATTCGAATTTCCAGTAGTGTTTTCTTGGTGTCGAAGTTAAGATGTCTTTCAACGGATTGCGATTGGAGTATGCCCTTGAGGGCAGCTCGAATTATATTGCATGGAAGGACAGGATGGAGGCGGTGCTGGAGGATAATGGGTTGAAGGAGTTCATAGATGCAAAAATTCCAAAACTTGCTTCTAGCGATGCTGCTGCACTTGACGCATGGAAAAATAAGACAGAAAAATGTCAAAGGATTCTATTGGAAGGTGTGAAGGATCACATAGTGTCCAACCTTCATGGTAAAGCTTCTCCATTCTTGATGTGGAAAGCTTTGATAGAATTGTTCCAAAGCAAGAGCGACCAGAGGAAGTTGGCGCTCAAAGATAAGCTCAGGAAAATAAAAATGGAGAAGGGCGAAAGTATACCCAAGTACCTCACGAATTTTTTCCAGTGCAGGGATGAGCTGGGAAGTGTGGGGGTTACCGTAGATGAAGAGGAATTGGTGAGCTTGGCTCTCCTTGGGCTTCCGAACAGTTGGCATTCCTACGAGGACTCTGTCAATGGTCGGGAGAAACTGCCAGGATGGGAGCAACTTTGGTCGGATCTTGTGCAGGAGGAGATAAGGTGGAGTACTAGGGATGGATCTTCATCAAAGAATGAAGATGAAGAAAATTTCTCTTTGGCAGCCAAAGCAAGGAAAGGGAAGGGAAAGAAAAATCCTTCTCAATCCGGTGCGAAAGGCAAGAAGCAGGACATGTCTAAGGTGAAGTGCTTTCACTGTCACCAACACGGACACTACGCCACTAATTGTCCACAGAAGAAGAAAAATAAGCAGGCTGTTGGATCTTCAGTTGAAGAGGCCTTAGCCTCGTAGTTTGAGCTGGATTTTTCGCTGATCGCATGCTTGGTCTCAAGTGTGATGGGATCAGTGTGGTTTCTTGACAGTGGTGTGTCTTTCCATATGATCGGAGACAAATATTTGTTTACTGATCTGGATGAGAAGGATCTTGGAGTGCACATCGAGATGGGAGATGATGGTAGATACAGTGCGACTAGTATCAGGACCATTTCCTTTGAGAGGGAGTCTGGAAAACCTTTCATCTTGAAGGATGTCATGCATGTTCCAGGATTGAAGAAGAATCTTATCTCTGTGGCGATGTTGGAAGACAAGGGATATGATGTTGTCTTTAGCAAGGGAAAGGCTTTCCTACGCGGTAAGGCAATTGGTGAAACCCGGAGGATAGGGGTTCGAGTTAAGAACCTTTATCAATTGCAGGTAGATGGCTATGCAGCAATGGCAGGCAAAGTAGAAGGAGTGGTGAGCCAGGATGAGGGCGAATTGTGGCACAGGAGATTGGGCCATCTTCACCATGGCGCTTTGAAAATTTTGCAGCAGATTTCTACCGGGCTTCCCAAAGGTACACTTGCGCAGTCAGATCAGTGCAACGGATGTACTTTGGGAAAATTTGTGAAAGCCACCTTTCATGAGAAGGATATTCGTGCCATGATGATCCTTGAGGGAATTCACACAGACATGTGTGGACCTTTCTCAGTAGCTTCAACAGCAAATCACAGGTATTATGTGATATTTGTTGATGACTTTTCTCGTAAGTGTTGGATCTTCTTCATGCAGAAGAAGAGTGAGACATTCTCAAAGTTCTGTGAGTTCAAGGCACTGGTGGAGAAATATTTGGGGAAGCAGGTGAAGGCTCTTAGGAGCGATAATGGTGGTGAATTCATCTCTGGCGAATTCAAAGACTTTTGCAGCGCAGAAGGAATTCGAGGAGAGCTCATAGTGCCTCATAACCCACAGCAGAATGGGGTAGCAGAGCGAAAGAACAGAATGATCGTGGGTGATGCACAGGCGATGTTGCATGATCAGGGCCTTCCCATACACTTGTGGGTTGAAGCTTGAAACACTGCAGTTTATGTGAAAAACCGTTTTCCTCATAGAGTACTTGGCATGAGTACACCCGAAGAGGCGTTTTCTAGTAAGAAGCCTGATATTTCTCATTTGAAGATTTTTGGCTCACCTGTTTACATTCATGTGACGAAGGATGCCAGGAAGAAGCTGGAACCAACTGCAGAGGTTAGGATTTTTTTGGGGTACATAGAAACACCCCACAACTATCGTGTGTATTTTCCAGACAGTTGGAATATTGTTGTGCAACGGGATATCAAATTTCATGAGGAGAAAGCCATGAAGTTGTCGCTTGAGAGGGAGCTACACTTGCATGCAGATGAGGAGCTATTAGTTCCTAAGGATGAGCCTCAGGATGTGGATCAGCCACAAGATGAGGTTCATGGAGTGGAAGAAACCACTCATGCAGCGCCAAACATCAGAGGGCGGAAGCGCACTACATAAGCTGAGCGACTGAATCTTGATGCAGAGAAGATTGTAGGAGCACCTAAATCACAGCGCAGACAGAGAAAATCACCTGAACGATATACTGGATACATGGCTCTGATGAGCAAGTGTGTCATGACAAAACCATCCTCTTTCGAGGAAGCTATGGAGGACCCTGCATGGGGAGATGCCATGGTGGAAGAGTATGATTCGATTGTCAGAAACAGTGTATGGGAGATTGTCCCAAGGCCGGAAGGGAAATCAGTGGTAGGTTAGAGATGGATCTACAAAGTGAATAAAGCTGCTTACAGGAGCATTGAGAAGTACAAGGCAAGATTTGTTGCCCGGGGCTTCTCACAGATCGAGGGGATCGACTATGAAGAAACCTTTGCACCTGTCGCAAGGTATTCTTCCATACGGAGCATCCTAGCTCTCTCAGCGTAGATGGGTTGGCACATTCATCAGATGGATGTGAATACTGTGTTCCTCAACGGAGTCATTGAGGAGGAGGTGTACATAGAGCAGCCTGAAGGATTCGAAATCTTCATCAGCGAGTCGCATGTGTGTAGGCTCAAAAGAGCATTGTATGGGCTGAAACAAGCACCTCATGCTCGGTACACACGGATAGACAGTTATTTCACCGGTCTTGGATTCACCAAGAGTGAGGTGGATCTGAACCTATACCAAATTGTGGTGGAGGGTAAGTTTCTGATCATTGTACTTTATGTAGATGATTTGATACTGACGGGTGATGAACAGTTGATACTCTCATGCAAGGCTGATCTTGCAAAGGAGTTTGAGATGAAGGACTTGGGCCTCCTTCATTATTTCCTGGGATTGGAAATTTGGCAGCGCAGTGGAGGACTGTTTGTTTCTCAGGGCAAGTATGCCCGGGAGATTCTAGAGAAGTTCAACATGCAAGGCTGCAAGCTCATCGACACCCTCTTCCCCGGTGGCTGAGGAAAGAGGTCGTTAAATCAAACAGCGTAGTGGATGCCACTATTTACCAGTCGCTGGTTGGTTCGGCTCATGTATCTAGTCAATACAGATGCCATGCTATGTTTGTGCCAACTGCACCTTTCACAAGCTATGGTTAAGCCTACCAAGCTCTTTGGCTGCAGTAAGCATATGTATTGAGATATCTCGCAGGCACATCTGGATATGATCTATGAGATCAAGGGGTACGGTGATATTGGATGAGGTGAAGTCGCATGGCTTTACAGATGGCAGATTGGGCAGTGAGCCCAAATGCACAAAAAGATCACATCTCGAGGGATTTTCGCACGAGTCTATAGCGCTTCTTTGTACAAAATGTGGAAATAGAGATCCGTGGCACTCAGTTCAGCGAAGGCCGAGTACATGGCAGCAAGTTTGGCTGCATGTGAGGCTATATGGATGAGGAAGATCCTGGTCGGGTTGTTCGGTTCACACTTAGATCCTACTGTGATATATTGTGATAATCAGAGTTGCATTAAACTCTCGGTTAATCCAGTATTTCATGATAGATCTAAACATATTGACATCCGGTACCATCATATCAGAGATTGTGTGCAGCGGAAGATCATGTTGCTTTCTTACATTCCCACGGAGGATCAGGATGCAGATATTCTGACGAAGGCGCTCACCAGGAGCAAATTCGAATACCATAGAGATAGGATCAGGGTGTTAGATAATCCCCATCTTGTTGAGAGGGAGTGTTGAGATTCAACAAGATTATGAGCTTAGTGAAAATAGTCGCCTTCACTAAGTGGGCCCGAAGGCTATTTTTTGCGCAAAGTCTATTTTTAGACTATGTCTATTTTTAGACATGTCGATCATATTCTATGAGTTGTAGACAAGTACTTAGGGATGAATATCAAGTTGGAAAAATATATGGACTTCTATTTTTAGACATAGTTGGGTGGAATCTATTTTTAGATTGCCACCTAAAAACTAGATATGTCAATATTATTGTTTCAATAATATTCTGACTATAAACATTAACTTATTCTCTTGGAGCACTTCAAGATGATGAGATGTATATTAAAGAATTTACGTAAGGAATTACGCTATTCCCGAGGGTTTAGTGGAGCTATTGCATGGAGACTTCATTAGAACTATGTGATAGAGTTTGGTGGAGTTGTAGAAGTGCTGGTGGAAAGTTATGAAGTTAACTCGGGCTTTAAACACAGTTGAGCTAGTTGTATCTAGTCTAACTGATTGATACACTAGTGAGAGTGGTGTGAATTAATTATTAATTAATTCAATAAATATTAACTCATTAATCAACTGAATAATACCTCTGTTAACTACAATGCATGAACAGTTTTAGTGGAGACCAGTGGAGAGATAGGTGAAAGGGCAAGATGACTATCAGTTGTGACTATAGTGATGCATTGATTGCATCCAACACTCAGTAGAGATGCCAATGAGGATTGCATGAGCAAGGCTAGACCAATTCGAGTTCATTCAAAGCCATTCTTTAGCAGGGATTGCACAGTAGAGGCAGGTTAGCAGGTGGCAGAGATCGGTGCATGGATTTGCTAGATCGGACCTGATTAGTGTGTAGCGATTGTATTGTACTGAGAGCTTGTGAGAAGCTTTGTATGAGGATTGTTACATGATCTCTATGACATATATTATATACAGATAGTTTCGGTTTTTAGCTTCAGGCTCTCCCGTTAAATCACTGTGTTAATGAGTGTGAATTTTTATGGCTTCAATGTGTGCATGCAATTGATTTAATTTCTGCATATGATGATCAATGGTGAAATAGATTTTTTATTGTGCATGAAGTTAAAATAGTGCGTGATCAGGAGAATCTTGGATATATAACGCATTATTTATATAATTTCTACACTTTTCAGGTTGATAATACCTCCCATGTCAATATCCCAATCCAGTCCTAATAGCGCAGGGTAAGGTTTTGCATCATCCACAATCTAGATTACTTTGAAATTTGCATATACTTTAATTCCTGCAATGTCTACCACAACCTTAGACATCCTTCCCAGTGGAATGATCTTTTGCTAGTTAGCCATACATAGTTGAATGGTGGAATACTCCAATTTGGTTTCTCCCATCCTTTACCAGGTTTGTTTGGGCAGGACATTGGCATCAGATCCCAGATCCAAGATGACTTGATCCATTTTGTATTCTCCAATCTATGCAGTCATACGTATCTCTCGACCAGTCCTCTTCTTGTTATTATAAACCTTGTTCACATCCTTAATCTCCATCCGGGGGGCTTCCTTTTCTGCACAACTGTCTATCAATGCTTGGAGATTCTCTACCGCATTCTGATTGTGCAGTAACTTCATACAGGCTTGAAGGAATGGTTTGACTTCTTCGTTGACTTTTGGATCCATGGCATCTTTTGATGTTGACTCTCCCACCATAACAAAATCTCTTCTAGCCTCTATAAAATTTTCCTTCTCTTTGTTCAGGTCTAGGCCTGCCTTCTTATCGGATGCCTTTCTGATCCATGACTCTACAACAGCTTTCTCTGTAGGTCCTCTAGTGGTCGTACCACTGTGCCTTATTGAATTTATGCTAGGGCCATCATCTTATGGCTCAAATTTGACCATTTGTATGTTCTGCATAGGTATCTGTTTCTTTTCCTACACCTTAGCTATCATAATGGTACATTCCTAAATTATGTGATCAAATTGCCTACAGCACCTACAGGACTTCCGCACAGGGTTAGGGAAATCATGGACGTAATGTCTTGGATCTCCACAATTATAGAAAATTAATTTCCCTCTTCCTCGACCTATGCCTCCACCTCTCCCCCCTCCCCTTACTCTTGTCGAGGATCCTCCATGTCCAGATGGATATGTTGGCGAAGAGGTCTCGACTTGCACTCTATACAGGTTTGCATTGTCATTCATCAGCTCATACATCTGATAGTGGTTCTCATCATGACCAACCGAGGAAAAAAATTTGCAATATTGTTGCTTCAATTCTGGCACATAGGCTCCCATCTGCAGGCAGTGGTTAGTATCATACTGGCCAGCTACCCGGAAATCTGCGCACCATAGGGTGGAATTCTAGGCCCCGCACCCTCCCTAGGGCGTAGTGGATTTGGTCCTTCGGCTCGCAAGTAATTTGTAAACACAGGGCACTGATATTTGGTGTGGCCTGCTCCTTTTCAACAACTGCATAAGACATCTGCGCTGACCTATTTACCCTTATCTCTTCATAGGTTCTGTATCTCTAAGTGCATAGCTTCCAATTTACTTTGTATTTTCAGAGTCCCCAGGGGAATATCTTCTCTAGGCGCAGCCTCCAACTTCATAGCGATCTCTAGGGCTTCAGCATGAGTAGCAATCTTTCGTTGTCCCATAGGACTATGTAGATGGGGTAAGAACATGGCGATGAACCATTCCTTATGTTGGTCATCATCGAAAAAAAATCCTCCATCACTGATAGTTTTCTTCAGTTGTTGATTGTCTTTCCAGACTGATTATTTTCCTCCTTGCTTGAAATATTTTAGCTCTACCACTAACTGTGCGTAGGACTTCGGTTTCTTGAACTATTGCTTCAGTTCCTTCTTGATATCATCGATAGTAGGAGAGGTTTTTTGTCTCAGATATCCCATAAAATAGTCTAGTGCACAACCTTCAAAATCCATGTCCAGTTGTGCTCTTTTCACAGCATCATTATTAACTTTTTGGGCAGTCCATACTGCATCAGCTACAAACCAGAACTGATCCATGTCCTCATCCCCTGCACCCCTAAAGGTGGGTAGCTTCATGTGCGTAGCCATATCGTCTACAGGTGGGGGTGGCGGTGGGGTAGGAGATGTCTGAGTCCTATGTGAATTCAAGTATGGCGTAGCAGGAGGGCTACCTGCAGCATGTGCAGCCGCAGTTTCTTCTAGGTATGGTGAATCCCTCAAAGGGTTGTATGCATATCTTTCCCCTCTCTGATTGATCCGATAATACTTCCCATTGCGTGTGGTGCTTTTAATCTATTCATAGTTCATTCACTTGGTGTGGTTGCACATAACACCTTTTTCACTCAATAACATATTAATCAGCAAGGGCAATGTTCGCAAGAATTTAACTCTCCAACCCTTAAAAAATATTCTTTCAGCTTCAAAGTACGACACAAACTGACCCACCGCAAACTATGTCACAAATCCATCCAAGATACTATCAACCCAGTGATCCACAGTCCGGGTGATTTTGTCATCATTTTTTTCCAATTGTCAAATCAATTCAAGGGTCCACTGCGTAACCCTATCGTCCTTCCAACAGGTCTGAATCTCTGTTAATCTTGACAACCACTCCTGCAACTCGTGTGAAAAGGTCACGAAGAAGATCTCAGCACCTCTGTGAAGATATACTTATTCTTCCACTCTTCAGTAGACAACTTCTTACTTCTATTTTCTTTTAGGGAAAACTCTTGGATCTTATTTTCGAACCACTCCTCAATTTCAGACTTTTCTGGGTTCCAAAAACCCTGACTCATCACCTGGTCTCTCTCTTAAAATGCTCCCGGTCCCGGTAACAGAACCATTTTTTGGTTTGAGGGGTCTTGACCTAGGTTCAGATTTGAGGTTAACCAACAAACCCCTGTACTACTGGCCCTTTCGGCAATGACCTGCTTACGCAAGTTAAGGTCTCACCCGAAGTAGTATGGGAGGGTGCTGGAACCAGGTTTCCGCACCCTGAGAGAGAGATATTTTAATGGTGTGGGTGCCTTTAGATCTTAAAAAAATCTGCACAGCAAGACCCCTAACCAGAACCCTTAACAATATAACTTAACAGAATACCTTATGCGCAGCTCGTAACTCATAAGATAAGCAATTAACAAAAAGAGATATAACCCACTAGTACCAAATATATGCATTCATTGTTATTTTAATCATCTATTACATGTACATAATCGATCTATTAATAGAATTTAATAGCACAGAGATAACATCGAAATAACATGCAGCACAAACATATCACAGAGACATTCAATATCACCAAAATGCCTTTCTATTCCTCAAATATTTTAGGTTCCTCTTACAAACTCTTTCACATACCCGCGCACACAGCCAGTGGGGTCCGCACACATCCGGACTTAGGATCTTCACACAAAAAACCAGCAGGAGCCCTTACCCAGACAAATCCACACAAAAAAACCTCATAGGATATGTACCATAAGCTTAACTTCTAAAAACTTCCTTCTTCAACTCATCCTAAACTCTTATTTATTTTTTAGCCTGCACTATACTAGGGTCCGAAAATCGTGGTTTGTGACCCCTAGATCTACCCTTTCTTCCCATTACAATGTATGAGGGACTTTAACCCACCCCAAAGTCCCTTAACTTGTGTTGCGCACGACTAAACTACTCAAAATATTCCAAAAATATATCCCAAAATTGCATTTAGGGGGGGCCGCTCCAACATTATTATAAAATAGTTTTAGAAAAGATATGAATAGGAGAGATTCTTTCCACAAGGTAAAATAAAAATTTTCCTTCAAAAGCATCAAATATTTATGGAATAAATCATGAGAGCTTTAGGGAATAAATCATGATAGCTTTAGGGAATAAACCAGGAAGTGATTTAGGGATATAGGAAAATATATTTTTCTTCAAAAGTTGTATTTAGCCAATGTAAGCCAAAGGGAAAAGCTAACAGCCAAACGTATGTAAAATCAGAACATAGAGAGTGAATATAGAGAAATGAGAGGTTTTTTAGTGTATGCGAATGTACATATTTGATTTAATGAAATAGAGTTCCATATATATGTGGCGCTCGCAAATTTTCTCTGTATGAATGGAAGAATTTTAGTTTGTGCATGCTCTAGATTTGACTATAAGTGAAGTAGCATTTTTATATGAAATACTTTTTCAAAACAAATTAAGGGCTTGATGATGAAGTGACTTGTTGTGTGATCTAGAGAAGGTGAATTTCTAGGAAAATTCAAATTTTCCTACATCAAGTGGTATCAGAGCAAGGATATTCTCTTTGGGAAATATAGATCTGAGGGAGAAGGTTTTTTTTGTAAGAACATAGCAGATAGGAGCTTTTGCAAAGGATGGAAGAGTAGATCTATTTAGATCTGTCAGGTTATTGGTCTTGTGTTTTGTTTGACAATTAAATAATGTGTATATAGAAGCCATTACAACAAGTGTAGTTGTGAAAAAGGAAGACGGGGCATGCAAATCTCTCAAGAGAAGGAATTGTGATAGAACCCAACAACAACAAGAATTGTTGAAGAGGAAGAGGACAAACGAAAGTTCTCAATAAGTGAGTCATGTAAATGCAACAATGAAGAGAGAAAGGAGTGCTCACAAATAAGGTTCAAGTGAAGTTAACCATTGACCAAGTTTAGAGAAGATATTTTGGTGAGGTGTTGGCTAGATTTCAGCTCACAAGTGTACAAGGAGAGTACACGAAAGAAGGAAGTGAAAATGACTACTGATAGTCATGTCAATGGTTCAGTGAGAAGTCACAATCAAATCAAATCAAATTCCAAATCAGGTGGCATGAGGAAGATGAGGGATGAGGAATTTGAGAAATGGATTATTGAGATGAAGGCACAATTGAATGTCCTTATGGAGTTGCTACAAAAAGATGTTGAAGACCGAAGATGTGGATGGGTGTTACGGAAAAAGGTAAAGTGGCACAGGTTGTAGGTAAAGTTGAAACATAGATTGAGTATTCAGTGGGGGAGTGAAGAACTCAAGGAAGCCAAGATAAATGTGTGATTTTGTGAACCAGATTAGGGACCATTACTTGGTGAGGATAGTGATGAGGATGATGAGAATTTATCTACAAAATATATTCTCAACTATGGGGAAAGTTCAGAGCAGTATGAGGAACTAATCATTGAGTCATTAAATGAGACCATAAAGTCTTATTATTTTAAAACTAATGATTTTTGTATGGTTGCAGGTGTTGATGAAGCATAGTAGTCGTTTAAAACTTCCATACAAAGTGGAGATACGCTTTCCAAAGGCATAAGAGAAGAACATGCACAAATTTCTATTATGAAAGAAGATAAGACAACATTTTTGCATGCAAGTAATCAGAGTGTAAATTATACACAATGGATAAATGCAATTGATGGTGCAAAATTATAGGAACCTATTAGTGTAGTGAGTAAGAGAAAGTTGGCTTATGGAGAGAGCCAAAATAAGGATCGAGTAGATGATCTGGAGCAATATTCAGATTCAATGCTTATGAAATTTGAGGAGGAAATCAAATTGTTGGAAAGATGGTTGAAAGAACCTGAGATTACAGCCATATATGTAAAGGGAGATGATGAAAAAGAACAATTGATGCAAAAAAAAGAAGATAAGATGATGGAAGGTGTGGAACAGGGGTTCCTAGCCCTATTTTTTTTCCAATTTTTGTAATGTTTTGGTACTATTTGGTCTAGTGGAGGGGGTTTGGGGTGGGTCAAACCCCCAATGGATTGTAATGGGTCAAAAGGGTAGATCTAGAGTCCGCAAACCATGGTTTGCAGACTATAGGATAGCGCGGGCTAAGATGCTATAAATAGACGAGTAGATCAAGTCTAGAGGTAGGCTAAGATTGATAGATGTTAGTTGTGAACTGCTGAGATCTATTTTGGGTTGTAATTGGGTAAGGACCCCGGCTGGCTATGTGCGTGGAGATCCTCAGTCCTGCTGTGTGCGGACCCCACTATCTATGTACGCGGGTTGGGAATTGGGTCTATAAGTGGATTTTGAAGCTAATGAATGATAAATTTGTTGATCGCATCTCTGTGTTATAGATTGGTTGTGCTCCTGTTATTAAGGTAATTTAGATGTTAATATGTATTGATGCACACGTGTATATGAGGATCTGATCAGTAATAGTTCCTTATTTATGATATCTATGGTTTATGAACTTCTCATTCTGCATGTATCATGTTAACGGTTCTGTGATAAGATTCCCTCTGTGCAAGTCTGATAGGTCTTAACAAGGCCGCCTCTATTTAATCACCTTTCTCTCAGCATGCGGAAACCTGGTTTCAGCCCCCTCCCAACTACTACGGGTGAGACCTTGGCTTGTGGAAGCAGGTCATTGCCAAAAGGGCCAGTAGTATAGGGGTTTGTTGGCAAACCTTAACTCCAAAACTAGGTCAGGACCCCTCAAGCCAACAAATGGTTCCATTGATGGGACAAGGAGCATTTTGAGAGAAATAGGGTAATGCCACAGAGTCGTTGGCATCCTGAGAAGTCTGAGCTTGAAGACTGGTTTGAGAGATAGATCAAGGAATTTTCCTTAAAAGAGAATCGAAGTACAAGGCTGACTTTCGAAGCATGGAAAAACAAGTATATATTTACCGAAGTATATGAAATTTTCTTTGTGACCTTCGCACGCGAATTATAATAGTGGTTAGCAAGTTTAGCGAAGTTCCAGACTTGTGGAAAGAACAATCAGATTACGCAGTGGAATCCTGAACTGATCCAACAGTTGGAAAGGGCTGATACTAAAATCACTCGGTCTGTAGATCACTAGGTGGATATTGTTTTGAGAGGATTTGTAACTAAGTTCGCAGTTGATCAATTCGTATCTTATTATGAAGCTAAGTGGAGATTCTTCAAAGGGTTCAGAGGTAAGTTCTTGAAAATGTTGCCGCCGTTAATTAAGATACTATTGTGCGAAAAAGGTGTGTTTTACAGTCATACCACGTGAATGACCTACAATCAAAAAAAAATTACAACACGAAGCGGTAAATATTATAGGGTTAACCAAGAAGAGGACTAATCGGTATATAGTCCCCTAAGAGAGGCACCTACGCACGAAGGAACTAGTCCGCCGATCATCCCGCGGTCAAATCCATGAAAGGGTAAGAATTCTCCTACCCCACCACCACCGCAAGAAAATAACATGGCCACGCACATAAAGCTACCTACCTTTAAGGGTGTAGGGGACGAGGACATGTACCAATTTTGGTTTGTGGCAGAATCAATATGGACTGCGTAGAATGTTGCTAGTGATGTTGTAAAAAGGGCGCAGCTATCCCTAGCCTTTGAGGGAAGAGCCTTGGATTGGTTCATGGGGTATGCCGGCAAGCACGTGGATCTGTCAATATAGGAAATCAAGGACACCCTAAAACAAAAGTTTCAAAAGCAGGAGTCCTACTCTCAACTGGTGATTGACTTGAAAGATTTGCACCAAGGACCTACAGAATCGGTATGGGAGGCCGATCAGCGGCTAAAGAAAGTTATCAGGGATGGGGATTTTAAGTACGAAGATAGAAATCATAAAGAATGGTTCATTTCCATGCTATTACCACACCTGCACAGGCCTATGGGCCAGCAAACGATTGATACACAAAAAAAGGCCCTGAAAAATGCCATGAAGCTAGAAGTTGCGCCAAGGGACAATGCCCAGTTCAAGGTGCATCATATCCAAGGCCAGTTGGAGGCAATGCACCTGGAAATCCAGAATCTACGAAAAGAATGGGGAAAAATTCTAGTACAGACATTTTGTGCATACGATGCAGGGTATCAAGTCACACCAAGGATCAGTGCCCTCTGTTATTAGACTACATGCAGGCTGGGGGACCCAACCCATTACACCCTAAAGAGTTTTTGGGATCAAGAAACCCCACATTATGGTGCGCAAACTGTCAAGTGGTTGGATTTCATGATACAAACCACTGCCCCCGACTCGGTGCCTATGTCCCAAAGCTAAAGTAGCAGTGGTGTAGATTTTTCTCATTTGTAGAACATTATGAACACAATTTCCGAACATATGATTTGATGGTAGATAGAGGAAACCTATATAGGGTACAGGCTGACCCTTCTACACCACTATCTCCCTCTGGACGAGGAGGTTCCCCCGCATGGGGCCGGGGGGGGGAAGAGGTCAAAGCACAGGACAGGGAAGAGGACCACTAATCTGTTATAACTGTGGAGAGGTGGGACACTTTGCAAGGGACTATCCAAACCCTACATGAAAATCTTGCAGATATTGCAGACAGTTGGATCATGTAATTGAAGATTGTCCTGTCCTAATAGCGAAGATGCAGGAAAAATAGAAAACACCGACACAGAATGTGAAAAGGGTTAAGGCAGAACTGAGCGATGAGGGGCCCAGTATTAACATAATTATGCACATGGCATGGCCATGGGAGGGGCTGAGGAAAAATCTGCGGCCGAACCACTTATTAGAAAATTTGCTAACAAAAAGGAAAGCCTAGACTTACAAAAATAAAAAGAAACCTTCCTTGAAGCTGGAAAAGAATTTACCAAAAAAAAGGGGCCTACCTCTAGGACCCCAGTAAACCTGAAAGCAGACGAAGAAGTAAAGCCATTCCTACAGGCATGTATGAAGTTACTACGCAACCAGAAGGTAGTCGAGAACCTCCAAGCATTAATTGAAAACTACACATAAAAGATTGCCCCACCCATAGAAGTAAGAGATGTTAACAAACTTTATAATCATAAGAAGAGGATTGGTCGAGAATTGTGGCTAAATGTGCAGATCAAAGATTATGAAATGGATCAGGTCATCCTTGATCTAGGATATGATGCGAATTTCCTACCTAAACAAACTTGAGAGAGGATGGGATAACCTAAGCTGGAATGGTCTACTATACAGCTCTGCATGGTGAACCAACAGAATATCATACCGTTAGGATGGCTATCAAAGGTTATGGTAGACATCGCGGGAGTTAAGGTGTGTGCAGAATTTGAGGTGATTCAAATTGTAGATTATGCGGACCCTTACCTTGTGCTCTTGGGGCTGGATTTGGATATCAACATGGGGGGTATTATCAATTTAAAAAGGCAAACCATGGTTTTTGAAAATGAGGGTACGCAAGTAATAGTCCCTCTAGATCCAGTAGAGGGCGAGTGGTATATAGAATCAGTGCACGAAGGGGATGATGTTGACCAAATATACAAGCTAACTTGCTAGAATGAGGATTGGATCAACCCTACCATGGATGGCATGCTTTGCTGGGAAAAGGAGAGCGAATGTCTCTCTGACTCAGACGAGGAGATAGAAAATTGGCAGAATGAGTTGCATGATGTATCTATGCTACGATGCCTGAATATCATAAAGAGCTTTCGCTGCATCTCCTCAGAGGTAAGAGATTTTCCCTATTTTTATGATTCCGGTAGTGTTAAGTAATTTCTTAAGGAATTCGAAGCATAAGTCCCAAGGGAACGAAGGATGTGGGTGCTTAACCTGGCTATGCCTGCGACCCCTGCGCGGTGGTGGGAAACTCATAAGGGGACTTTCCAGGATTGCAAGGAATGTCACAAAATGTTGATCCTAAGATTCGAACCTTCAGCTAACCTACCTATGGAGATTTTGCTAGACTGCAGGGATCTGCACCAACACCTCTCGGTATGGATGGAAGCATGGTGCGAAAGGCCTTGGGATGAATGGGTCCACATGTTTATCCATGCCTTGGGACCTATCCCCACCACGTGGTATTTGGATGCAGAGCTACACCAGCGCACTCGCCACTGGGATACCATGAGGGAAGATTTTTTGGGGACGTTCGGCTTGATAGGTGGGACTGCTAAGTTATATGAAGCCCTGTAGGACATAGATTCTCTAGAGTTTGATGACTCACGCCCTTGCATAGAACGTGGGGCACTAGCTTGGGATGCGCAGATGCAGGATATTTCCAACTTTCAGAATCTCTCAGTGGAAGAGTGTGATGAGGACCCGTGAAATATCACTATCCCGAAATCTGAGGGTGAACGCACCATTGCTGGACCCCCATTACAAGTAGTAGACATCACCAAGCCTCTCAAATTAAAGGAAGTCAACATTAAAATAGAAACACAACCCAAGATGGCTAGAATTGGGGACTACTGGGATGATGATACCGTTAGAAAAATCGTGGAACTGCTCGTTGAATATCAGGATCTTTTTCCCACAAAATTTTCAGAGCTCAAAGGTATTGTCAGGGACCTGGGTGTCATGCGGATCACCTTAAAACCTTATGTGCATCTTGTCAAGCAGTGACCTTACCGATTGAACCCCAATTATAAGCAGAAAGTCAGAGACGAGATCGATAAAATGATTTTCGTCGACATCATCGAACCAGTCGAACAATCTGATTGGGTAAGCCCTATGGTGGTCCAAGAAAAGAAGACGAAAGGGGAAATAAGAATCTGCGTAGACCTGCACAAGTTGAATGATTCCTATGTGCATGATTCCTTCCCTACACCATTCTGTGATGAAATTCTTGACAGTGTGGGTGGTCAGGAAGCCTACTCATTCAACGACGAGTTCTTAGGCTACCAACAGATTAGAATTGCACCTGAAGATCGCAGAAAAACTACTTTCGCAACCGAATGGGGATCTTTCCAATACATCGTCATGCCCTTTGGGCTCAAGAATGCCCCTGCCATATTCTCACGAGTAGTGGTGGCAGTATTCAAGGAATTTGTTCACAAGTTCCCGGAGGTATACTTTGATGATTGGATAGTGTTTGGGTTGGTAAAGAAGCATGTATCGAATCTATGCATGATGTTGGATGCTTGCAAAAAGCACCAAATCTCCCTAAACATTAAGAAGTGCATATTTTGTGTACCTTTTGGGACCTTGTTAGGACATGTGGTCTGTTAGCAAAGATTGATGGTTGACCCAGCCAAGGTGGCAGTGATCATAAATTTAGCAGTCCCCACAACTAAGAAGCAGCTATGCTCCATCCTCGGGCACACTGGCTACTATAGGAAGTTTATCCAACGATATGCACTGATCATGGCACCAATGGAGAAACTGCTAAAGAAGGATGTATATTTTTTCTGGGACAAGGATTGTCAGAAGAGTTTTGAGCTGCTCAAGGAAAATATGGTCTCTGCACCTATCCTCATCTTTCCTGATTGGACGAAGGTTTTTAATTTCCATGTGGATGCCTCTGGAATTTCCCTAGGTGCAGTCCTCACGTAGCCCGGGGAGGGGGACATTGACCACTGGGTTGCATTTTCTAGTAGGAAATTGTCTAGCACAAAACATAATTACTCTACTACCGAACGCAAGGGACTATCCATGGTGTATGCCCTGTAGAAATACCAACACTATCTACTAGGAGGGCACTTCAAGATGTTCACGGATCATTCGGCTCTAAAGTACCTATTCAATAAGCCTGTGTTAGGGGTGAAGATTTTCCGATGTTTACTACTGTTTCAGGAATATGATTTTGAGATAATTTTAAAGCCTGGGAAACTAAATGCTGGACCAGACCACTTGTCCCGAATCGCGAGTGGCAAAGATCCAACTAACCTAGAAGAAGGCTTGCCTGATGTGCAGCTATTTTCCATTAAGGTGGTTGACGAGTACTTTGCAGATATTATTCACTTCTTAACTATGGGGAGGGCGCCTATAAACTACTCGATACAACAAAAAAGAGAATTGGTCACCCGTGTCGCGGACTTCACCATCTTTGCAGGCCAATTACACAAGCTGGGAGCTAATGAGGTGTTGTGAAGGTACGTATTGGAGCATGAAAGACCAACCATTTTAGCAGAAGCCCAAGGAGGAGTGGCAGGTGGTCACTATGCTGGAAAACAAACTACACAGAAGATATTAAGGGTTGGGTTGTGGTGGCCCACACTGCATAGCGACTCCCACGCATATTGTAAAGCTTGAGATGTGTGCCAATGGATAGGCAGACCTTCACGCAGGGACGAGATTCACTTTCAACCACAAAAATCCCTACAGGTGTTTTATAAGTGGGTCATTGACTTCATAGGCCCCATTAACCCCCCCGATAAGAAGACAGGTGCTCGATATATCATTACGGCCACATATTATGTTACCAGGTGGGCCGAAGCTGTAGCTGTCAAGGATTGCACTGCGGACACGGCAGTGCACTTCCTTTTTGAGAATATCTTAACCAAGTTTGGGTGCCCCAAGATCCTGATGAGCGGCAGAGGCGCGCATTTCATTAATGAAACAATTAAGGCTCTAACTGAGGAATTCCAGATCCACCATGCCAAAAGTAACCCATACCATCCGCAGGCCAATGGAACCGTAGAGGATTTCAACAAAATATTGGAACAAGCGCTCACCAAGGTCTGTAACACGCAACGAAGTGATTGGGACATGTGCATCCCCTCTGTCCTCAGGGCCTACAGAACCACCTGTAAGAAGCTCACAGGAAAAACACCCTTCCACCTGGTCTACGGAAAGGACGTTGTTATGCCTATGGAATACATTGTTCCTAGCTTGTGCATCTCGACCTTCATGAATATGGTTGATCCTGACATCATGGAGGAGTGCCTGGCATAGCTAATAGCACTAGAATAAGACCGGGAAAAAGCATGGCACGATTGACATATCTGATAGAAGGACTTTTCGGAAAACGCATTGATCTTACCATATGATAGCCAGTTTGCGAAACACCCGGGGAAATTTAGACAGCACTAGTTAGGTCTGTATGTGGTCAAAGAAATCACCAATGGTGGAGTGGTCAGGCTAGCAACCCTGCGCGGTGAGTCCCTACCAGGATATGTTAATGGAAGTCAGCTAAAACCCTACCAGGACTCCATAGTGCCGATCAAATGACTATATGGTCGGCGTAGCTGTACCAAGGACACTCCACGCATAGAGGATGCGCAGGCGTGCATGCACAGGATTGGCAGTCCAAGGGGCTGCGAGATAGGCGGAGGAACTTCCTGAAATGGACAAAACTAGCCGTTGGAATGGAGTGGGCACATGGAAAATTGCACTCCCCGATTAATGACAGGGGTAACTGGAAATTAATGAAGCAATTTATGAGGATATGTTACCATTTCCGTAATGATGGAAGGAGATTAAGCGTTTGACGGCCATTTCTCTCTCACAAACGCTATAAGGCTGGGACTATTGGTTATACAAGATTCATATTTTTCTCATGTTCACCACATCTCGACCCCTCTGGTATAGCCCATTGTTTTTGTCTATCTGTCGGCCGCATTACTAAGAAAGCTCCACTATCTGACAGTAGCCTTGCTGAATTCATATTTCAATCTAGGATGACTGCTACCAAGCCAAATGTGCCTCTGTCTGACACAACATCCAAAGAAATAGAATCTCATGAGGTCCGCGAAGTCACCCCAGAAGCAAAAGAAATTGGCTCGACCTCATCACCTCATAAGGGAAAGGGAAAGGAAAAACAGAAGAAATTGGTTGGTGGGCAGCCTCAGACTTTCCCTCAAATTCGGCGTTCTCCCTGGAAAGTGCCTCAGAAGCATTCGGCCCCCGCACCCCTGAACCTGATGGCGCTCATAGCTGAAGGCCTACAGGCGACCCCACTGACCTGGTTACCCCCTTATATTCGGCCTCACAAAACAGCAGCCCATATGCCCATTGTACACGTCGCCTGTTCCTATCTTTAGATGCCTCTAGTCCCCAAAGGCGTTCCCCAGCAAGGTGATATGTTCGGACAACTGCCCAACATAAAGTTCGACGACCATGACCTAGGAAACCTGGATGCTTTTCCTTCATTAGATATGTGATTTTACTTGGAATAGGTGATCGAAGATGGTGTCTCCAAAGTCCAACCAATGCTTTGGGTCACGGACTTGGCCAAGGTCAGCATCCTGAACTTGCTACGCCTTCCCCATTTTGGATGCTACAACATAACTGGCATCATCGTTCGCCAACTACTGGCACTTGTCCATGATGGCTACCTATGGCTCCAAGGCCACATCCCGATTGATGCTACCATCATTCACCACATCACAGGCCTCCCTATGGATAGACCCAACCCGCAGGATGGAATGGGTAAGATATTTGAGCACCATACTTCCAACACTATCTGGGAGAAGTATGGTGTTAGCCGCAACAAGTGGGGCTTCTTGATTAATACCATCCAAGACCCGGGGATGCACATGGGAACTTTACTACTTGTCTCCAAATTGATGCGGAAATGTTAGGTCGCAACTGTCCCTGCTCATGTAATTCAACTCACTGGCCAGTGTGAAAAGGGAGTCTGCTTCAATTGGTCCTAGTACTTGGTTGAATAATTTCTCGACAATGTGCGTGAGGCTTAGGAGTAGGGAAAAACATTCTACTACTCCTGGATGATTTTGCTAATCATATTAGTTGTTTGGGAGACCTCGAAAGAAGCGATATTTCCCCCTCTTGAGCCTGGCATATGCAAAGGGGCACGATTTTCCAATCTGTGGGACTCGAAGGACCCCAAGCGGGTGGAGGAAAACAAGTTCTTCTAGGTACTCTACGATGGAGCTATCTATGCGGCCATTGATTCCCAACTGTGCCTGTCCCTGACCGTCTATGACAAGTATAAGTGAATCGCATCATTTCAAATAACCATGCACAATGTGCAATTCAGACCCAGAAAGATCGCACTTGGCATAACGTTCCATACATGACCATTGAAGCCGAAATTGAACAGGAAATCGCCACTTGGCCACTAGAGTGGAAGGTCCCAGCTCCACCAACAGACCTAGATGAAGTAGGTACATCTAGCCCCAATGCAGTGTCCAAGCCTACTGTTCCACTCACCACAGAGTCCGAGCCTCCAATCCCCAGAAGCACCACCATGCCGCCAGAACCAGAATCCTCGCCTGATCACCACATAAACAGTGTTGATGATGTCAGTACGTCTGTCCTGCACACCCTTAAGCGGCCTTGCGAATTGTCTCAAGGGTCTCAGAAAAAACATAAGGCTATTAAAACCAGCCCCGCCATGGAAGTGAACCTCACGAAGGATGACCTTGATTAGATTGTCGATGTTGTCACCACTACGTCTTCTGATCGACGAAAAAATTGGGAGGAACATCACAAGGTTTTTGTATATGTGTTACAAGCTAAGTTGCAGTTCCTTCAACTTAAAGCAGACACACTTCAAGTGAGTGTGAATCAAGCGAGGTAGAATCAGACGAGCGTCAGTCAAGCGAGGTAGATTCCTGAGGGCTCGTTGGTCCCCGTTATGGCCCTGGCCACCGTTGCAGATAGCCGGATCTGCCCCCTCCCAGGTGCAGCCTTTGTTCTAGAACTCGTTGAATTGTGTGCCCAAGTTAAGGTATGTTCCTCCATCGGCCTTGAGGTTGGTCAATTGGCTGGTGCGCAGCTGCAAGAATTATTGATTGTCGTCACCAGCGAAATCCAGGACTACGAACTTCGAGTATAGCAGCACCTCATCATAGCCGAGCATACTATTCTGACCCAAGTCGCCGAATTCACTCAAATTTAGGCTGCGTGCATTGCTACCATCACACAGCAAGTTTCCCTCGAACAATTGATCAACAGACTCTGTGAGGACATGCTCGAAGTCATTCTTTCTTCCGCCAAACCCCAAGCTAAGGTCGAAGGGTTGGTCGCTGCCCTAAAGGCATCATGGACCAAGGTACAGGTTGTCAAGGCTAATTTTGAACTTCAACTCGCATCTTTACAGGCCAAGCTGTAGCCTGAGACCCCTCCAGAGGTACGTGCCCAGCGCGCCACATTGTTTATGAAAACCACAGCCACCATCATTGCACAGATCATCCAGGGTGTCGCTCTGCTTGAGCAGGCTATGGAATTATGGTCCCAAGTACAACACGACCCTCTCCTCCAAGAGATTGATCAGAAGTTAACTCAGAAGGAGCAGGACTTTGAACAGCTGGAAGCTACGATGTCCACTCTTGTTCCCGCCCAGTGCTTAGCCCGTCTTCGAACCAGCCACACACTTCGCACTAAAATTATGGGGCTACAATGCAAGAAACATGTGCTCAGTGACCATCTCACACCTTGGTCAAATGATGCCCTCAAGCTATTGCAGGACTTAGACGGGGCCATGAAACAATTAAACCAGACTCTCGACAATTTCACCGTTGCTACGAAAGGACCAACCTCACATAAACTAGTGGACATCGCGCAGACTACTGCAGCGCAAAGTATTTGCATCTTGCTTCCACTCACAAACGCACTAGAATAACTCAAGGAACGGATGCAAACCTCACCGGCGCTGTTACTAGGGACGAGTCACAAGATTGTTTTGGGGGACTGTTGGAGCGGGAGTTCCTAGCCTTATTTTTTGTCTAAGTTTTGTAATATTTTGGTACTATTTGGTCTAGCGGAGGCGGTTTGGGGTGGGTCAAACCCCCAATGGATTGTAATGGGTCAAAAGGGTAGATCTAGGGTTTGCGGACCATAGGATAGCGCAGGCTAAGATGTTATAAATAGACGAGTAGATCAATTCTAGAGGTAGGCTAAGCTTGATAGATGTTAGTTGCGAACTATTGAGATCTATTTTGGGTTGTAATTGGGTAAGGACTCCGGCTGGCTGTGTGCGCAGAGATCCTCAATCCTGCTATGTGCGGACCCCGCTGGCTGTGTGCGCGGGTTGGGAATTGGGTCTGTAAGTGGATTTTGAAGCTAATGAATGATAAATCTATTGATCTCATCTCTGTGTTATAGAATGGTTGTGCTCCTGTTATTATGATAATTTAGTTGTTAATATGTATTGATCTACATGTGGATGCGAGGATATAATCAGTAATAGTTGCTTATTTATGATATCTGTGGGTTTATGAACTTCTCATTCTGTACGTATACGGTTAATGGTTCTGTGATAATATTCCCTCTGCGCAAGTCTAATAGATCTTAACAAGGCCGCCTCTATTTAATCACCTTTCTCTCAGGGTGCGGAAACCTGGTTCTAGCACCCTCCCATACTACTCCGGGTGAGACCTTGGCCTGCGCAAGCAGGTCATTGCCGAAAGGGCCAATACTATATGGGTTTTTTAGAAAACCTTAACTCTGAACCTGGGTCAGGACCCCTCAAGCCAACAGAAGGTGGGACAAGTTTGTCTCATAAAAATGAAATTTTGTTTCATTTTCAGCAAGAAAATATAAAGCATGGAATTTTCTTTGAAGATAGTAATAAATATGAAGTCAAAATTGATAATTTTGAAGAAGACAATAGTTTATTAGTTGTGGAGCAACAAGGGAGAAGACATTCAAGTGTCTTAAACATATTGGAAAAGATGCATGAAGATGAAGAGTGTGAGCAGAGAAGTTCTGAAAATAATGAAATGACCATTGAGATCATAAACATTTTAAATTTAGATATTAAGTTACAAGTGAGTGGTGATAGTAACATGTACCAGCGAGACAAAAATTTGGACATGGAAATTGACAAGATGAGAATACTAATGATGAAAGTGTATGAGAAAGTGCACATTGATGTAAGAAGAGCAGTCAATTATAGGAGGCAACTGACTATACAAGAGTGAATCAACAAAGAGAGTGGACAACTACAACATAAATTTTGGAAACCTGGAAGGTTAAAGAAGACAGTGACAACAAAAATAGAGAAGAAACATGAAGAAGGAAGTGATCAGTTACAGTACAAATTTTGGGATCCAGGAGGAATCGAGCATTAATGACACATGACCAGGAGATCATAATTTTTTTCTACCTTGGGAGTCTTATGCAGGAGCATTAGGGTTTCCAAGACATCAAGATTTTTGAAGAAAATCTTCAAAAGGGGTTTCAATATTGTAAAGAAATTATAATTCCTTAATTGTAAATATTCTTAGTTTCAATTAATTATTATAAAATAGTTTTAGAAAAGCTATGGATAGGAGAGATTGTTTCCACAAGGAAAAAGAAAAGTTTCCTTGAAAAGCATGAGAGATTTATGGACTATATCATGAGAACTTTAGGGAATAAACCAGGGAGTGATTTAGGGATCTAGGAAAATCTATTTTTCTTCAAAAGTTGTATTTAGCCAATGTACGCCAAAGGGAAAAGATAATGGCCAAACGTATGTAGAATCAGGCCCTAGAGAGTGAATGGGGATAAATGATACTTTTTTGAGTGTATGTGTATGTACATATTTGATTTAATGAAATAGAGTTTCATGTATCTGTGGTGCTCACGAATTTTCTTTGTATGAATGGAAGAATTTTATTTTGTGCATGCTCTAGATTTCACTATAAGTAAAGTAGATTTTTATATTAAATACGTTTGCAAAAAAAATTAAGGGCTTGATGATGAAGTGATTTGTTGTGTGATAGAGAGAAGGTGAATTTCTAGGAAAATTCAAATTTTCCTGCATCAGAGCCCCCACATCACAGCACAGGAAGAGGAGGTCACCTGATAGGTACACTAGGTACATGGCTCTCATGACAAAACTCATTGAGATAGAGCCTTATTCATTTGAGGAAGAAGTTGCTCAACCTATTTGGGTTGATTCCATGGTTGAAGAATATGAATCCATCATGAAGAACAATGTCTGGGAGGTGGTGTCAAGGTCTGAAGGGAAATCAATGGTTGGTTCGAGATAGATCTACAAAGTGAAGCATGCAACGGAAGAGAGCATCGGTAAGTACAAGGCCAAATTTGTGGATAAAGGATTTTCTCGGATATAGGGAGTGGAAAATGAGGAAAATTTTGCACCCATTGCAAGGTATTCCTCAATAAAATCCATTATAGCATTGGTTGCGCAGATGGCATGGAAAATCCACTAGATGGATGTGAAGACTTCCTTTCTCAATGTTGTTGTTGAGAAGGAAACTTACATAGAGCATCCAGAATGATTTGAGACATATGATCGAGAGTCGCATGTGTGCAGACTCAAGAGAGAATTGTATGGTCTCAAACAGGCGCCCTGAGCTTCACCAAAAGTGAAGCAGATGTGAACCTATATCACATTGTGGTAAATGGTAAGTTGCTTATTCTTGTTTTATATGTTGATGATTTAATATTAACTAGGGATGAGCAGTTGATCTGCTCTCGTAAGGGAATTTGAGATGAAAGACATGATCCTCATGCATTACTTCGTCAGACTAGAAGTATGGTAGGGTGATGGTGAATTTTTTGGGTCTCAAGGCAAGTATGCTACCGAGATTCTTCAGAGATTTCACATGGACAATTGCAAGCCCAAGGACAAACCTCTAGCTACAAACTAGAGGAAGGAGTACACTTTTTCAGGTGAGGAAGTTGATGCTACCATTTACATGCAGCGTGTGGGTTCACTGGTGTATCTTGTGAACACATGACCCGACATATGAAATGCAGTCAACCAACTCGGCCAAGCTATGGTAAGGCCTACCAAATTATATTGGAAGGCGGAAAAACATGTGTTATAGTACCTCAGCGACACTACCCAGTATGGATTATGGTACAGACGAACAGAGGGAGTGAATTTGCAAGGCTTCACCGATGTAGATTGGGCAGGGATTCAATCTGACAAGAAAATTACATCAGTTGCTATCTTCAATGTTTGGTCCACAACTATTTCCTGATACAACAAGAAGAAAAGGTCGGTGGTGCTCAGCTCAGCGAAGGTTGAATACATGGTTGCAAGTCAAGCAACATGTGAAGCAATTTGGATGAGGTAAAAAACTTGTGGGGCTATTCAGTTATTAATAGGATCTGATAGTGATATATTTTGATAATCATAGTTTCATTAAGCTCTCTGGGAATCTGGTATTTCATGATAGATCCAAGCACATTGATATCTGATATCATCATTTGTGGGACTGTGTGTAGATGAGAATTATGTTGCTACAATACATTCCAACTAAGGAGAAAGAGGTTAATATATTGACAAAGGCATTTTCAAGAGGTAAATTTGAATTCTGCATGTGCTAGATAGGGGTGGTGGAAAATCCATTTCTTACTAAGAGGGAGTGTTGAAAAAATGTAGCGAGAAAGGCTCAATTTGACTTTAGCCTTAGTCAAATTGAGTAAATCGAATTTCCATATCAACGGGATAACTTGGAGGAAATTAACTAGTGTGACATGGCTCTTGTTACTTAGTTAGCTCAGTAAATTCGAATTAAAGGGCTTGGAGTTCAGTTATGCATGTGTGATTGCTAAATTTTAGTAATATAGTTTAATTATTTTCAGTTGTATTCAATTAACTGGCATCTAATTATTATTAGAGTCAGTTGAAGGTCAGTTGTGCAGTGGGACAATAGTATGACTTAGAGATTTGTTAGTTAACTGATCAATCAACCCAAAATAGCTAGTGCATGTAGAGAATTTGAGTTCCTCAGCTGAAATGGAGATGACAAGGTAGTGTAACATCAATTGTAGACTAGTATTGAGTGTACAGGTGTTGCATGCAATCAGTGATCAATCCTTGGGAATTGAACAAACAATTTGGAGGAAATTCCTAAAGAATATGGCCTAATTTCCTCAGGATTTGCGCAAGGAAATTGGGGCCTTGGTGAGAAAATAATTGGCTAAGTGTTGGCTAGAATTTGTTCATTGAGCAAGAGAACAATTATTCTTTTGTAGGGGTAGTTTAGAGTTGGAGCTAGCAATTGTAATAGTTTCACAATTCATTGATTAATGCAAAGAGGCTTTGAGGGGTTTTTCCCAGTTGGGTTCCCCTAGAATTTACTGTGTATTTGTGGTTTTTCTTATTGCATGTCTATGCATGTTGTTCTAAATTGTGAATTTCATTCCGCAGATCAATAAAGTATAATTGTGTCTCGTGATTTTCAATTAGAATTCTTGAGCAATTGCAATTTCCATCAAATTTCTACAATATATAACTATATATTGAATCTAACCATCACGACATGGTCCATATGTAATTAAGAAAGCAATGAGATGTTGCAACTTGAAGAAGCAATGGCATAGTCCTCAAATGTAATATAGCAACATAAAGCTAATAATGACTTGTAATGCTTTCTGACCAACATATGAGTCAACAAATGTCGTGGAAAAAAAGACAAGGCACAAAATGGGGTGTTACATTATTAGCAATATATTTATGGGTTGTTTTCAATTCATCTAATGTCAACCCTTATTCACATGCTTCTTGTTGTTGTTAAGTTGGTTTGCAAGGGACTACAACAATATGGGTTTGCATCATAGGATTAAAAATCTATTTTATAATCATTGACAAACTCATTTTTAATGTTTCTTTGGTTACTTATTACGTCTTCATCATTTTCAATGCATGAATGTGCTCCACTATTGGTTTGGAGGTGAGTGTTTTGAAGAAAACCTTGGTTGGCTTATCTCTAGCTTTAAGCTATTATGCTTGGGGTTATGATATGGGATCTGCTATTTTTTTTGTAAATCTCTACAACCTTGACCAAGTAGCTCAACATGGCCTCCCTACCTCAATGCAACTCACTCTAAGTCCTCCAACGCAACTTTGTGCTAATTGTTCCCAACCATTGCCAATGTCCAATTGTGCCCCATCGAAAAGTCATTGACCCTTCTAGTAGTATGCTCTTACCAGATAATCACAAACATTTATCCACTTGAGGATTTGAAACCAAATTCCAAACTCTTTGGATGGCTTCAATACATGACTCATTTTTCAAGTGGAATGTGTTGAATTTTAACCACATACTTCTCAACATGGGATTTTCAAGGCCAAAGAAGTTGGGATAACAAATTGGTTGATGATCACTTGAAGTCTCTCTTCTCAACATCTCCTTAGACATTCTTCTCATGCTCAAAGAACGAGAAGGATTTCTCAAATAACCTCAATCTATGATGTTCTAATAAGACACACTTATTCCCGTTCTAGAAAATTTCCTCGATAAACCAAAATCATGTAAGTCTTTGCAATGAAATTTATTAAATTTACAAAAAAATATCCATCTCATCCTAAGTTTATGTCTATATCAAATTAGTGAATACACTTACAAAGCCCAATAATATATCAATAACATCAATTTGCACAAGGGTTGGTGAACCCATAGTTTAACATACATTATTCGTCTCTGTATTGATTGCGCACATGGGTTGATGTAACCAAAGTTTAACATTCGTTCCATGACATTAGTTAAACTACTAAAAATGATAATAAAATAAAACCCAATATCACTTAGTTATGGGTATTTGTTTACACGTAATAACTAATTACTTAGTTATGGGTTATTTCGGAATTTATTAATATCGCAAAAACCAAAACAAAGACGCCTCATTTGATGAATTTTCCAAAATTAATTAGTTATGGGTTATTTCGAAATTTATTAATATCGCAAAAACCAAAACAAAACGCCTCATTTGATAAATTTTCAAAGATTAACGACCACAGTGGGAGTCGAACCCACGACCTTTTGATCCGAAGTCAAACGCGCTAATCCACTGCGCTATGCGGCCAGAGTTGATATCAAGTCTGCGTGACAAGATTTATGTAAACAAATCAAAATTTCAAATTTGACTGTAAAACACACTTTAAATTTCCTACCAACGGAACAACTTGGAGAGTAGATCAAAGAAGTTCCCTTTACAATATCCAGTGTGACACGTGATCACCCTCTTACCAAAAACTTCCTTCATCATAAACCTTATTAATAATTTAAGGTACCATGGATTGGGAAAGTTAACTCGTTACTGAGCCGAATACAATCGTTAGTAAGGTTTTTTTTTTTAAAAGTGTGTTTTTTTTTCTAGATGGAAGTGTTAGATTCGATTAAGAGTATTCTAAAGAGGTTATACGTTTGCTAGATGGTAATGGAAATTTTAGTATAAATTTTGTTAAAATTTAGCAGAAATTTTAGGAAATTAAAGTTATAGCTGTTTTATTTAGAAATTAAAGTTATAGCTGTTTTATTTAGAGATATTTGATAGTGATGAATCTATTTATACAAAACAAAAACAAATTCCAAACAAATTTGTGAAATTTCAAAAAAAAATAACTTTCCAGACTAATGTGTGTTCTCCGTAAACAATGCCCTGGTTTATATGAATACTCAGAGTCAGCTTATGTGATCATCTCCTCGCCTCGTAAACATGAATTAAGAAATGCGATCAAATAGAGTTGTGGCTTCTTACTGGGCGCGTGATTTTATAGAGTGCCAGAAAGTGAAAATGCAAACCCATTTCTTCCAGTTGGAAACAGACCTTCGAGGAAGGTTTGTTCGAAGTGGAAAAGATGATGAAGCCAAGTTAGCGTCAGTGCAACACATAGAGGTATTACAGGTGGAGTAACGTATATGGTGAATAATGATGGCAAAACCATTAACACAAGTCTACAAAAGATCTGTAATTCTGAACAAAAGATATAGAAAATAGAGTTGAATACAAATTTTAGTTGAGCCTTTAGTTGCATTTTAAATTAAATACTCAATTAAAATTGCAATTAAAGCGATGATTTGATTAAAGATGCAATAGATACTCAATCAATAATAATAAATTTAATTTTAGGGTCATATCTAACTCAAACAAATAATATGGTCAATATGGTATATTAGTACCTTCTGTTTGTGAAGGGATCTATTTTTATAAGTGATTTAACTATTTTAAAGTTTATGGATGTGTATATATTTTAGGATTTATAGATAATTAATTAAAGTATTTTTTTATAAGTGATTTAATTTTTAAAGTTTATGGATGTGTATATTTTAAGATTTATAGATAATTAATTAAAGTAATTTTGTTTTTAAGAGAATTGATAAAATTGTGGCTTATTATTGATGAGACTTATCTTGGTGATCGAGTTAACGTATACCTGACACAATCACAGGTCTTGCTAGATAGGTAAACTAGTTTCGAACTTGGGCATGATCTCTTATATTAGTTGGCAAACACCTTCCAATGCGGGACATCCACCATCTATCCTAGCCTGATTGGTTTAAATTAAAGTGATATTAATCATACATCAATCTTTGAAGGATTAAGTTGGTTTAGTGGAATAACGGTTGAAGGTTAATATGTTTTTGGTTAGTGTATTGAAGGTTAATAGGTCATTCATCAATGCCTATTGCATTAATAGGTTAAAAATTAATGGGTTAATGGGTAAGAGATTAGTAGGATGGTTCAAAGGTCGCACATTCAAAGGGAAACAAGATGACTTAAGCCTAGGCAACTGTGCCAAACACGCGAGCCTGACAGTTTAGTTATTGGTGCAGGGCAGACCCACCATACAAGTCATCCCAGAAGCCTGACCCTGGAGCCTTCGTAAGTGCGCAAAGGAGGAAAGGGTCAAGTAACAGAGTCTGAGAGACGGGAAAAACCTTCATCAATAAGCGATTCGTCAAATGACCACAGACGGTTCAGCCCAGAAAGTTGACCCTGAGAAACTTATGAATGCATAAATGTTAAGGGTCAAGTAACAAAAAATTTGGCAACAAATGGCAACCCGTCGAGTTTAGTCAGTAATATGTGTGTGTGTATATATATACTTACTCTTTGTTGGACAACATGATCACAAGGGATACAAGGGACAACCAACACATGGACGGGTCACCCTATGACTTTGAGGTGGAACTATGTGGTGACGTGGTAACATATTGACTACAATCAGCCATATGGTTATACCTTTCTTTACTATTTTAGGGTTATTCCTCTCCCATTAATTGAGTCATGCTTATGCATTCTCTAATTTATTTAATTTGTTTGGGGAGTTTTAGCTCGTTGACTAGCCCCAAGACTTATAGAAAATATCAATGTGCTCTACAGGTGAACAATCAAGAGTTAATTCTAAGATACTAGGGTCGATCGTTCTCACCTTGAGCCACATATGTTGTAGTCGGGGATATGTTTCCGTAGCTTAAGGAAGGATGGACTTATGCTTGTCGAAACATGTTCAACATGAAGCAATCCATACATATAATATAAACTAGGGTAAAGCAGGTAAGCAAAGGTAAACGATACACACACACACATATATTACTGGCCAAACTCGATAGACTATCATCTGTTGCCAAATTTTTGGTTAACCGACCCTTAACATTTATGCATTCATAAGTTGCTCTGGGTCAACTTTCCAGGTTGAACTGCCTATGGTCATTTGACGGAGACTTTTCCCGTCTCTCGGACTCTGTTACTCAACCCTTTCCTCCTTTGTGCACTTACGAAGGCTCCTGGGTCAAGCTTTCAGGATGACTTGTAAGGTGGGTCTCCCATGAACCCATAACTAAATTGTCATGCTCGTGTGTTTTTCAATGCAGCCCAAGCTTACGTCATCTCACTTCCCTTTGAATGTGCGACCTTTGAACCATCCAAATCTCTTACCCATTAACCCACTAATTTATAATATATATATATATATATACAATTCTCATGTTAATTCATAGCAAAGGGTTGTGAGACCCAACCCATGAACAGGTCAAAAACTAATATGACCACGCTAAGTGGCGATGAAGGGATGACTTTGCTGCCATGTGGCAGATGGAGGGTGAGATAGTAGAAAAATTTGAAGAGCCATGACTCTTGATCTAGGGGTCAGATTGAAGTAAAATTTTATGTTGCCATAATCGTCTTGAAGAGATGAACACAATGGTGATGTCTAATTGAGGTTTTAAGTCAATTGAAAAGATTGAAAATTTTAAACCCCATTCCCATAATGACACCTTGGATCTTTGGTCAACATAGCAATTATCCTCCTCCTAATCGGTGTTTGTAGGGGATTAGGATTGGGGCATGTTACAAAGCCCAAAGGGCTGCCACTGAAGAGTACAGTGGATCACAAGATACAATTGTTGCTTGAATCCCCATTACCAAATATTGGGATGTATAGATAGTCTATTTTGGAAGTAGGTGAAGTGTAGAAATAGTTGTGGTAGCTACTGGAGCAAGGAGTGATTCAACTACGCACTTCACCTTTTGGGTCACTTATCATCATGGTCCCAAAGAAGATGGGACCTAATGACGATGTATCAAATGTAGAGATTTGAAGAGGATCACACTTAAGAATCAATAACATATACCCATGATTAATGATTTTTTAGATTGGTTGCAGCATGCCAAGTACTTCACTAGGTTGGATCTCAAATTCATATGCCACCAAGTATACATTAAAGAAGGAGACGCTTGAAAGACTACCTTCAAGACAAGGCATGATTTCCATGAATGGTTAGTCATGTTTTTTGGTTTATGTAATGCATCGACTGCATTTATGCCATTGATAAATGATGCATAAATGTATTTGATGCTTATAGTAGGGATACATCCTATGGGTAGGAAGAAGAATAAGAACCCAAAGACCTTATGTGTTGGATGCACGCTGGATGTCACGCACTAGATTTATAGTTTTGCTACCAGAATATGGAAGTACCGAGTGTGATATTTAACTATCTTTACCAATATTGAACACTTTATGTCCAATTATAGAGTTGACAACACATATAAACTAGTTTAGAAGCTCAATTAACATAAACCTTTAAATGCACATAAAATAAGTTAAAGAACAAAAAATAAACAATAGAACACCCTAAAGATTCACACAATACACAGAGATTTACCCTAGAAACCCTTAACTAGAAAATCCAATGAACCTTTGAGCTTCATCGCTCTTATATTTTTTATCCAATATTTTTTTGGATTAAAACGAACATTGACCTTGGTCCACACCTAATACCATTGCATCAATATGTCACCCAATCTCTAGTAATTGTGAGTTATTCATTATTATTCATCAACCTTACATCATCCTCTATTTATAGGCACAAAAGACCATATTTTGTAGCTACCAAATTAGTTACAAATAGTTGAATCCTATTAGCCAAAGATCATAGGAATATTCAGATTTGAAACCATTTCTGACATAGTTCAACTGTAGTTTATTTCCCTTCAACCAATATTTAAATACCATTATTAGTTGATTGTGTATGTGTTCCTGATTTTATTCATTCAATTGCTTTAGTCAATTCTCGACTTTAGTCAACTACTCAACTTCCATTAACTTCGATTATGGCTCTTTTCCTCAACTTGATCATCAAATTACCAACCCATAACTAGATTTCAACCACCCAGCCTACTTAGTACCCTAGATGAGTGTCTCCTACTACACATGTTGAGCTTCATCCCTAGTTGACTTGGCGGAAAAGTCATTTAAATGACTAAATTTGAGTTGACTAAGATTAACTACAAAGAATACAACACTTAAAGAATCTCCCACTTGTTTTCTTATTTGCATGAACTATTGATATTATGCTTTGGTGAACTAGGGTACCAATTCCCATCACTTATCTACACTAAGAGAAATTCACTATACTCATTAAATTTGTTAGAAAGTCTGCAACATTCTTCATCATGTATTCCTTTAACAAAAACACATTATTCCTTTCCACCATATCTCTAATCAAATGGTAATGTGCATTAATGTGATTTATCCTTGAATCGTAATCCAGGTTATTTATTAGGAATATTGCACTATAGATATCACAAAATATCCCTACTACTTGTTTATAAAACTGAATCTCTTAACACAACTACTGTAACTCGATTTCTTCCTTGCTTACATAAGTGGTTGTCATGTATTCAACTTTTTTCATCCATTACATCAGAATTAATTTTTTCTTACTCATCTAGTTAATAACTCCATCGAGCAACTTGAATATATATCCACTAATCGACCTTCTTCTCGCTAGATCGCCAACCTAGTCAACATTGAAAAGTCCATGTATAATTGCTTCATTATCATCCTCAATATTTTCATGCTAGTAGATCATATGAGCATTTATGCCACACAAATATTTGAATACTATTTTGATAATGATCAAGTGCTCTTTACCCTGTGTCATCATGTATCTTCTCAATACTTCCAGTGCATGAATAATTTTTGATTTAGTGCAGATCATTGCATACATTAGACCACATATGACACTAGCACATTGAACATGGGCCATTCCCTCTATCTCCTCCTATGTCTTGGAAAATGATTAACAATTAGCCTTATGAAAATAGGTGTTGGCAAGAAAATAGGTCTCAGGGGCGAGACCCAGGTTCAGGAGGGAGGCCAACAAGGGTTTCCGCAATAGTCTAGCCCAACGCCGGTATTTTCACCCTGCTCTCAGGAACAAAGAGTCTCACCCGAGGCATGCCACGACCTTACTAAGGTTGGGATCAAATAAGGTATCAATCGAGCATGACAGATGCATAACCCATACAGAACTAAGTACTTTGAGGAAGTGTAAATACAAGACAGATAACAATAATTATAAACATGATCAGACTGTTAACCAAAAATTTAAAATAGCCACATGTTCCACTAAACCATAACAAAAGACAAAACTTAGAACAACAGCCTTATATTAGAAAGTATTTCATAAACAAAAAAAGACAATACAATGCTCCTCAGAGCATTCCTCATAGAAATGATTACAATAGCATCACATAATATAGAGCAGAACCAATCAGAGAGAGAGAGAGAGAGAACAGAACAAAACCACACGAACAGAGCTCTCCTACGGCTCTTGTTCCCTGATCTCTACTGAGCCAACCTCCTTTCTCCACTGGTCGGCTTCCTATTTGCTTCGTTGCCAGTGTGACTAACATTCCTTCCTTCCTTTCCGCTTCGTTGTTTACTGCTTTTCCCTGATTATTGGGAATTCCATTGATTGTCTTCTGTCGCTTCCCTCTACCATCTGTGCTTGCTTTCGCAATAGCGACGCCACCTGCTCTTCAGTTCTTCGCAACCGTGACAATTTTCTGTCTACCGTGGTTGCATTCTGCCACCTGTTCTCCGCAACACAAAACTGTTTAATTTCAAAACAAGGGCCCCAACCGGCCCCGACCACATCCTATTGACTCGTCCCGAGTCAATTATTTCCTACTACCTCAGTCTCCATTAGTCCGCTTGTCTCCATGGCTGGTTCTGTTTTCTCCCTCTCTTCTATGTGTCCAAACAAGGGCCCCAACTCTGGGACCTTTGTGAGTGCGGATGCCTTGAGCTCTCGAAATCTAGTAATGGCATGATGCCATCCCTACATTAGTAGGTGCATTTTTGTTGTGACCTGGGCGACATCTTTCTCTCCTGTGATGGCCGATAGACTACTAAAGATGTTATTGATCTGAACGTTAGCCTCGGCGGCTATTTGCTGCATTTCTTGTGCAATGGTCTGCACCGGATGCCTGAGATTTTAGAGGGCTTTCTTGGTTGTGGCTGAATGCTCCTCAATTTCTTGTATCTGGACTTCCAACTCCTTCTCTTGAGTGTATAATTGGTCGAGTCTGTCTGGGTCTGTGGCTTCCTGAATTTCTTTTGATATCTATTGTAGTTTTGCTGAAACTGGCTGTGACTTCAAGGTGAGCGAGGTTGAACATTCATGTAGACCCTTCAGTAGGTCATACGCTTCCTTTGCTACATTACTTAGAACTTCTTGCATCCTGGCTACCTGTGTCTGTCGCTCTGCTATCTTCTCTGTGTAAATGACCGTTGGGTCCGGTAGCGCGGGCCTGGTCTCCAATGCTGCCCTTAGTTCCTTGTTTTCTCGATTGAGGTTCGAACATGCCACTCGGACGTGAATGGACGGTCTGACTATGTCATATTCTGCTATGTCACCTGGTATCTTATTGTTGTGGACTATCACCATGGGCCAGAGGTCTTGGAAAACCTTGGTTACCATGTCTAGTTGTCCCTGTAGTTGGTCCTTTTCTATCCTCAGTTGTTCATGCTCTTCAGTGAGCGTGATAATTTGTACCTGTTGTTGCTCGAATCTCTGCTAAATTTATGTGTGAAGCCCTTTGGCTTGTTGTGATGCCCGCTGAATGAAATTGTATAACTGCACCGCGCCCCAGGTCTGCACGCTTTCAGCTCCAGAGATATCTTGATTCGGTTGTCGCTCTTGAAGCGATTGTCTGCTTGCAATGGACTTTGCTGAATGCTCTTGTGGTGACTGCGGTGGTGTTGGTTGTGACAGCGGATTACTGGGGTTACCCATGGTTATATTGGGCTACACTTGCTGAATTATCAAGTTTTCTTGCTGAAATGGATTCAGCTCTTCAGTCGGGGTTGTTGTGTGTGCAGTAAAAGGTGCCTCTTGACTTTAAAGTTCTTGGAAAGAAACCAATTCAACCAGGGTTTGGTTAACCTCAGGTACCATTGTTGTACTGAAGTTAACCTCTGCCTCGAAATCTCTGTTTTTTTTATTTTATACTCTGACTGGGTCAAATATGGTTGCTAATGTGGAGGGCGTGCGAGATGGATGATCTTTGGAGGTGAATGAGGTGGTGGCCGATGATTGGTGAGTGTGAGGAGGTGATATACGAACATTTAGAAAAGAATAGGGGTTTATTGGGGGTAGCTCCTGAGTCGTCTGGGGCTCTTTCACTGGCTCTTCTCTGATCGGGACCCCCGTGTCCATAAGTTGCATTTGATCTTCCCCTGTGAGATCAAGGACTTGGTTGGACATTGTGATTTTCGCCTTCTTGGCCTTGGGTGTGGCTACGGGTGGCTTTGAGGCTTTACTCTTTCTGATGAGAGTTGTGGTTGCTACAAGTGGTGAGTTAAACAAATTCAGTGGTATAGTGGTGACTAGGGGGATTGCGATGGAAGAGGATGCAGAATTTGCGGCCTGAAATTCTGTAAATGTGGGAAACATAGAGGAATCACTCATTAAATTTTGAACTACCCGGTTAAAGCTCTGTACCTTTGTATTCAGTTGCTCAATGATTGGATTCAGCTGCAGCCGCGACATCCTAACCATTGCTTCCTCTGATGTCTCTCCTAGCAATGGATCCGGTAGCATGCCATCAAATTAATAGACGTAGACTCCACTTCTGATCTCCATTTCTACTCCTGGCCACGAGCATACTTCCGTGTGAAAATCCCGCTCATCGATTTGAAATTTCAATGGCCTCATCTTAAAGGTGGATTCCGGCACACATGCTGGCTGGATATAGGTTTGCTTATGGTTAACCCCAAACCATACTTGCGCGGCATAACTGTCCAGCAAGGTCCTTGGAACTCTATGTTGGCTTATCGCGACATCCACCATCTAGCTGTACCAGAATTTGAACACCTCCTCATTTACCTCGTTAGTGCTAGGGTCCCCCGATGTTTTCCAGGGTGTGAACTTCATTGCTAGTGGTTGGCCTACTACCACTTCTAGAGGTTGCCTGATTCCTGCAAATTTCCATTTCCACATGGCCAACGCCATTATAAGGTAACCGCAGATGAATCTCGTGGCCCTCTTATAGTTGTCCTCACATGCTTCGAATAACTCATTGAGCAGAAACGAGCACCTGTTCAATTGTGCCCCCTAGAGACAATGCTTTGCAACTAAGATAATATCTAGTGTACATTCCCCTTTGGTGTAGTGTCTCATCGTTTTGCTTGCAATCAAGTAGTAGGCAAACTTGACCGCTGGGTTGGTTATTAAGTCTATCTGGGCTCCTTTTCCCCCTCTCTTGGTGTCGTACTTCCTATAGTAGTCACCATCCCCTGCTTTCTTTGCTCTCCTGGACACAGTCTGGAAAACCGTGGATATGTCTCTCCCTTCTTGCGACAACCCGGTCAATCTATGAATGTCTTCCACATGAATTTGGATTTCTCTTCCCAGCCACAACGACCCGTTGTGAATTCTTCTCAGTAGAAACTTGGTGCACTACGTTGTAGCCCCTGTAGTGCTGAACACTAGAAAGTTCCTTAGGTTTAGTATGGTGGATTGTTGCACACCTCTGAATTCTAGAAGTACACTTGCTGCTTCCTGTCCCGCTTCTGTAGCATAATTCTCCATGTAGACCTGTTTCTTCATCACTGGAAATTGGAAGGAGTCTATTAGGTCTGTATCAATCAACAAGGCACTATCATATTTTCCTACCAGGGATTCCATCTTCTGAATCCTTTCATCGAGCTCATGCTCAACAACTGCTGGCGCTACCCTGTTCATTTTAGATCTTCTCTAGTACACTTGCAGAGCTATTCCTCCTCTTTCCTTATGAATTCCTACTTCTGGACACCTCCCTTACTCTTTCTCTGGTGATGTTTCCCTTGCTACGTTTTCTGTTTTAGGTTCTAACTCGGACTTCTCTAGCATTCTCGCGCTTTCTTTCCTGCAAGTTATGTAAGTAACTTACACGCATGAGGTTGATAAGACCCCATAACTAATTCATTTTCCCTGCCTTCCCCCGTGGCTATAATCATGCGATTAGTTACTAGGCTGATGTGGGTTCTGACAAAGCTGACTATGGCTTCGGGGTTTAGGTAGATGTGATGGGTGATGATTATGCTTTATTATGGAAAATTTATCACAGTTAATCCTATCTACGCTCTTCTCGGGTGCGAGAGAGTTATTGACTCTATCTAATATAGTCTAATCTACCCTACTGACTCCTCTCAGTTGCGAGAGTTATTGAAAATGAAATGCGGAACTTACTCGTGGTAGGGTTTCAGGCGTGCGTCGTTCACCCATCCTTGTAGTATCTGGCCGTCTAGTTGTGCTAGCCGAACTGCTCCTGAATCTTTGATTTCGATTACATGGTATGGTCCTAGCCAATGCATTTGCAGTTTCCCTGGGAACTTCTAGTACTTACTATCATAGAGTAAAACTTTTATGCCGAACTTGAAATTTTTGTGCTTGATATGGCAGTCGTGCCATGCTTTTTGTCTTTCCTTTTGGATGGTTTGGTGGAATTCTGCTAAAAACCTGTCTTCTTTGAGTTCTTGTAGCTCCTATAACCGCTCCTTCAATGAGTCTTATTCTGATAGTTGCAGTGTTGTCGCGATTAGAAGGTTGGGTATGAAAAACTTAGCCGGTACCACTGCTTCTCCCGTACACCAACTGGAATGGCATTTGGTTGTTGAGTCTTTTAACAGTTGTTCTGTACGCGCACAGAGTTGACAGTATACGTTCGTCCTAGTCGTCTCGTTGAGCGTTGCAGATCTTTGTTAATCCCTTTTCCAGGATCTTATTGAATGCTTCCACTGTACCGTTGGCTTGTGGATGGTAACGGCTGCTCTTGTGATGTTGTAACATGAAGCTTTCGAGCAGGGATTTAATGGTAGCATTGATGAAATGCGTACCTTGATCACTTGTCAGAAATTTTGGGCAACCGAACCTGCTGATTATATTTTCAAATATGAACCGTGCCATTGTTTTGGCTGTGCAATCCTTCACTGGAATTTCCTCTTCCCATCTTGTCAAATAGTCTGTTGTTGTGATGATATACCGGACCTGTGAGTGTCTTGCAGCAGGTGCAATCGGGCCTATAAAATCGACTGCCCATTTCTCGAATGGTTGTAGTGCTTTTACTGGGTGCAGTGGAAGCTCATCTCTGTGCGATGGACATCCCATCCTCTGGAAAACATTGCATTTCTTTACGAACGCCTTACTGTCAATGTGTATCGTCGGCCACCATAAGCCTGCCTGCAATACTTTCCTCACCATCGGTTTAGCTCCTACATTTCCTCCCGCCACTCCCAAGTGGCACTCCCATAGCATGGCTTCCCTCTCATGGTCGAGAACGCATCTTCGTAAAATTTGGTCTAACCCCATCTTATACAGGTGTCCTACGATGAGATGGTACTCTGCTGCTCGGACTACTAGTTGTCTTTTCTGTACTGCGGTATATTATTTTAGGCACTATCCTATTGTTAGGTAGGTTGCTATTTGGTCCAGGTATTCTGGAATGGCTTCTACTCGAAAAAGATCAGCGTCAGGCAGCTGATCGTCCAGGGACCCTCCATTTTTCTCATTTTCCAACCTTGATAGGTGGTCTGGCCCCACGTTCAGTCTCCCGAGTTCGACGATCACCTCAAAGGTGAACTCCTGGAAGAGTAAGAGCCATATGTAGATCCTTCCCTCTAAGACCGGTTTGTTTACCAAGTACTTTAAAGCTAAATGGTCTGTGAAAAACTTGAACATACTTCCCAATAGGTAGTGGAAAATTTTTTGAAGGGAATACACCATTGCTAATGCTTCCCGCTCTGTCGTGGTGTAGTTCTGTTCCACTGTTGATAATTTTCGACTTGCGAAGTACACTGGGTGATCAACTGTAGTGTCCCATGGTTGGGCTAGAACTGCTCCGAGTGCGATGGTCAAAGCATCGATGTGGACATTAAATTTCTTGTCCCAATCCGGATGAAACAATATTGGCGCACTCGCCAACTTTTCCTTCAAAGTGTTTAGGGCCATCGCGCAACTCTCTGTCCAGTTGAACTATTCCGATTTCCACAACAACTTCTCCAATGGGGTTGTTATCTTCACGTAGTTGCAGATGAATCACCTGTAGTAACCTGTATGGCCTAGAAGTGACCTCAACTGTTTCACAGTTTCTGGAGCCTCCATGTTGATTATTACTGCTACCTTTGCTGGATCCAAGCATACTCCTTGTTTGCATACAACGTGTCCTAGCAATGTCCCAAATGGCACCACAAAGATGCACTTCTTTAGGTTCAATAAAATTTGTAGTTGTCTACACCTATCAAACATAATTCTCAAAAGCGTTGCATGGTCCTTTAACAGGTTGTAGATAGTCCAATCATCCATATAAACTTCCAGGAATTTGTAGATGTAGTCACGGAATGCTGCTATCACAATGCGTGAAAATATCGCTGGCGCATTCTTCAAACCGAATGGCATTACATGATATGTGAAGGAGCCCCATTCGGTGGTGAACGTTGTATTTTTCTTATCTTCTTCCACTATATGTACCTGATGGTATCCTGAGAATCCATTCGTAAAGGAATACGCCTCGTTCCCCGCAACGTTGTCGAGGACCTCGTCACTAAATGGAGTAGGCAATGGGTTGTGTATGTAGGCATTATTCAAGCTCCTGTATTCCACACAGACTCAAATTTCAGACTTATCCTTTTTGCTTTGTATGACTATCGGACTTACCCATTTTTCCTCCTCCACCAGGAATATCAACCCTTCTTTTAGCATTTTTTTTATTTCCGCTTTAACTTTTTCCTTTACTCTTGGATTCAACCAATAGGGTCTGTGTTTGATTAGTCTTACATCGGGCTTTAGGATTATACGCACTTCTCCCAGGTCCCCTTTGATTCCTTTCAAGTTTTCTATGGATAATGGGAACAAGTCCTCATATTCTTGCAGTAGATTGAATATTTCCTTAGTCGTCTCAGCATCCCAGTAATCACTAATTGATGCCATTTTGGGCTTTTCTTCAATCCCAATGTTCATTTTCTTGGTTTTTAGTGGTAGCAGATGAATTCCTTCGGTTGTCGGGTCTTCCTGAATATCCCACTCCCCCTCTTTTTCTTAAAAATACAGATGTCTAAGTCCCTCTAGATCATCATAGTCCATTTCACTGTTTATCTTTTTGCATGCTACCCACTGTCTGATGCTTTGGTTTGGGAGTGGTTGCTCATCCTCCTCCTGATTCTCTAGGAAGAACAACACCCTTTTAATGGCCTGTAATGCTTGGGTGACAGGTTCTGTTCTTCCTTCAAATAAGAAGCACTGTGTAAATTTCCCCGTAACTTCTTGCCAAGTGCTAGTTCCCCTTTTCCTCTCTTCCGTTAGGTACCAGGCTTGTGGAATCACATCCAGTGAGTGTATAAACTTGTGGACCCATAGCTCCTGCAGGTATCTTGCAGTGTCCCATTTATCTTCACACTCTTTCAAATGATTTCTATGATTTGAGTCCCCTTGGAATTTTTTATTGCATTGTGGTCCTTCTTCTTCTTTAAACCTAGCTTTCGGTGCTGCTGCAACTATGTCCCATCGCGACAGTGAGTTGCGGTGGTTACTCCACCATCTTGCAGATGTGGATTGTAAGGCCATGTCCATGAGTGGGACCTTATGATCCTCTGGTACTTTATCTTCTATTTTGGTAATGAAAGTATTTACAACGTTCATATCAGATAAAGTTGGGTAATCTCTTACCTCAATTCCGATCCAATTGATTCTTCTAATGGTGGCACATCTCCTTGTGTTGGTCTCATATCCCCCTTGCTGCCAATCATCCTAGGATATCTCTGAGCCCAAGTCTGAGCTTTGAATGCTTCTCCAACTTACAGATCCTCTCGCCGTCGGGTTGATGTAATCTTCCCTTTTTCTTGCAGTCATTTGATAAATATGGTCAAGAAGCTGAGCATATTCTCGGTTTTCAACAAACTCTATGTATCGGGGACCTTGATACGAGTCAAGCAGCTGAGTGACTATGACCTCTCCATATTCAAAGATCATCAGTTCCTTCTTTAAATCTATTACTGCGTAATTTTCAAAATCCTAGTCAATCCCCAGCAATACTGGATATGGATATTTGTCCCCCATAATGTCGATGACCTTAAAGTTTGTGTATGTCTTTACTCCCGCAACGTCGACTTCAACCTCCTCCAGTCTGCCTATGGGCACAATGCAGTACTGGTTCGCCATACGGAGTTGAATTGGTGAGTATGTTAGCCTCAGTTTTCCCAATGCTTCCCATGTCTTTCTCAGCAAGATATTTACATCGGACCCCAGGTCAAGCATTGCGTCCTTAATTTGGAATCCCGCAACTTGAGTATTCACCCGGAACTCTTTGCCTGTCCTTCTCTTATTTCTCTTCACTCTTCATATATATTTTTGTGTTGTGTTAGTTGACTCCCCTGGCTCTGTGGCCTTCTGCAATAATCTTTCCAGGTTCTTCTTTAATTGTTCTAACATTGGCGTGTTGTTAAGAATTTTTAGAAATAGACGAAGCCATTCTTCAATCGTAGTACCTGAACTGGCTTGGTTCTCATGATATTCCTTAGTTTGTGGCAATTCAATGCCTTTGCTTCCATCATTTGTGCATATTCCCTGGTTCTTTTGCCTCCCCTTATTAATATGGTCACGTTCTGCATAGCTTGAGCCTCTATTACTCTCAGATCTGCATTTACCAAATTTGTTCCTCTTCGTCTGGCTCTTTCTTCCCATCTTTTAATGAGCTCTGGGTAGTCCTCTATTGCGTGCGTGTTAACCGTGCACTAAGAGCACAAGGGTGTTCTAGGAAGCAGGAATTCGCTAGCTACGTGGCCCTCCTAGTCATAGTTGTAGCATTGTACTGGTCCCATTCCTCCCGCTCAGCCTCCTCTCATGCCCCATCGTCCTCTGGGAGCTTCGTTCACTCTATATGAAGGCCTGTCCAATCATTCTTCCAAGGCATCTAGAGCTCTACACTACTCTGTGATGTGTGTGGTATACGCACAGAACTCACAATATATGTTGTTCGGAACGTTGGAGTATTTTTTCAATATGGGGCATAGGCAGGGTGAATGACCCATGCTTTTACATATTTCGCAATATTCAGTCGTCGTTGAATTCTGTTTCGCGGGGAACCCCATGTACGAGTGTTGTGGCAGATATAACCCCTAGGTGTTTATCTGTGCAACCTCTCCTGCTAGCAGAGCTCCCGGTGCCCCTATTTTTGATGTTCCCACACTCTGGCCCCGCAGCCAAGGACATTCGGTTACCACGTGTCCTTCCATTAGACAGTGCCTACACCATACGTTTGGCCTCGCTGGACGCATTGGTTGAATTTCTTTCAATTTCTCTGTCAGGCTAGCTATTTGATGTTGTAGTCCCAGTATGGAAGGGTCCTGAGCTGATGCTCCTCCTTTAAATTCTTGCGGATATCCCGCCATGGCCTTTATCTTCATAGCCTACTCCAATGAATCTTGCAACATCTCGATCTTCTGTTTTGTCAGCGGGGTTCTTTTCAGTGGGAGAAGGGCCTTGATAAACCAATCCCTTTGATGGTTCGGATCGATTGGATAGCTGAGTTTTCCAATCGCATCCTTGAATATCTTCATTATATCCCATGTAGTTTCCCCTTCTCGCTGCTTGATCTCCCACATCTCTGACAAACCCTGTTGATCTGTTTGGGGTAATTTGAATTCCTTCACGAAATCCCTCTTTACATCATCTATCGTTGGGTTCTGATGAGTCTCAGACCATTTTATAAACCAACACAGAGCTCTCTCCCTGAGATTAGTTTGAAATTCTACAAACTTACCTGTTTCTGGTGTCTGTCGAGCCCTCCATATGGCTTCACAGAGGTACCAGTGTTGTTCCACATCATCATTACCCCTCCTAGAAAACTTTGGGTACCTAGTAAATGATCCTGCCATGCTTCCTTGTGTGGGGGTTACTAGAACTAAACCCCTGACTCTCGGTTGTGAAATGGTATTACTAGCACTGATGCTAGCTTGTATTACTACTATAGACTGAACACTATTCGAGTTACTCCATTCCCGTAACTTAACAAAAATTTCACCTAGTGGCTGATAGAGTACCAGGGGAAGGTCGGGACTAGAGCTACTTAAACTTTGGGGAATAGATTTACCTGGGATTATGGGTGTCGGCCCTTCTTGGAATAACTACTCCATCGCAACATGCAACTCCACATCGGGTGTCTCCTCGGGGCGCGCATCATTTTCATCACACTCCTTTCCCTTCTCTGCTTGGGCTGGGCTCCTATACACCTGCTGCACTTCCTTGGTGGTCCCCCCTATATCCTGGGAACCCGTATGACCTTCCATCTCCTTCGTCGTCTGAGGTGCCTCCTCCTTGTCTTTTCTCTTCCTTTCTTGTCTTTCCAATTCTTTCATCACCCTTTCTTGCCACTTCTCAGTGAGTTGCGCCCTCCGATGTGCTCGTCGTTCCCTCAATCTACTGGAGGTCTTAGCATCCATATCCCTATTCCCCTTTTCAACATACTTGTAGCATCTCTCCCTCAACTCCTTCCCTAGTACTGGAGGTTTAGTTCTCCATCTCAGATTTTTGGAACTCCATCAATCCTTCATCCAACATCAAAGCCTTGATCCACAGGGGGATCTCCTTCAACAGCTCTCCATGCAGCCCTAATCTGAATATGTCCTCCGCTTTCGAGAAAGACTAGTAACATTCAGCTGTGAACTCTACTATGTATCCTTCCAAGGTAGATTGCACCCAGAAATCTACAGCTCGGGTCAAATCGGTATCTAACAGATGGAGTGCTACCAGATCTATGTGCACCCACTTGCGACAGAATTTCCGTAATCATCTCGAGGCTGTCTTGGTCTATATTCTCCGCAACTAGTTGTAGAGCTCCTCGGGAAACTTTCCCCAGAATATCTCGTAGATATCACTGGCGGATTCAGAGAATAGAATCTGGTTCCAAACAGTTTTCTCTTTTTGTTGTCTCACTTCCGCCTGCTGAGCTATGAACTGATCTAGGTGGTTATCCCACCAGTTTCATATTTCTTTCTCGAATATTCGTGATACCATGATCTAACTCCAGAATGAAATTTCAGGTCCCGGCAACAGAATCATTTGTTGGCAAGAAAATAGGTCTCAGGGGCGAGACCCAGGTTCAGGAGGGAGGCCAACAAGGGTTTCCGCAGTAGTCTAGCCCAACGCCGACATTTTCACCCTGATCTGACGAACAAATAGTCTCACTCGAGGCGTCCCTCAACCTTACTAAGGTTGGGATCAGATCAGGTATCAATCAAGCATGAAAAATGCATAACCCATACAAAACTAAGGAATTCAAGGAAGTGTAAATACAAGACAGATAACAATACTTATGAACATGATTAGACTGCTAACCAAAAATTTAAATAGCCGCATGTTCCACTAAACAATAACACAAGAAAAAACTTAGAACAACAGCCTTATATTAGAAAGTATTGCATTAACAGCAAAAGACAGTACAATGCTCCTAATTGGAATATTGATTTTTGTTTTTATCACCTAACAGTTGAATAAATGGGTAAGGAGGCCCATGCATAATAAAAATCTGAATAAAATCCCTCATAGGTGAAAAGGGATCATCATAAGAGTTGGATTTCACACCCTCATGTGTGAAATAGGACAATTTCATGTGGACAAGGTCAAGTTTGACCAAGTCAACAGCGTGGGGATAGGAGGTGGAGATCATCTTTGGAAACAGCGCAGAGATAATGGGAGGAAGATTCCTTGGTGGAGGAAACCCTATTGAGTGGGACCCAAGATGAGAAGGCTTCCATTTGTATTTAAGGAGGGCAAGGCAGCCATAAAAGGACATGTTATGGATTATTGATTTTATGGTCTGTATGACTATTTTGCATTCTCTTGTTGTTTAGCATAGTTGTTGTGTTGCTTAGAACAAGGCATTCCTATTTATGAATTCCTTCTCCTTTAATTCCTTCTCCTTTCAAGAGAGGTCTCTTGAAGGACCTTGTACTTCATTTCTCCACATGCAGGCTTGAGGCCAAGCATCCTCCTTCAGCTACAACGTTATTTTTGCAGCAGTATAACATTGTGTTGCAGTGGAGGTTTCTCAACACCACTTCCTGAGCTTATTTTTCAAAGTAGGAAGCTTTCTTTCCTTTGGGAGATCAGTGAGGAAGCCCTTGGAGCATATTTCAGATCTTGGCACTTGGCCAATCCATTTTCTTGCACCTACAACGCAGTATTCCTTAGTGATTGTGTTATTTCCAGTGAGTATTTGCAGTCAGGGTTTGTAGTGATTTTTGGAGGGTCAAATCTTCAGTGTTAGGATCAGCCTTTCCCTTGGAAGATCTATTGGAGGAGGTATATTTATTTGATGCAACATCTTCATCCATCTCCATCCAGTTCTTGAGTTGCAGTTGCTACTCAATCCTAGGACTGCAACTCTGACATTTTTTCCATTTTGCAAATTCCATCCAATCCTTCAAGGATTGTCTTGAAATTGTGTTTGGGAGTTAAATATTCTCTCCCAATGCTGTCTGAGTCATCTAATTTTATATATTTTTTATTTTACATTCCCATGTAGCAGTGCACCATCTATGACTGCGATGTACATGTTCATGAACATTCTGCAATATAGCAGCATTTCACTTTTGGCATATGTATTGATGGGAGGCTTGTTTGCCTTGATTATTTGAGTTGTATTACATATATTTGCTGCTGATTTACATAATAAAATGGCTCCATGGTTTCCATACATTTGGTATGATATTATTCATTGCTAATTCTAGTTTTGTGTTCATGTATTGCTGCATTCCCCATTTGGGATATTACAATGGTATCAGAGCATAATCTTGGCACAGCCTATGGATCTCAGCCAATATGCTATCAAGAAGGAAAGAAGAAGAAAATATGAGCAGAAGAGACAAAAAGAAGACTCCATTCTTTTGAGGAAGAAAAGAGGAGAGATTTCAAAAGTTTATTTCTCAAACTTTGCAGAGCATTCATGGGGATCTCAAGAAGATGAGAAGGGAGATGTGTAGATAATATCCAAGAGAGTTTGAATCTGAAGAAAACCCTAGATTTTCATATGATGAGTGTGAGCATGCAGCCACACATCATGATGTTCATCATATTCCTATGCCCATATTTTCCATGAGAGAGATAGAAGAAGAAGAAATGCGTAAGGGAGAAACTCTTGATTTTCTGCAAGAGTATGAGTCTCAAACTCAGAAGTTTAGAGATCATATCACTCTTCCAGAGTTTTACAAGATCAAGATGGAGAGAAGCAAGCAACATAATAAGAGTAGATTTCTCCTATCTACTTTTGATGGTTCACCTACATGTTCAGCTAAAGCTTGGGTGGAGGAGCTAGACTATTATTTGCAGCACCACCAAATTTCTGAAGATGAAGCCATCAAAGTTGTAGCGCTGCATTTTGGAGGTAAGGCCTTTCATGGTGGATATTTGAATCTTTTTCTTTGAAAAAAGAAAATAATTCTTCTTATGCAAGGTTCACTAAGACATTGGTGGAAATATTTGATAAGTAACATTCTACAACACATGTGGTAGAGCTAAACAAACTAAAACAAACAAAAACCTTGCATGTACTCGAGGAACCTATGAGCTTAATTCCACTTTAGAAAACCATTGAGGAGGCTGACATCTTGCATCATACCTTGTTAGAGGCAAGACCTCTATTTCATATTCTTGAACAAGAGGGCATGGAGATCCCTTTTTCAGAAGAGGATCCAATTCTTGGGAGGTTTCCCATTCATATTGGAGAGGAAGAAACAGTTGATGGCAACAACGTTGTCATGTCTAGAGTAGATCTAGACCTCATGCAGAGGTAGAGGGAGCACATGCTCCAACTATAGGGGTTCTTGTATCATTTCAAATAATTCCCCAGGATCTCATATGTGGATATCAAGGCACAACCCATGATCATCATGTGCCATTGTTGAAAAATTGTAAATCCATGTAGAGAAAAGGAGGAGGTAGGGAGGATGACCAACATCATTTGATGGGGAGCACACACCCCTATCTATTTCAGAGGGTTGATGCACATAAGAGGGAGACTGGATTGCACAGTGAATGCAAGGATAAATCTGTACATTCATATATGCAGTCTACTCTTGATGTTGATGTCCCATTGCAGGGAGGCATTTCACCAGGGAGATCACCAGACCAACATATGATGAGGGATGATTTACATTTGGAGGCACCACTCATTGATTCCAGAGGGGTGAGGACCTTGGGAGAGCTTGGTATAGCGCTGAGAGTCTTGGGTAGACTCAAGGAGGAGGGAGATATTCTCCCAACATCATCATTACCCACTCTCACTTCAGATTCTGCGTTGTGGTAGAAGCAGCAGGGGAAGGATAGCAGCCTTCCAACTTGCATCTTTGGCATGGGAGATGTCAAAGAAGAGGACAACCATATGACAAATGATATTCATGATATTTCATCAACACTGTCACTATGGAGGATAGATCCATATTGAAATTCCCAGCTATTGATGGAGTATTCCAAGGATCTTTTTGCTTGCATGATATTCAGTCAAAGATGGGATCATCTACTATCATGGTAGGATCTTCTTATATGGAGCTTCCAAGCTCAAGGAGAAGTTTCTACTAGCATCTCATGAGGATTTTCTCTTCAGCCACACTTATTCTATGAGAGCATACCACACCATCGTGGAGGGGTACATTTGGGAAGGCTTTGAAGAGGAGATATATCAGCATATGAGGAGATGCATGGATCATGTGGAGATGGAGGAGATACGTAAATATTTGGAAGAGTTAGCACATCCACCTCTTTTCTCTTTGAGGTTGAGAGGAGACTCATCTATGAGCCACTCCATTTGCATGGGAAAAACATGTGGTAAGGGTATTATTTGTTTGCATAATGATTTGTATAATGTATATGTGCAACCATTAACCATATATGTGCAGGATATTGCTCAAGGAAGGATCATTCTTCCTTCTAGACTTCATGGTCTACCTGAGGCCATAAGAAGTATTGGTGATGGCCACTCCCTTGGAGGACTTGGGGAGGTTGTATCTTTTGCAAAACATGCTCACTTTGCACCATACACCATACACTTTCTCCAAACTTGTGAGGAGATTGGGGTAGCAAGCAAGTGGTGGGGAGGCCACCCATCATTTCATTTTTTTTTGCAGTTGAGATTCAAACTGCATTGGCTACATTTGAGGGACCATTTTCCTTCTCCCTTGATTCATATCGAAACTAGCATGATTCTCATAGAGCATGATTGGGGGAGTGACACATTGGTTGGATGTGTCTTTTGGGAAAGAATATTCCCACACTTTTTGCATTACATGTTCTAATGGGAGCATGGGAGATGATATGGCCACTACAATAAAACATTTTTTCCCTTATGAGGTGGGCCATAGGATTGATTGGATGCCATATGATGATCAACTCTTATTCATCATATATGGTATGGTTTGGGCCAGCTTGATTCACAACGTTGGAGAGGAGATCTTTGGAGGTCTATTCTTCATCTTGCCACTTGAGGGCAATATTATTGTAGCCCAAGATCAGCAGATACTCTACACTTATCATAAGTGGAGAGGAGGATAGCGTGGGGTAGGCTAGTTTGTCTACCATGTTCATATTTTCAGCCCACCTACTTTGCAGGAACCCAAGGTGGAAGAGGATTTTCAGGAGTTGCCATGTTGGGAGGTAACTCATTTTGTATGGATGATTGCTTGGGGATGGAGGATCCACATGGGAATGATAGTTCCCAACACTTTTCAGATTCCATTCCTCAATGGGAACTCTGGACAACAACTTATTTCCTTCTTGAGTACTCTAATTGTTCATGATGATAGCTATTTAGCTAACTTACATGCTTGGAAGGGGAAATATGGAAATTTATTGATGAGAAAACATCTCATTACTTGGAGGAGCATATCATATGTAGATGCTACAATAGGAGGAGGAGAGACCTCTCATTTTTTTCCTTGCAGTTGCTTGAGGACAACCAACATTTGGGAGGGGAGGACTGTAATATTCCAAATTTAGCATGCAGCTAATTGGAATATTGATTTTTGTTTTTATCACCTAGCAGTTGAATAAATGGGTAAAGAGGCCCATGCATAGTAAAAATATGAATAAAATCCCTCATAGTGTGAAAAGGGATCATCATAGGAGCTGGATTTCACACCCTCGTGTGTGAAAGAGGACAATTGCATGTGGACAAGGTCAAGTTTGACCATGCCAACAACGCTGGGATAGGAGGTGGAGATCATCTTTGGAGATAGCGCAGAGATAGTGGGAGGAAGATTCCTTGGTGGAGGAAACATTAATGAGTGGCACCCAAGATGAGAAGGATTCCATTTGTATTTAAGGAGGGCAAGGCAACCATAGAAGGACATGTTATGGATTATTTATTTTATGGTCTATATGACTATTTTGCATTCTCTTGTTGTTTAGCAGAGTTGTTGTGCTGCTTAGCACAAGGAATTCCTGTTTAATTCCTTCTCCTTTCAAGAGAGGTCTCTTGAAAGACCTTATACTTAATTTCTCCACATCCAAGCTTGAGGCCAAGCATCCTCCTACAGCTACAACATTATTTCTGCAGTAGTATAACGTTGTGTTGCTGGGTGTTGCAGTGAAGGTTTCTCAACACCACTTCCTGAGCTTATTTTTCAGAGGAGGAAGCTTTCTTTCCTTTGGGAGATCATTTAGTAAGCCCTTGGAGCATATTTCAGATCTTGGCACTTGGCCAATCAATTTTATTTCACGTACAGCGCAATATCCCTCAATGACTGTGTTATTTTCAGTGAGTATTTGCAGTGAGGGTTTTCAGTGATTGTTGGAGGGTGATATCTTTAGTGTTAGGATCATCCTTTCCCTTGGAAGATCCATTGGAGGAGGTCTATTTATTTGATGCAACATATTCAACCATATCCATCCAGTTCTTGAGTTGCAGCTGCTTCTTAGTCCTAGGACTGCAACTCCGGCATTTTTGCCATTTTGCAAATTTTAGCCATCCTTCTAGGAATGTCTTGAAATTGTGTTTGGGAGCTTAGATCTTCTCTCCTAATGTTGTATGAGTCATCTAATTGTATATTTGTGTTATTTTAAATTCCCATGTAGCAGTGTACCATCTATGACTGCGATGTACATGTTCATGAACATTCTGCAATATAGCAGCATTTCGCTTTTGGTATATGTATTAATGGGAGGCTTGTTTGTCTTGATTATTTGAGTTGTATTACACATATTTGCTATTGATTTACATAATAAAATGTCTCCATGGTTTCCATACATTTTGGTATGATATTATTCATTGCTATTTCCAGTTTTGTGTTCATGTATCGCTGCATTCCCCATTTGGGATATTACAATGGTATCAGAGCATAATCTTGGCTCAGCCTGTGGCTATCAGCCAATATGCTATCAAGAAGGCAAGAAGAATAAAAGATGAGCAAAAGAGACAAAAATAAGACTCCATTCTTTGGAGGAAGAAAAGAGGAGAGATTTCCAAAGTTTCTTTCTTAAACTTTAAAGAGTATTTATGGGGATCTCAAGAAGATGAGAAGGGAGATGTGTAGATAATCTCCAAGAGAGTTTCAATATGAAGCAAACTCTAGATTTTCATATGATGAGTGTGAGCATGCAGCCACACATCATGATGCTAAGCACAGTCCTATTCCCAGATTTTCCATGAGAGAGATAGAAGAAGAAGAAATGCGTAAGAGAGAAACTCTTAGTGATTTTCTACAAGAGTATGAGTCTCAAACTCAGAAATTTAGAGATCATATCACTTTTCCGAAGTTTTGCAAGATCAAGGTGGAGAGAAGCAAGCAACATAATAAGATTAGATTTATCCTATCTAATTTTTATGGTTCACCTACATGTTCAGCTAGAGCTTGGGTGGAGGAGCTAGACTCTTATTTGCAGCAGCACTAAATTTCTAAAGATGAAGCCATCAAAGTTGCAGTGCTGCATTTTGGAGATAAGGCCTATGCATGGTGGATATTTGAGTCTTTTTCTTTGAAAAATGAAAATACTTCTTCTTATGCAAGCTTCACTAAGACATTGGTGGAAATATTTGATAAGCAACATTCTGCAACACATGTGGTAGAGCTAAACAAACTTAAACAAACAAAAACCTTACATGTATTGGAGGAACCTATGAGCTCAATTCCACTTTAGAAAACCATTGAGGAGGCTGACATCTTGCATCATACCTTGTTAAAGGTAAGACCTATATTTCATATTCTTGAACAAGAGGGCATGGAGATCCCTTTTTCAGAAGAGGATCCAATTCTTGGGAGGTTGCCCATTCATATTGGAGAGGAAGAAACAATTGAGGGCAACAGCGATGTCATGTCTAGAGTAGATCTAGCACCTCATGCAGAGGTAGAGGAAGCGCATGCTCCAACTAGAGGGGTTCTTATATCATTGCAAATAATTCCCTAGGATCTCATATGTGGAGATCAAGGCACAACCCATGATCAACATGTGCCATTGTTGACACATTATAAAGCCATGTAGAGAAAAGGAGGAGGTAGGGATGATGACTAACATCACTTGATGGGGAGCACACACCCCTATCTATTTTAGAGGGTTGATGCATAGAAGAGGGAGACTGGATTGCGCAGTGAACGCAGGGACAAGTCTGTCCATTCATATATGCAATCTACTCTTAATGTTGATGTCTCATTGTAGGGAGGCATTTCACCAGGGAGACCACCAGACCAACAGATGATGAGGGATGCTTTACATTTGGAGGCACCACTCATTGATTCTAGAGGGGTGAGGACCTTGGGAGAGCTTGGTTCAGCGCTAAGAGTCTTGGGTAGACTCAAGGAGGAGGGAGATATTCTCCCAACATCATCATTACCCACTCTCACTTCAGATTTTGCGTTGTGGCATAAGCAGCGGGGGAAGGATAGCAGCCTTCCAACTTGCATCTTTGACATAGGAGATGTCAAAGAAGAGGACAACCATATGAAAAATGATCTTCATGATAGTTCATCAGCGTTTTCACTATGGAGGATAGATCCATATTGGAATTCCCAACTATTGGTGGAGTATTCCAAGGATCTTTTTGCTTGCATGATATTGGACGACCAGTTGCATGAGCAGGGATATTCAGTCAGAGATGGGGTCATCTACTATCATGGTAGGATCTTCTTATCTAGAGCTTCCAAGCTCAAGGAGAAGTTGCTACTAGCAGGTCATGAGGATTTTCTCTTCGGCCACACTTATTCTATGAGAGCATACCACACCATCCTGGAGGGGTACATTTGGGAAGGCTTTGAAGAGGAGATATATCAGCATATTAGGAGATGCATGGATCATGTGGAGATGGAGGAGATACGTAACACTTTGGAAGAGTTAGCACAACCACCTCTTTTCTCTTTGAGGTTGAGAGGAGACTCATCTATGAGCCACTCCAATTTCATGGGCAAAACATGTGGTAAGGGTATTATTTGTTTGCATAATGATTTGTATAATGTATATGTGCAACCCTTAACCATATATGTGCATGATATTTCTCAAGGAAGGAGAATTCTTCCTTCTAGACTTCATGGTCTACCTGAGGCCATAAAAATTATTGGTGATGGCCTCTCCCTAGGAGGACTTGGGGAGGTTGTATCTTTTGCATAACATGCTCACTTTGCACCATACACCATACACTTTCTCCAAAATTGTGAGGAGATTGGGACAACAAGAAAGTGGTGGGGAGGACGCCCATCATTTTATTTTTTGTTGCAGTTGAGAGTCAAACTGCGTTGGCTACATTTGAGGGACCATTGCCCTTCTCCCTTGCTTCATATGGCAGCTAGCATTATTCTCATTATAGTTGTGTATGTCATTGTTGTTCTTATTTTTATTAGGAGCATGATTGGGGGAGTGACACATTGGTTGGATGTGTCCTTTGGGGAAGAAGATTCCCACACTTTTTGCATTACATGTTCTAATGGGAGCATGGGAGATGATGTGGCCACTACAGTAAAACATTTGTTCCTTTATGAGGTGGGCCATAGGATTTATTGGATGCCATATGATGATCAAGTCCTATTCATCATATACTGTATGGTTTGGTCCATCTTGATTCACAACGTTGGAGAGGAGATCTTTGGAGGTCTAGTCTTCATCTTTCCACTTGAGGGCAATATTATTGCAGCCCAAGATCAAAAGATACTCTAAACTTATCATAAGTGGAGAGGAGGATAGCGTGGGGTAGGCTACTTTGTCTACCATGTTCATATTTTCAGCCCACCTACTTTGCAGGAGCCCAAGGTGGAAGAGGATTTTTAGGAGTTGCCATGTTGGGAGGTAAATCATTTTGTATGGATGATTTCTTGGGGATGGAGGATCCACATGGGAATGATAATTCCCAACACTTTTCAGATTCCATTCCTCAAGGGGACCTCTGGACAACACCTTATTTCCTTCTTGAGTACTCTATTTGTTCATGATGATAACTATTTAGCTAACTTACATGCTTGGGAGGGGAAATATGGAGATTTATTGATGAGATAGCATCTCATTCCTTGGAGGAGCATATCATATGTGGATGCTACAGCAGGAGGAGGAGAGACCTCTCAGTTCTATCCTTGCAGTTGCTTGAGGACAAGCAACATTTGGGAGGGGAGGACTGTAATATTCCAAATTTAGCATGCAGCTAATTGGAATATTGATTTTTGTTTTTATCACCTAGCAGTTGAATAAATGGGTAAGGAGGCCCATGCATAGTAAAAATCTGAATAAAATCCCTCATAGTGTGAAAATGGATCATCATAGGAGCTGTATTTTACACCCTCATGTGTGAAAGGGACAATTGCATGTGGACAAGGTCAAGTTTGACCAAGTCAACAACGCTGGGATAGGAGGTGGAGATCATATTTGGAGACAGTGCAGATATAGTGGGAGGAAGATTCCTTGGTGGAGGAAACCCTAATAAGTGGGACCCAAGTTGAGAAGGCTTCCATTTTTATTTAAGGAGGGCAAGGCAGCCATAGAAGGACATGTTATGGATTATTGATTTTATGGTCTGTATGATTGTTTTACATTCTCTTGTTGTTTAGCAAAGTTGATGTGTTGCTTAGCACAAGGAAATCTTATTTAGGAATTCCTTCTCCTTTCAAGAGAGGTTACTTGAAGGACCTTTTACTTCATTTCTCCACATCCAGGCTCGAGGCCAAGCATCCTCCTTCAGCTATAGCATTATTTCTGTGGCAGTATAACGTTGTGTTGCAGGGTGTTGCGGCGGAGGTTTCTTAACACCACTTCCTGAGCTTATTTTTCAGAGGAGGAAGCTTTATTTCCTTTGGGAGATAAGTTAGGAAGCCCTTGGAGCATATTTCAGATCTTGACACTTGGCTAATCCATTTTATTGCACCTACAACGTAGTATCCCTCAGCGACTGCGTTAATTTCAATGAGTATTTGCAGTGAGGGTTTGCAGTGATTGTTGGAGGGTGACATCTTCAATGTTAGGATCAGCCTTTCACTCGGAAGATCCATTGGAGGATGTCTATTTATTTGATACAGAATATTTAGCCATCTCCATCCAGTTCTAGAGTTGCAGCTGCTACTTAGTCCTAGGACTGCAACTCCGACATTTTTTCCATTTTGCAAATTTCAGTCAATCCTTCCAGGATTGTCTTGAAATTGTATTTGGGATCTTAGATCTTCTCTCCCAATGTTGTATGAGTCATATATGTAGTATACCTAGGGGGGATAATATAGGGTACATAGGGAGGTACCCAAAGGAATAATATGATGTAATAATATAAGAATGATAAATAATTGGGCCATAGTTAATAAATAAAGTGGTTAACCCACATTATGTAAGGGACCACATGTAGCTAGAGAATAAAGTGATAAGCCCATTGTATTGGATGTATGGTATTGAGATACCCATGGTAACTACCCATGGTATTGCATGTAAGAAACCTATATAGAGGCTAGAGTCTCTCCATTGAGACATGTCAAGGATTATTGTATGGGCAAGCATATGGCTTGTGGAGTGATCTCCTTCCTTAAGGAGTGAATGTATGGTGTTGCCCTACCTTAAGGGTTTTGATATTAATGAAGATCTGAAGTTTTGCCTTCAATGGTGTTATTTCTTGGTAACTCAATACCATACATCCAATATAGTGGGCTTATCACTTTATTCCCTAGCTACATGTGGTCCCTTACATAATGTGGGTTAACCACTTTATTTATTAACTATGGCCCAATTATTTATCATTCTTATATTATTACATCATATTATTCCCTTGGGTACCTCCTTCTGTACCCTATATTATCCCCCCTAGGTATACTACAATATAATTGCATATTTTTGTTATTTTACATTCCCATGTAGCAGTGTACCATCTATGACTACGCTGTACATGTTCATGAACATTCTGCAATATAGCAACATTTCACTTTTGGCATATGTATTGGTGGGAGGCTTGTTTGCCTTGATTATTTGAGTTGTATTGCACATATTTGTTGTTGATTTACATAATAAAATGGCTCCATGATTTCCATACATTTTGGTATGATATTATTCATTGCTATTTCCAGTTTTGTGTTCATGTATTGTTGCATTCCCCATTTGGGATATTACACAGCGCAACTAACAGTCCTTCCTTCCTTTCCGTTCGACTGTTTACTACTTTTCCCTGATTATTGGGAATTCCACTGATTTTCTTCTGCTGCTTCCCTCTACCGTCTATGCTTGATTATACAACATCCACGCCACCTGCTCTTCAGTTCTTCACAGTCGTGACAGCTTTCTGTCTACCGTGGTTGTGTTCCGCCACCTGTTCTCTGAAACACAAAACTGTTTATCTTCAAAACAAGGGCCCCAACAATAAGAATTGGCATCTTCATTATCTCACAATCCTACATGATGAAACACTTCAAAATTTTCTCAACATACTTCCTATAATTCACCCAAAGTTTCCTAACTACATGATCTCTCTTGATTTTCATTCCAATAGTGAATTTTACAACATCAAGATCCTTCATGTTGAATTTGGAGGATAGGCACATCTTCAACTTCTTAATTTCACCCATGTCATTTTTTAACAAAATCATGCCATTTTCACACAGAACTACATATATGAAATGCATGCCTTCCAGCTTGAGATATACGTAGTGATTAGCTTTGCTTCTCACAAATCCTAGCCCTTAGATCTATGTGTCAAACTACTAGTACCAAATCTTGGGTGATTACTTCAAACCATATAGGTAAACTACAAGGAAAAGACCCTCTAGCGGATGTTTTTGAGGAATTCCTTATAAAAATACCCCATACATCTGTTTCTAGCAGAGGTTACTAGAGGAGGTTGGTAGGCGGAGGGTTTTGCGAATGTTTTCCTCTCAATGCGCTTATAATCCCAAATCACATCGGTGTGCTCTACAAGAGAAAGCACTGGTGTGCACAAAAAATTCGCACACTGGACACCATACGCTCCGTACACACTCACCCGGTGCCTCATATTACTATAGAGCACCAGTGCTTCATAACTCTTCCACGCCGGTGCATCATAAAACACCGCGCCAAAACAGAAACCGCCCGGTGCGGTAATAAGAAACCACACCGGTGCATCATAAAACACTGCACTAAAACAGAAACTGACCGGTGCATTCGTAAGAAACGGCATCGGTGTGCCTATAAACCCCACGCACTAGAATAGGGTTAAATAAATAAATAAAATTAGGCCAAAAAAAACACATTTTTCACTTTTCTCAGTGCTCCAGAGCTCTCAATCACTGGTGCACTCCACAAGAGAAAGCACTAGTGCGCACAAAACATTGGCACACTAGACACCGTGTGCTCTGTACACACCCACTCGGTGCATTGTATTACAGTAGAGCACAGGTACTTCACAACTCTTCCGCTCTGGTGCATCATAAAACATCACACCAAAACAGAAACCACTCGGTGCAGTGTTAATAAACCGCACTGGTGCATCATAAAACACCACTCCAAAACAGAAACCGACCGATGCGTTCGTAAGAAACAACACTAGTGTGCCTATAAAACCCCGTGCATTGGAACAGGGTTAAATAAAAATAAAATTACGGCCAAAAAACCACATTTCTCACTTTTCTCAGTGCTCCCGATCTCTCAAGCACCGGTGCAATTTATCCTTGTCTGAACTGCCCTGACATCGATGCTCCCATTGCACCCATTGCATGCACTGCTGCTGTGCATTTCCCACCAATCTCCAACTTGAATTTTGCAAAATGGTGGGAAATTTTTCTTTTGTAAATTCTATAGACAATATGCCTCCTCGATGGTGAAATGTACAGGTATTTTTCTTGTTTTTCCATAATTAAGCTTTTTAGGAGATTAGAATTTCAAATAACCTTAAAATTAACCATATAAAAGAAAACCAAAAAAATTTGTCACACGGTGTGCACGAGCCGTTCAGCTCGCACCGGTAAGTGGTGTTGCCTGTAAAATTTATAGGCCGCACTGCAAATGGTGCTAACAGTATCCGCACCGTGTCCGAGGTGGTACCGAAAGGTGCCCCGCGTTATTTTAAAATTTAAAAAAAAGTGTGGTGCGGTCATTTAGCCGATCGCACCGTTGACCATGGGAATAGCAATGCGGTGCGTTGACTGAAATATCCACCTAGGTGTCTATCAATGCACTACATTCGTCATTCCGACAAGGTCAACGGTGCGCCCCGATAAAAGACCGCATCGTTGATTATGTAATTTGTCAGGAAGTTGGTGCATTGACACAACTATACGCACCGGGGCGTATATTTTAGTTAGCGCACCACTCTTCTGACACCATGCATAGTCAACAGTGCTTTAAAATTTTTCAAGTGCACTGCATACGATGTGTTGAATGTCATCTGGGGCACCACCCCCAGTGCGCGACAAATAAACAATGCACCAGAACCGGTGCATGACTATTTTTGTGGTGCACCGACTGGTTTGTTCTTTTTTTTTCAATATATATGTATATTTCTAAATATATGTCTCATTTAATAAAAAAAAATTATTTAATATGTCAATGATTCAGAGAGAAGAGGGGGAACAACAGCAACAACAGGTGGAGCAGTATGACATGGTTTGCCTGCGGGAGGCACGAGAGAGGGAGAGAGATGCGTACCCTCGTCCTTTTACAGCAACTACCCAGGGGCTCCTAAGGCAGGTAGGCATCCTCAATTTCTATGAGGAGGCTACTTTCGTAAAGGTCCATATTGTGTTTTTGAGACATCTTATCCGCAGGTGGAATGCCCACCGACAGGCTTTCCAAGTTGGTCCAAACCAGTGGTACACACCCACTGAGGAGGATATATATTTCATTACAGGGCTATCGAGGAGAGGGGTTTATTTTCCCTCATTCCTAGAGGTTCTAGCTGGTTTTGTAGTAGGGAGTCAGTTAGTTTACTCCCAGAGATACATTGGAGCATCAATACTATCTCCTGCAGATTTTTAGGTCGGTGGAGGTCAGTTACGTATGGGTGCATCTAGTAGTGAGGAGGTGTAGTGCCTCTCACTTCTCATTTCGACCATTTCACACAACATCAGTGACAGGCAACGCATTAGTTGCTCACTTATATATTATTTATATTCTTTAGTACAAGAGCCACGACTTGTCAGGTGGTCTGCCATTTTTTTGTGGCAGTTCTATACAACCTTAGATAGATGTCGTGCTCATGCACAAGGGAGGGTCAACTTCCCTTTTGCTTCAGAGCTTTTTTGTTTATTTTTTGAGAGGTTTCCAAAGATGAGGCCTACTTTTTTTTTGGCAGCCTCGTAGGCCGATGTTGGAGGCACGGATGCACATGTGGGGGCATATGATACCCAAGATGGGCGAGACTATGTTTCCAACCAGGATATCGCATGATGCACTGGACTTACTAGCCAGTGTTGACGAGCTGCATCCCTTCATTATGGTCCCCTGTCCTTATGTTGGATTATATTAGCGAGGGTGTGCCAACATCCTCTTCACAGATGATGAGCCACCAGATGATTGAGGTAATATTACTGTTTTATTTATATTTATTCTAACATGTTCTTTAACTTGTTTTTATTAAATTGTGTGACGAAATTGTCTAATTATTGTTGTGTACTTTTATATATTTTGTAGACATTGGCTCTTTTGATGGCGAGGAGATGTTGGCACCACCACATGATCCAAGTGTGGATCCTGATGACGATTAGGGAATGCCAGATGCCGAGGATCATTAGGAGGCCGGTGCAGAGATACATGCTCCTGCTGGTGCGCCGATACCGCCTTTTGCTAGGCACGGTCTACCTAATACTAGATACAGGATGGATTTGGGCAACCAACTCAGTACATTGATTATTGAGGCGGGCATCAGGCCCGCTCATTACAGAGACATACAGGCCGATGATAGGCTATTAAATATGTGGAGAGGCATGCCGCGTGAAATGTACAACCTGATGCGACATGTCGTAGGAGCTACGACAATTGTTACACGACTGAGGAGAATTGTTGCATGTTATAGGCGTGGTCAAGCCGCAACATGTGATGGAAAGTCCGTGAGTAGCGACTCATCATCTCATGATCGTTCACCTCATGCCGTGCCAGATGAGCATGAGGCTCCACTAGCATCTAGCAGTCATCATGAATATGAGGCTGGACCATCAGCCACGTCCAGTTAGCAGCTTGCAGCATCCATCAGTACTAGTCATGATCATGAGCAGGCTGGACCATCGATCGTGAGGCTGCACCATTGACTGAGCAAGCCTCCACTAGTACTGCTATTGATTTTGTACTACCACCAGCTGATCCATGACATTTATATTACAGTTGTATATTTTTAACATTATATATATATATGGTCCATGTATTTTATTTTCATGTTGCAGTTGTACTTAATTTACATGTTGGTGATCATCATGATGTGTATATTTTTAGGTCATGTTAGATATGTTCATTTAAAGTGCAGTTTGCTGATAGATGTGTATGTGATAGCATGAGTTATTTGACATGAGATGTATATTTGATGTTTGTGTTGTGATGATGTCAATATATAATGTTAATTTGATGTTTGAATGTGTTTTTTAGTCGAATATGATGTTTGTACGATGGTTATCATGATCATGATGTTTAATAATTAATTTAATATTAAATGACCATGATATTTATTAAATATTATGTCGTGATTGTAATTGAAATTTAAATTTTAATTGTATGTAAATTTGTAAAATTGTATTTATATTTGTAATTGTAATTTTAACTGTAATTGTATGTAAAATATTTAATTGTAATTGTAATATTTAATTTATTGTGAAATGATTGTAACTGTAATTGTATATATGACATTGTGAAATTGTAACTATAATTCTAATTGTATGTAAAATTCTAAAATTGTAATTGTAATTGCATGTAAAATATTTGTAAAATTGCAATTGTAATTGTAAATGTAATTTTAATTCTAATTTTAATTGTATGTAAAATATTTGTAAAATTTTAATTGTATTACTGTGAAATGATTGTAATTGTAAAATTTTAATTGTAAATGTAATTCTAATCGTAATTGTATGTGAAATTGTAAAATTGTAATTGTAAATCTAATTCTAATTCTAATTGTCTGTAAAATATTTGTAAAATTTTAATTGTATTAATGTGAAATGATTTTATTAAAATATTTAAATTTGTAAATAATTGTAAAATAATAAATCTAGAATAGTATGAATTTTTGTAACATAATAAAGTTTAGAAAATAATGAAAATAAATTCATGTACTTTAGAATTATCATTATTTTATTATGTTCTTACATACCAAAAAAAAAAAGAACTTTATACAGTCTGGTGCGCTTATCATAATAACACGCACTGGTGCGTCTTAGTACTTAGATGCATCGGTGCTTCACAACTCTTCCGCACCGATGTGTCTTAGTAATTAGATGCACCGGTGCTTCACAAATCTTCCGCACTGGTGCGTCATAAAACATCGCACCAAAACATAAACCTCGCTATTACAAACCGCACTAGTGCGCCTATAAAACCCCGTGCACCGGAACGGGGTTATTCTGTAAAGTGCAGTATTGGAGTAGCGGAGGGTTCGAATCGCGGGCAAGAATTTTTCTGAGGAGATGAGGGTTTGAAAAGACGAGAGTTTGAATTTCAGCTGAGAACTTTATAGAAGAGAAAATGAGTGATTCAAATAGAAAGACGGACAAAGACGCTTATAGGGATGCAGACGACTACAGAGCTCGATAGAGTATAAAATGAGAAAAGGAGTATAGGTTGAGATCGGCAGAGAGCATTCGGTTGAGGCCAGCGATAGGGTTAAGAGGTCCCATGATGGAGAAATGGAGAGCAGATTTGATGACAGAGAAAGATCAATCGAGGCAGTCGATAAAGCCAAGAGGCACCATGAAGAGAAGGATTATCATTCCCTTAAGGATAGCAGAGAAAGATCAATTGACGTTGTTGATCGGGTTGGTAAGTCCCATGAAGGGAAAGATTCTCCAAAATGCATTTAAAAGAAACTGGGAGTATTGTCCGAGCTTCGGTTGGCTTACATAAATTTTTACCAGCAAAGCTGATGTCGCATAAAATCACATATTCATCTTTCAATTGAACCTGAATGACATCTCTAACTTGTCTGAGTTGTGGTCCTGTGGATGAAACCAGTAAAAATTCTGCTTGTATTATAAATGGAAATCTAGTGACCATTTCTATGGGAAGAAAAGCATAGATACCTGCAGCTACCATATTTCCAACTGCAAATCAGTTTCCCATTGGAAAAGCTAATGTAATAGCCATTTTTCAATGTCTTTCCTCTGCTCAACCCTATACTCATTTTCTACGGGAAGCCATTGCCTCCACATGTAATAATTGCATCTTCTAGTCGAAAATCGGTCTTCTTCTCCTAACATATGCAGAATGAAGGACTCGTTGTCATTGCTCCCAGAACATTCAAGGTCAGTTTCTCATAAAACAAAGATTGTATAAATTTTTTTAAGATCAAGATAGAAAGCACAAAGGAGAAAAGAGGAAATTGGATGCCAAGATGGAGGAGGAACTTAAAAATGAGCAAGCAGATCATGGGGCACCTTTTCTTGTTGCAGGTTATGGAAAGGTTCAAGTTTCTTTTTCTGAAAGAAGAAGAGGTGTAGTTTTGAAAATAAATGGCCCAAATATTTTCACAGCAAAATTTACATTTCCAACATGTCTAAAAACTAAAATATCTCCAACTTCAATAAACTGCTTAGAAACAAAACTTTCCCAACCATTTGTGAAAACTGCCCACATCTTAGCATAGCACAGGTTCACATGCCACAATTGCCCACTTGGGCCCTGTAGTATTTCATCTTCACACACCCCACATTGCATTCTCTCCACATAATCAGTGGGGACCTCCTGCAATAAACAAAATGCATTGGAAGAATAGTTATTTCCATCAAGAATTTATCCAATTCCAATTCTCAATTCTAATTCCTAAGAATAAACAAAATTCTATTTCTCAATTTCGATGCCTTAACTGCAAATCGGTTCTACTGTACATATAATCGCGCTAGTGCATTTTAGTTACTGTGCACCAGTGCCGATGTTACAAACGAACGCACTGGTGACGAATAAACACAAATAAAAAAAAAGCGCAACTCTATTTTCTTCAAGTGAAAAAAAAGCGGCAAATTGAAAAATGGGCGGCAAAATATTTTCGAAAATCTAATTTCATAAAATAATTCTTTAAATACTAAACACTTTCATTATTTCACTATTTTTGCTAAATTTTTCAGCCATATATTTGCAAGAGACATACCTAGAGCAAGAGAGCACGAGAGCACTGTGGAGCAGCGAAATACGTTTGAACAGAAGTATTCAGAAAATCAGAAACCAAACCTTTGGTGATTCAAACCCTGTATCATAGAATTTAAAACCATCTCGTGATTAAATTTGATTATCTTTTTTACTTTTTCTGCAGTTTTATCCATTTTTACCCTAAACCCGTCATTTTTTTTGTTTCTGCCCGTTCTTCCCCCTGTTTCTATGATTTCAGAAATAGGGCTTTTCATTTTAGATTGAAATCCAACCCACGGGGCAACTTGCATAGTCGGATCCTAATTCATTTGACCCTTGTGCGAATTTTTGGAAAAAATGGATTTTTTTTTATCGATGTGCCCTGCGTAACATAGCGCACCGGTTTGTTGTATTATACTGCGCATCACACAAGTACTGTGTAATAAAAAAATTGAAAACAATTTTTTTAAATCAGTGTGCCATATCTAAAATAGGGCACTCGTGCTCTATGTTATGAGGATAGCACCATACGGCCTATTACACTGTTTTTGCGGTGCATTTATAATACCCCCACGCACCGCACGATCTATTATACTGTTTTTGTGGTGCATTTCTAATACCCCCATGCACCGACATCAGTGCGTACAACATGAAAGGTGCACCAGTTTCTTGAGATTTATTTTTTACCTGAAAAGTTGACAATTTATTTATAAATATATTAATGAATGATATGGTACAGGTTTCAAATTGACAAAGAAATGACTGATAAGAGATCAAGTAACAAAAATACTGATAACACATCAAGAAAAGAAAAAAGGAAAGTTATTTGTAAATTCTTTATAAAAAATATTATTTTTGAACTATATGTAAGTTTAAATAATATGTATTGTTTACTCTATATCATGCAGAGCCACAAAATGACGAAGCTCAATAAGATTATTTATGATCTTGGACCAGAAGAGCGTAAACGCTTGATAGAAAAATTGCAAAAGGATGAATTAGGTGAACGAAAAAAATACTATCGATCCAATATGAGTTTCTTTTTTTAATTTTCATTAATAATATACTTAAAATTATTAGACAACATGTGTCAAACAGTCTATTAATTCACATTTGTTTAATGTTCTACAGGGACCAACAACTCAGAAAAGGAATTTTGTTCTAAGAAAATAAAAAAAATAGAACATGCAAATGAAAATGAATTGCTCCTTAGCTCATCTAAAGTGGTGCTAGAGGTTAACGAAAGGGGGAAAAACTTTTACAAAAGTTTGAGGGATCTAGAGGAACGAATGTATAGACGTTCTTTCCACATACGATACAAAAACCAATCCAATGATTCCAAGAAACAAATTTTATCTAAACTACAGGAAGAGTTTCCAGAGAATTTGTCAATGAGACATGTCCGACTTCTAATAGCAAAAACGTACAGCAACAAAAAAGAAGGAATGAAAAAGTAATATTCCTTTAAATGTTTGTCTAGAATTATTTATAAATATCACTTTTGTTATATTTACTTTTCATATATCAATATAAAAATTAAATATTTTATTGTCATGTTACATTTTCAGGAAGATTATGAAAATCTCAAAAGATGAACGTGCTGATATCAGAAATATGCCAGTAGGAATGTCCAAAAAGGTGTACAAGGAGATGGTCAAAGAAATGGACAAAATTGCATCGCAGGAGGAGCCATCTCAACAACAATGTGCTTTAAATGTTATCTGTAATCATTGAATTTTTAGATCATTAAGTACAATAAATAAATAATTTAGCATTAAATATTAATTTTCAAGAATTTTCTTGCAGAAAAGAAAAGAAAATGGAACCCATTCAGCACATAAAACAAGACGACAAGGAAGAAAAGGGTTGATATCTAAGTTTGTCAGTAATTATTACTTCCTTATAACAACTTAACAGGTCTTCAAACAAGTGCTAACATAAAAAGAAGAACCATCAGACGAATTGATTGAAATTGGGTTAAATACGGGTTGTGAGTATATGTTGGCATATCATAAATTAATTGTGGAATTTGTAAGCATTTATCAATATTGTTTTACTTAGCTCCGTCTATAATTAATAGAACAAAAAAATATTTTATATTAAATATATGATTTTTTATAGGGTATAAAACTTGCATGCAACAAAGTATGGAACTATGTCAACAGATGAAATTTTGAAAGATAGCATGGTACATGGTTTTGAAAGAATGTGTATAGTTTATGAGTCAATTGTTGCTATGGTACGTCATTTTTCTTTTCGATTTACATTGATGTATATTATTTAATATTTCAATTTTCATTATTCTCACCAATGTATATACACTCATTTCAGTTTATTTTTATGTTTGTAGATGGAAGGTGAACAAGAAGAAAACAATCAACACCGTGAACAAAACATTCCTAAAAATAACCCAATTCATGGAAGTAGCTCTAGCAGTGACAACAGTTCAAGCGAAGAATGATGATCACTATGTTTGGATATCAAAGCAAGGTGTTGTATTTTTTGAAATATGTTTGTGAAATCGGACATTTTGTTTAATGTAATGGACATAGTGTCCCAATTGAAAGACAAAGGGATACCAATAACTGTCCCATTTTGTATCACAAAGACCGTCTTATATATATATATATATATATATATATATATATATATATATATATATATATATATATATGTTTTAATTTATTCGTTTATAAGCCCATTGTCGCTATTGTGTTCTCCATCGTCGTTCTCAAATGCACTAATAAAAATTTAATTTACATGAATATTGTTATAATATATATATATATATATATATATATATATATATATATATATATATATATATATATATATATGTCGACTTTTTATGAATAATGAATTTTAAAAAACCACAATAATTACGATATGATATAAAAAATTAATCCAAACATCACATTCAAATGCATTAATAAAAAATTAATTAATATGAATATTGTTATAAGATGTGTCGAATTTTGATGAATAATGAATTTAGAAAAATCACAATAATTGCACTGTTACAGGTCGATGTTTCTAAAAAATAAAAAATAAACACTTGTGTGTGTCAGGTATTGTACACCGGTGCTTTTGTATGTTGAAGCGCACCGATGCGTTTCTATGACCTATGGGCACCACACAAATACCAAAACCAATTAAAAATCTCGGTGCATTTGTGCGATACTGTGCACCAGTGCTTTTATGTGAGACTACACACCGGTGAATTTTTATGACGTATGGGCACTGCAAAAATACCAATACCAATTATAAATGTTAGTGTGTTTGTCTGATACAGTGCACCAGTGCATTTCTATAAGTCTACGTATCAGTGTGTTGAGACGACCTATGGGCACTACACAAATCCCAAGACCAATTAGTGCGGCCCCGTGCATTGTATCACCAACACTACGCCGGGTGTTATTTTATACCTTGACGGCCCGGTGCAGGAACCTTAGACCACCCCAGGGCCATCGTCTAGATGACACGCACCAATGCATTGAAACCTTAGTAGTGCACCGATGAAAAAAACATCTGTAATAACCTTCGGTCACCTATTTTTTTTTAGTTGTGTTGAATTTCCATTAAAAGCTTCGCCAAAACCTCTGTAACCATAAACAGATGTTGTAGAAAATGTTTTTTTTGAAAATTTTGGCCAATTTTATAACACTAAAAACCTCCTTTATAACCTCCACTAGGGGGTCTTTTCCTTGTAGTGGTACTTCCTTGGATTACATACCAACCTCTCATTTCCCTTTACTGCAAACCTTCAAGTTTTTTCATGTAGATTTATTCCTCTTTGAAACTATCCAAAAATGGTATCTTCACATCTATTTTCTCTACATCTAGATAAAATGTTGCAACTAGAGACATTAGTACTCTAATGGAAGTTTATTTTACAACAAGGGAAAATATTTCATCAAAGTCCACTCCCTCGACTTGGGAATAAGCTTTTGCTACCAGTTGAGTTTTATACTTCCCAAATTGACCTACTAAGTTCAACTTTTTCTTAAACTCCCAATTGCAAAAAAAATTATTCCTCCCATTAGTTAGTTGTACCAAGTCACATGTCTCATTCTTGTGCAAAGATTCCATTTCTTCGACCATGGATTTTGATCATAGTTAACCCTTAGTCAAGTTTGATACCTTCCTAAGCCACTTGGGTTCATCATCAATGAAAAATAGTATAAAAGTATACCTTAACATGGCCACTCCCTTAGAGGACAAAGGAAGATAAAAATATCCACCTATATATTATATTGCTACTAGCTCAAATTCACCACTATGAACTAGCTCTAAGATCCCCTTTTCCTTGTGGCACTAGATGGGAATCTAGCACAATTATACTTCCCATAAATGCAATGTTCACATAATTAAACTTCCAAAGAGTTAATACGAAAACCTTTAGACATAACTTTTCTTTACATAGATTGAATACCTTTCTCAAAAATATTTCCTATCCTTTGATGCCACAACATGGTATTGTTGACTGGATAAGAGGCTAACATGTCAATTCTAGGAAAAAATCACTAATGCATCCACTTGGTTTGACTTTCCCCACTAGCTTGTACAACATCCCTATATAAACACCTCTCATCAACACCATGGCACTATGAAACGTCTTACATGAATCCTTCTCAAATACAATATGCACCACTACATCACCCATTCAATTGATATATATTATGTTGTTGGTTAGACCTAGAATGTGAAGCACACTTATAAATTTTATACACCGATTTTCCTTGAGCATCAATTAAACTTGACCTTGACTAACTATCCTAGTTGTTGATTCATCCCTAGATAGACATCCACTGCATCATATTCTTCATACTCACATATCTACTCCCTGTGGGTGTCATATGACAGGATGCTACTAAATCAATCAATCATGCCTCTTGATTTGATCATTGTGTACTTGTTGAATAAATATTATCCCCTCCTCCATCCAAATAATTTCTTCCTTTATTAAACAACTCATCAGATTCCCTACTTTTTTCAACAACCTTTGAATTTCAATCTCTTTCATAATGCCTTTATTTACCTCATTTCCAACATTTTTTCATTGACTAACTAGGGGACTTATATATTTCCTTCTCCATTTGGATAATTTACATTTTCATATGGGGATCATTAAACCACTCATTGATAGTGTGTCATTGGTCAATCCTTCCATGTTATTTCTCCTCAACTCCTCTAACAACAAAGATGTCACTCCATCATCAAGCACTATGGTGGTTGTGTTACTCCTAATATCCATGACTACATTGTACCATGAGTATGGAAAATAACACAAAATACCAATACATGTTTCCTCCTTTATTATAACCATATCCACATTCAATAGTTTCTAATTACAATTTTGAATGCATTTAGGTGTTCTATGAATAAATCACCATCTCTCATTCCCAAAATATAAAGTTTCTTCCCAAGAAAAAACTTGTGAACCAACAATTTTGACTGGTACAGGTTTCCCAACTTATCTCACAAATTTTTGGTCATGTCTTCCCTGATATGTTCAAAAACACTGAATATAAAATACAATTTTGAATCATGATCCTTGCTTTTCTTTTGATTTTATCTCAATCCTCCATTAGCATGCCTCTTGCAGGTGTTCTAGGTTGCACATTGATCCACTACTCTTAATCAATAAAAAGATCTTCCATTTTAATCTTCTAGAGAAACAATTTGGCCATTAAACTTCTTAATCTCAATTCATATAGTATTAGTCATCCTTCTGTAATCAAAGTTATGGCTTAATAATCCCACTCAAATAGACTTATCTTAGATCTAATCAATAATGTATTTCTTAAATAGATCCAAGTCTAATATCAAATGACTTTGATGGTAGAGGAACCCTCCTGTAGCCAAAACATGCTTTTATACCATATGTTGGATGTTATGCACTAGATTCATAGTTTTGATATTAGGCTATGGAAGTACTAAGTGATTTTTAACAATCTTGAACAATCTTAACATCCAATTATGGAATTGTCTAGACATATAAATTGATCTAGAAGTTCAATTAATATAAACCTTTAAATTCACATGATAAAACTTAAAGAACAAAAATTAACAATGACACACCATATATATATATATATATATATATATATATTTGACCCTAGAACCCATTAACTGGTAAAACCAACCAACCTTTGAACTTCATTGCTCATATATTCTTAACTGAATATTTAGCCACATTAAAATAAACATTGATATTTATCCACACTTGAGACCTATGTGCTCATATGTCACATGATCTCTATCAATTATAAGTTCTTCATTATTCTTCATCATCCTTACACCATGTTGTATTTATAGGCTTAAAAAACACTTGTTCATAGCTCCTGAATCATATACAAATGGTTGAATCCTATTGACAAAGATCCTAAGAATATTTGTATATCTAAGCATTTTTAGCACAATTTAACTATAGTTGACTCCCATTCAATTACCACCAACTAACCACTAGTCTTAGTCGACTATGTGCATGTGCTAGACTATGTTCCCTTCGACTGCTCTAGTGAATTATTAGCTTTTCTCGACTAATTGACACAGTTCATATCCTAAACTCAATATTTGATTTGTATTTGGCTTCCCCATCAACTAGCCAACCCATTGACTTGAATTCAACCACCTAATTGACTTTCTCCCTTAGTTCGTTTGTCCCCCAACTAGACCTATTTAGGTTCATCCCTCTTGACTGGCCCAACTAGTCATTTAACTGAGATTCACTATAAAGAATAAAATAATTCAACATAGGTCCCTATTTAGATTCATTTGTAATAGTGTTATTAGATGACATATTGGTTTATAGCTCTACCCGAGAAGAGAAATTTCACAATTAATGTAGGAATTTGAAACTATGAAAAATTGTCACTTGCTGGAAAACCCTAATAAATTTTAGTTTTCTTAGTATTTAGTGGTGTCTTTTGGGTACACCACTGGTGGAGGGGTACTCAAATAGATCCTTTGAAGTTGGAGGCCATCATCAAGTGGACAAATCCTACTAATGTACTAAAGTTAGGATATTTTTTTGTAGTAGTGTGGTAGCTATAGAAGTTCATAGCATCTCTTTAGTAATAATTGTGTTAATCCATGCCATAAAAACTAATGATAAGATTTTCCAGTGCGGAAAAAATCAACGAAATTTTTTTGATCAACTAAAATAGAAGATTATTCAAGCACTGATTCTCACATTGCTTAATGTGAAAAATTATTTTGAAGTGGAGATGGGTGTTAGTGGATATGTTATGAGAGTGATGTTGACATAAGGAGATAAGTCAATATGCTATCATTCTAACATGCTCCATGGTGCATTCATAAACTACCCTATGTATGATACAAAAACTCTATGCCCTAGTTTAAGTTGTTAAGATGTGGAAACACTATTTAATGGGAAAGGAACCATTATCGAAATTGATCACTAGCTAGTATATTATTTGTAGGTCCAAAGTAAGTTTAAACAAGCCAAACATTACAAGTGGATGGGGTTTTTGTAGAATTTTCATCTAGTCATAAAATATAAGAAGGGTAGAACTAATAAGTTGGTAAGCATGCTTTCAAGGCTACCCATGACATCCAAGATGACACTTTTGATAAATATTATGCATGTGGATCCTTTTAACCATGATGCAAACAAAGAGGCATACATAGAAGATGGGGACTTTAAAGAGGTGTTTCAAAAGCTACAAGGTCATATTCATGTAGAATAAGGTGAAATTAAGGTTGATTATCATTTCCAAAATGTGTTTCTCTATGAACAAGACAAGATTTGTACTCCTAAAAGTAAAATATTATAGATTATTAGAGAGGTTTACACCCCCAAGGTTGCAAGACATTTTGGTGTTAGGAAGACAATTATTGTCAACTTACAAAAGTGTGTGTATTGGTGCAAAATTCTAGAATATTTAGCTCAATATATTAGAGGATGTATATTTTTTTGTACTAGGAAGCTCAATAATAGAAATCAAGGTTTACGCCATCCCTTACCTATACCCACTCGATCATAGAAGGGACATGACTATCTGTTTGTTGTAGTTGATAGGTTTAGCAAGATATGCATTCTTATGCCTTGTAAAATACCATCAAAGAAAAAGAATCAACAAACATGTTCTTTAAATAATTTTGGGTGCACTTTGGGATACCAAGGAGCGTCATCTTAAACAAGGATACCAAATTTATCAGTTCCTTTTGGACTACACTTTGAGAGAAGGTGGACACCAAGTTGAAGAAATTATAAGAAATGCACAAGGCTTGAAATGATCAACATATAAATAATTAAACATACAAAGTGGGAGATAGATTGTGGTTCCAATTGAACAAGGAAAGACTATAGGGTCTTGGTAGGAATATCAAGGCTCAACAGTATGGTGATTTTGAAGTATTGGAGAATATGGGTGATAATACCTATAGACTCAATCTATCCCCATATATGCACATTTACTCAATAACAAATGTGGAGAATCTAAAACTCTATAAGCCCTCCATGCCTAATCAAGAAACTAAGGATCAAGTTCGACCTTACATATAGGTATTAGAAATATAATATCAAGTCGAGTTGGCATAAGATATAGATTTGTAGATAGTAGCGGCAATATGATATTTGGAAGATTGTGTTAAAAGGACAAATTCCAGGCAAGGAAAATTGGTACTCCAAGGAGAAGGTAGAGGGAAACTTTCTTCATCTAATTCAGTTAAAATTAGGTAGGTATGATCCAAAATGAATCATTATATAAATTGTCATCAATCTTAGTGCTTTATGGGTGGAAAATTAGTAGGAATCAACTTGTAGGGCCCATTTTAGTTGTAAGCTCCAAATTGGAAATTTAGGGTCTAAAACCTTCTAGAGCCATTTGAGGCACCAAATGACACTTTTTGGGGTCTCCTATATATATATATATACTTTATTGGTTTCAATATATTCACTACTTGATTTTAACCTTATTTTTTTATCTTTCTTTCTTTTTTTAGGAAATCTAGTCTGTTTTCCTTTAAGTAGATCGAAAGTTTCTTGATTAGCTTGTTTTAATGTTATGGTTTACTTATGTCTATCGTTTGTCATTTTTATGGATTCATGAGAACCCATCCTTTGGAAAGTAATTTTATGCTAGAAACCTCAAATTTATCCTTTATATTTGAATATAATGATATTCAAATTTTGGATTTCTAATCATTTCTTTGATTATTATATTTTTCACTTATATTCTAAACCTTGGCTTGCATGTGGTTTAAGCATATATCACGGTTCAAGAATCCAACAAAGGTATTCCTTGTTAACCATTATTTAAGCACCTCCATTCAGATCTAGATAATATTATGACTTGCATTGGCCACATGCATATGGTATTCAAACATCTAGATCCTCCTCCTCTTCATGTTTTATCAAGTATCTGAATGTTAGGTGACGAACTTAGAGATTTATAATGGAACCATGAAATTTGGTCAAGATCGTGACCTCTCACAGCCATGTGACATTTAGCTTGACATGTGTCCTCTAATGATTCACACCTCTCCCTATTTTCATTGTCTTGTCTCTCTTACCTGGCATCCAGTATCAAGTTATTCAAATTTTTACTTAATTTTTTCTTTTTCTCACTAGCCTAGTTATCTAGATTCCAAATATTAGGACCCAAATCAAGATGATGTCATCCACCATATTAGAATTAGGGTAACCCTATATCTAGTGTGGCAATCTACATGGAATTCTAATGTGACATCTTTTTATGGAATCATTACATGGTATTATGACACATAATGTGACTTAGGATTTGAGACATGGTACCATTTGTCACTCATCATCCACTTTTCATTTGCTTCCTTGCCACCTTAGTCCTTAATGCTAACTAGATTTCCTTTAATATGACATGAATTCTCACATGGATAATCCTATATGTTAACCATAATCCAATATTTTCTTGTATTCATCTTATCAAAAATATCTAGGTATCCAAATCCATTTTTATTTTATTTGTGCCTTTTTTGAAATCTCCATAATTTTAGATCCAAGATTTTCTTTAATCATATTTTATCGTTTCTTCCAAATTTTGGATTTACGAATCGACAATTCTTGTGACCTTTGGATATTTGGACTTTTTTACTTCGCCAACTCATATTGTCACCTCAACATACACCTATCATCTCACCTTAGCACTTTCATTCTAGCAAGGATTTCATTTATCTCTTGTGGAATACTATGTGCATATTCTATGCAACATTCAACATCCAAGATTCCTTTTGTGTTGATTTTTGGATTATTCCAAAATAATTCCAAAATATATGTATTTGGATCTACCTTTTTGGTGTGATCTAGATACCCAAATTATGATGATATCACCTCACCAGTTCAACATGATTATCCTACATGGAATCTACCTAGCATCCTCCTCATTATTTGGCGTGTCCTTTCTAATGTGTCATATCCTATATGTCTATTTTACATGGCATCCAAGATGCAAAATTTATTTTAATTTTAATTTTTTTGGATTTTCTCGAATTCTAAATATCTAGATTCAACTTTTAGTTGCAATTTGAAAACCTAATCGAACTATGCACATACACTACTACATGACATGTGACCTGCTATGATTGGGACACCTAAACTAACAAGGACACATGGCATGCTATGCTTGGGACACCTAGATTGACAAAGTATTCAAACATCTATATAAGGAAGAGATCTCACAATAGAATTATGACTTGGCACTTAAAATATCATATGTGCAAGGTTCTATAACTTCCATGACTTCTTACACAAACCATATTGAGAATTAAAAATAATATAAACACATTAGAATTATTTCCCGCAATGCATGTGCGATAAAACAATAATCCCACTGATTAATGGTCAATAATTATTCAAAGGGTAACTCAATGGACGTTGAATGTTTGTTTCCATGAATTATATCTTAAGTTGTCTAATTGGAACATTCCATAGGGTAAATCCATCTTGTTTGGCTTGGGGGATTTTCCCATGTCAACAAAACGACGCTAAAAGGAGGGCCATTGAAAAGTTGACCTTGTGAAGTCTTTTCTTTTTATGGTTTTAATTATTAATGGTTGAACTACAAAAAAATCCCTATCTGGAGATGTATTTTTTTGTTCTCTATCATGTAGCATTCTTACAAATATATTTGAATTCTTGTCAAAGATTAGAATTAATGGTGAAGGATGGACATATGCATTTCAACATATCAATCAATTCCTTCATAATTTTTTTTCACTCTTTCTTTTGATGGTTGGGTTAAAAGCTAGTGCGAGACTTTAAAAATTTCTTCTATGCGCACATGGAAACAATTTTTGAATGGATTTTGACATGTCCTTAAGAATTATGACTAAAACAATTTATGCAGTGAAATGTAAGCCCATGAAAGAAAATTTTAAGTCAATGGAATGCTTTGCTTTGAGATTTCATCATATTTGTCTATATTTAATTTAGATAATAAGCCTTCGGGAAAGAAAATCATTGAATGGTATATATATCTTCTCTCCCTTTCAAATAAGCAAGATCAATCAACAAATGTTGAATTTGAATCATATTTTGATGCTACTTTACATGTTGATTTGGATTCACATGAAAATCTTGATGATACAAATGTTGTGATTGAACAACCTATTCCAGAATTTTTTTCCACTTTCCAAGATATGAATTATGAATAACATGTTATTTTAGAAGAAGTGATGTGACCTCTAGTCATATTACTCCACTTGCATTTATTCTTAATAAAAAAGAGGTCTCTTGTGTAAACAAGTTAAATTCAATTATTTATGAAGTTGATATGAAAGATCAAAGAGGAAGCTAATGAGACACTCTAGATTTAACTAGTGGTTATGTTAAGCTCTCATTGTTCTACTTTGTCTTTCTCATTAGAGGAAACTAAGGAGAAAAGAGAAGAAAGTTGTCATACTCCTAAAAATATGGAAATTACCTTATAAATTAAGGAAATTGAATCAATTATTGTTGATTGTGATTGTGTTTTTCTAGTGGAGCAAGACATGAATGATGATCAATAAACAATGAAGAAAATAGGCATGCATGAGACATGACAATTCACCACTCAATAATTTTCTAAGAAGAGGAAGTAATGTGAAGGATGGAGGTTTTAATTGTGAAACAATGCCTTGTAACAATATAAACTTTGAAATGGGAACAATAAACTCAAAATGAGAACACTAGCCAAAAAACCCAAATTAAACATGAAAAACAACACGAAAACAAAAAAATGTTGATGCTGGAATAACATTTAAGAAAAAAATCAAGGTAATTTTTCAACACTTCTTAAAAATGGCAGTAAAAACCAATTTTTTTGTGCGAAAAACACCCTGAAAACAAAAAGTGTTAATGTTGGAATAACATTAGTTTTTTTAAGGTAAATTCTCAACATTTTTTAACAATGGTATTAAGGATAAAATATCATGTCTCCGAAAAAACTTAAAATTTCAACGATTTTCAGGCATGACATTAAGTTAAAATACCATCTCTGAAAAGTCTTAAAATTCCAACAAATTTCAGCCATGGTGTTAAAGTTAAAATACTTATAATTTTTTTCAATCATAACATTAAAGATAAAATATCATGACTCAGAAAACCTTAAAATTTTGACAATATTTCAACCACGGAATTAAAACCAAAGATTATGAATACAAAAAACCTCAAGTTTTCAACGTATTTCAACCATGGCATTATGGAATTTTTTTATGACTAATTTTTTTTTTAAATGAACACCTGAATCAAAGAGTCATTATACCAAGATTAATTTCTTTTTTAAATGCTAAAAGTAAAACGACTTTAAAATCTTAGCCCAAGACAACTTGACACATAGCAACAAAAATTTAAAAATCAACCATCAAATTGACATGTAGTGTAGGCGAATTCGACCCATTGTAATGAAAACTTAAAGACCAACCATGAATTGATACATTTTGGGGGCAGACTCAATCCATTATAACGCGAACTTTAAATCAACTATAAAATTGACACATAATGGAATTGGGTTGCTAGTCGATGATTGACACCAATCCTATAGAAAAAACAAAACAAAACAAAACAATAAATAAATATTTAAATAAGAAAAAATGAAAAATACAAAACAAAAAACAAAATGTAAATATTGAAAAAAAAACACACAAAATATTAAAAAAATAATAATGTAAATAAAAATATATATTAAAACATAAATAATGATAATAATAATAATAATAAATATATAAAAACATATATATTGAAACATCAATTTTTTTTTTAAATGACAAAATAAAAAACGAATATGTAAACAAAAAAAAAAAACATAAAAAAAGATATTTAAAAAAAAAACAAATTTAATCCATTAAAAAAATCAAAAAATTTAGAAAAAAATTATATATATATATATATATATATATATTTATTTATTTATTTATTTATTTATTTATAAGTATTTTTGATGCTATAGTGCTCTGCTAGCCCCCGCTCTACTGTCGGTGCCCTAGCTGCTGCGCCCTCTGTGCTCTCCTGCGCATGGCCCCTCCAGAGTCCACCCTGGAAGCGACCTCTCCCCCTGACCAAGCCCTCGCCTTCTCTGCTCTCATCAAATCGCTGGCTCCGCCTAGGCCCCGGCCGACAATCTCCAAATTCATTAAGAAGCTTGATGGAATTCAGGAGGTGGCCCTCCCTCCCTCTTTACCACGCATGGTTGCTCTCTCTCTTGCCGAAAAAGGCCTAATTGGCCAATTTACCGGACTTTGGGCCTCTCCAAAAACTGTTCAGAGATGGGTCGAACGCAACTGTTCTGATAAAATCAATGGAAAAATATCTATTTGATTCTGCGGCAGAGCCTATTTCACCTTTCATTTTGAATCTAAAGAAGACAAGGATCTAATATTCAGGAATGGGTCGTATTTTATGGATACCAGAGGATTATATCACAACAAATGGACACCAGAATTTGACCCCGAACTAGATGTACCAAATGTTGTCCCGGTGTGGGCGTGCCTTCCTCATTTTCCCTTGCACTGCTGGGGCGATGATTTTATTCGAGCCATCCGGAACGTGGTAGGAAAATTCATTGATCAGAGCGAGCCAAAAGACAATATGCAAGCATGCACTAGGATATGCATTGAAGTGGATCTCGGAAAAGGTCTTCCAGAAGCGATCAAGTTAAAAGTTAACGATTGGACGCACATCCAGCATCTTGACTACGAAAAAATCCCATTTAAATGCAAGGTATGTCACGAATATGGCCACTTTGCAAATAGATGTTCTAAGGTTATTAATATTGAAAGCCGATTCTAATCAACAATGGGAAACTGTCAAGAAAAAGAAAATTTCCTCAACCTCCAAGAGAAACACCTCAGCCCCCCCTCCCCAACCTGATCCCCCCTCGTCCTCCTCTCCAAAGATCCAAGAACCTTCCCAGCATCTGGCTGATCCTTCCTCCCCTCCCCCCAAATTAGACTCATCCAACCCCTTTTCCCTCCTTGCCCCCTCCGAAGATGACCCCCCCCCCCTTGACACCCCCTCTCAGCCCTCCACTCCTCGCCCCTCCCCTTCGATTCCTGACCCCTCATCCTCCTCCTTTGATCCCTCCTCTGTCCGGATCACAAGGAACTCAGTGAAGGAACATGGTGCAAATCTGGAAAATACAAAAAAAAACAGCAGGAAGGAAATATACAAAGCAGCAATGAGAATAAAATGCCTAAAAGGACATATCTCTAGGAACGCAAAACCCCATTGAAACATACATTCTGGGGAAAAATAGCAAAGGCTCGGGACAAAAGAATCAAGGAGGAAAAGTAGGCTCCCACTCTGCTTTTCTAAAATGATGAAATCCCTCTCATGGAACTGTAGGGGGTTGGGGCACCCCTCAAAAATTGCAGCCCTGAGAGACCTTTTAAATATGGAAAAACCTGACATAATCCTCCTGTAGGAAACTAAGCAGGGAGACTATGATATGAATTATATAATAGGTAAATTCAAGGATCATGAGGGCACCCAATATGAATCTAGGGGTGCCTCAGGTGGGCTGGCCACCTTCTGGAACTGCAAAAATTGGACAAAAAAGACCTTGACAGCAACTTAGAATTGGATTAAAGTAGTGCTGCAAAATAAAAAAGATCAAAAGGAAATCATCTTTTACAATGTTTATGGACCCAACCACTATAGGGACAAAGAACTCTGCTGGAACAATCTCAAAGAAAACATAGATAGTGGCGATAGCAGCAATATTATCATTGGGGGAGACCTCAATCTAATCCTCCATGCTAATGAAAAAAGGGGAGGCTCCTTCTCCCCAGACCCCTCCAGAAAACAACTTGAAACCATCATGAATGACCATGAATTGATTGACATTGATCCTAAAAACCACAGATACACTTGGAGCAATAGAAGGATTGGAAAAGGAAATATCATGGAACGCCTTGACAGATTTTTAATTGTTGTCCCTCTCCTCTATCACTTCTCCACTGCCTCCTCCAATTTTATTCCATTCTCTACCTCCGATCACTATCCCATCACCCTCAGTCTTGGAGACCTTCACTCCCTCGACCCCATACCTTTCAAATACAGTCCCCTTTGGAATGATATCCCTGAGGCTAGGCAGTTGATTTGCAACTCTTGGCTGCAGCATGTAGAAGGATCCCCCTCCTTCATCTTGGAAACAAAATTAAAGAGAACCAAAACAGCCCTGAAGGAATGGGCCAAGCTTCATTACCAAGAATCTGAAAAATCCAAGACTGAAGTTAAATTCAAGCTGAATGATGTCCACAACAACATTGAAAACCATGGCCTCAATCAAGATAACTTCATTCAGGAAAAAACTCTTTACTGGAAACTCTATAGAATCAATAGGAAAGAAGAAGAGAAGTGGAGAATCAAGTCAAGGAATTTGTGGCTTCAATCGAGTGACAAAAACACTTATTATTTTCACAAGAAAGCCACTATCCGCAAGACTCGAAATAACATCTCTTCAATCATAGACGCAGATGGGAAAGTCCAAACAGACCAAGAACACATTAAAGTTGCAGCCACCATGCACTACAAGGCTCTTCTAACAGAATCTAAAGAACCAGAAGACTACTCAGATCTATTGTAGCACCTTCCATCAATGGTCACAGAGGAGATGAATAACGCCCTCAATAAAGAGATTGATGAGGAGGAAATCAAGCATGCAATTTTGTCCTTGCACCTAGATAAGGCACCCGAGCCAGATGGGTTCTATATCAATTTTTACAGAACTCATTGGGATCTTATAAAAAAGGATTTGGTTAAAATGATGCAATGGGTTGAAAGAAAGAAGAAAATTGGGGGCTATACCAACTCTACTTTCCTTGCCCTTATCCCCAAAGAAAATCAACCCTCCTCCTTCTCCTGTTTTAGACCCATGTTGCTCTGCAACTCCTCCTACAAGCTCATCACCAAAATCCTTTCCATGCATCTCAAAACTTTTCTCTATAGCCTCATCCTTAAAAATCAAGGAGGTTTTATTTCTCAGAGACAAATCTCTGATTCGATTCTCCTTGTCCAAGAAGCTATTCACTCTAGTACCACTCGCAAGGAAAAAGGTTTTATCCTTAAGCTTGACTTGGCCAATGCCTTTGATAGGGCCAGACACTCCTATCTTATGTTCGTCCTCCTGAAAATGGGCTTTGACCTCAATTTTTCTCCCTTGTTAATGCCTGCATATCCAACCCTTGGGTCAACCTGTAGAAATTTGCTGAATAATGATTAATTATTCACCGAGACTATCCTGATCACATACAATTCGAATTTATATGCAACACATAATCTCTTCCACTCAGATCATCAAACATGCGGAAATAAAATCAAGCGATAACACATCGTCATCATACACAAAGTTATTAATTATGTATGGGGATGCTCTGACTGAAAACCCCACAATGTGTGTATATTATAATGGAGAAATCAAGTAACAAACTCGGTACAATATATCACAAGTACTCAGTACTTTCTCATAAAGTCACACACAATCTAGCTTAGTTTTGAACAGGTTACTGGTTCAAAACTCCCCGCCAATTGCCTTGCCTCTATTGCGCAATCATGGCCTGTATATGAAGAGATCAAAGGTTCGAATCCCCTTGGCTTGACTGCGCAATTGTCATGGACAATTCCTCCAAGTGTAATGCAAATCCCATGCAAAACTGATCCTCCAACTGATAGCTTTACTCACCCTTTCATCTACCTCTTCCACTGGTCTCCACTGAACTGATCATGCACTGTAGTGAGCTGAAGTGTTCTTGAGTTGACTAATGAGTTAATATTTAGTAAATTAAATATTATTTAATTTACTCCACTCATATCTAGTTGATTAGTTAGTTAACTAATCTCAACTAGTTCAACAAATAAAGCAGAAACACAACTCCACTAGCTGTCTCATTAACTCCACCAAACTTCTGCCACTGAAGTCCTAACTGAAGTCAACCATGCATGATGCCATCAAACCCTTGGGAATAGCGTAATTACTCTGTCAGATGCATGAGCCACTTCCAAGGCTCGAACTGAAGTGCTCCAAGAGAGTAAACTGTTGTTTAGAGTCCAAATATTATTAAGGGTAAATAATATTAGACTTCCCTATTTTTAGGAGAGGCAGTCTAAAAATAGCCTTCGACCTCTTCGACCTAAAAAATAGAGTCTCATCTATTTTTACCAACATGACCAATGCTCCAAGAATCTCAAACTGGAATCCCCGAACCATGCTCCATATGTCTAAAAATAGACATAGTCTAAAAATAGACTTTGCGCCAGAATTCGCCTGCGGGCCCACTTTGTGAAGGCGACTTCATTTCACTAAGCTCCATCATCTTGCTGCATTCTCAACACTCCCCCCTCATTAATGGAAGGCTTGCTCCTTCCTTTCAATCATCTCGTGGTCTAAGACAGGGTTTCCCTCTCTCTCCTTACCTCTTCATCCTCATGGCAGAATCTTTCAGCAGGGCCTTGGACTATATGCGACGTGTTGGACTTATCACTGGTATAAAATTTGGTAATGGTGTCAAAAATAAACCACTCTCAATTTGCTGACGATACCCTCTTGATGGGAGGCACATCCAACATTATAGCTTGAAGATTCAAATCCATCGTGGAAAAATTCATGTTATACTCTGGAGTTCTGGTTATGGTTGGAATGTCACCGTTCAAACTATACACAGCATTGAAAAATATATTTGGGGTTCCCTACGAATTGAATTGGGACCATTTCAATTATTTGGTTATGTCAGTTAGAGCTGGCCCTTTAAAGACTAACTTTTGGGACATCCTCATAGACAAAGTGAAGAGAAAAGTGCAGCAATGGGGCTCTTCTTAGCTAAACCTTGCAGGGCGCATTGTTCTTCTCAAAGTTGGGCTCCTCTCTGCCCCTGTAGAAAAAATGAAGAGAAAAGTGCAGCAATGGGGCTCTTCTTGGCTAAACCTTGCAGGGCACATTGTTCTTCTCAAAGCTGGGCTCCCCTCTCTACCCCTGTATCAATTCACTCTCCTTCAAGCCCCCGCTAGCATTCATCAAAAGTTGGAAGCTATCCTCAGGCATTTTCTCTAGAAGGGAGGCAAAAATGAAAAGAAAAAATACAACCTTGTCAAATGGAGACAGGTTATGCAGGATTACATTCACGGTGGGATTGGAATCCGCTCCCCCAAGCTCTTGAACAATGCTTTTGGTGGGAAGATTATATGGAGATTAGTAAGTGGGCAACATGCTTGGTGGAAGAGAGTCTTGGAATCCAAATATCTCAATTCTTCCAGGCAGCATCTTTTCGAGCTATACATCCCTAATAGACCTTGCTCTAAAATTTGGGCGCTCTGCAAAAAATCCATTCCTCTCTTAGCCCAAAATATTTCCAAAGTTCCAATTGGGGGTAGTAGCATCAACATTGGAAAAGACAAAATCATGGGTCATCCCCCTCTTCTAGATAGACCTGAAACCCATCACATCCTTTCTTATCTCAATAATCAGGGATTAACTCTGTTGAGTCACATCTCTAATTGGGACAGCCATTCCCAACTCTGGACGGGTTGGCTCTTTCCTTATGTCCCTGTACATTTAGAGGCTGATCTTAGCAATCTCCAAAATATCCTTCATGGCTCTGCACCTTTGAAAAAATATGGTACTGATTGCTATCGATGGGACCCCTCAGGTGCTTCTTACACCATAAAAGTTGCCTACACTCATCTTTGCAGTGAAAACTTCCCTTCCCCAATTTGGCCTATTTGGAAAATAGTGTGGAAATCGGAAGCCATTCCTAAGATCAAGATCTTCATGTGGACCCTTCTTAAAGGAAAAATTCTCATAGCTGAGAATCTCAAAAAAAGAGGTGTGCTCGGTCCCTCCAGATGTCCCAACTGCCTCGAGGCCGAGGAGTTAGCACCTCATCTCTTCCTAGATTGTCCATTTGCTGCTCACTGTTGGAGTAATCTAAATCCTTCCTATCAGCCTCATTGGGACCAAAACATTTCTATATCGGAAGCAATTCAAATATGGAAGAACAACTACCCTTGGGGGGAAAAAAGAGCAACCTTGCAAAAAGAGTCTGGGAAACATTGCCTTATGTCCTCATATGGAATATCTGGCTCTCAAGGAATAGAAGGATTTTCAACAACAAAGAACCTTCCTATAGAAAGGTCTGCAGCAAAGCTTGGAGTTTAATGTTTGAAACGATAGCCTCCAAAATTAACATTAAAGTCGACATCAGCAATCTTTTTGTAGAGGAAAGGGACTTCCTAGGCAACCTCTTGATCAATCTCAGCATTCATAAGCCTCCCTCTCAACAGGCCCTTCGAACTGCTCCTAATTGGAAAATCCAGCTCAATGATAAAGAATTTACAGAATGGGTGGACAGAAGTGCAAGACCCACCCTTTTCTTTGACGGCACATCTAAATCTAATCCCGGTATAGCTGGTGTAGGAGGCATCATCAAACATGGAAATTTCAGGAGTGTTTTCTGTTTCGAATGGGGTCTCGGCTCTCTCTCCAACAATAAAGTGGAATCCTACACCCTCCTCCAAGGCCTTTATCAGCTAAAGGCTCTCAACATCTCCAACACAATGGTTTTTGGAGACTCCTCCATCATCATCAATATGATGGTTCATGATCATCCCATAAGTAACATGGATCTCCTCTGAATCATTAGTAGATGCCATAGCCTTTCCAGAGACATGGAAGGGGTCAATTTCTACCACATTCTCCGAAAGAACAAAAAGGTTATAGACGCTCTTGTAAACAATGCTTGTGCTCTTTCTTCTCAGAAAATCCCTTGTAATAATAATCTGAATTATACTCCTCTGTCATGATATGGACAAATATGATTTTCAAGCAACATTGGATTTCCATCCCTGACCATTCTGAATTTTGCATCCATCGTATCCCCTCCCATACCCTTCTCTTGATTTTTTCTCCCTCGAGCCTCCCTCCCTCTTGGCCCTCCCTCCCTGCGCTTCCCTATTTATCCTCTCACCCTCCCCTCTCCTTCGCACCCTCGTCCAATTCTTGTTTTTGCATTTTTTGTTTTCTGCCTCCTTTGCTACGATGTCGCTGCATTCCTGCTACGCCCATAGAGTGAAGAGTAAGTCAATGTTCATGCTAGGGGAAAAAGTTTTAATTATTGTTGACCATTTATTTTCAATGATGTTGTGCTAGCATGGGGATCTGTAATAGACCGCTTCACAAAAAAACTATGGTTACATTTAAGGTCTTCTTATCACTATTTTACTAGTAGTTAAATAATAAAAATGCATACTTTAAAATTTGAAGACATCATCTGAATATATTTATTCTTCTTGAACCTAAATTATTCCTATGTTGGATACATGAGAAAGATGAGATTGATAACCAAGAATAAGGGGAAGGATCAATACCTCGAGTAAAGAGAAGGTTAATGTTGACAACTCAGCTGATGTAGCAACTAATTCCTCCAATACCTATTGTGATGGTTCATGGAAACGAAAGTGTGGAATATGAGAATGCAACATATACTCTTGCTAAAATAGTGTTGTGAGATGCATGCAAGTTAGCTTCCACTTCCAATAAAGATATGGGAAAGAAAGCTGATAATGAAAACGTGTATGTATCTAGTTGCCTTCACTTAGAATAATCAATCAATTGTCTTACAGTTAGGATTTTGTTAGTTCTACCAGTAGTTTTATATTCGGTCTATTGTTTTGTAACATTGACCATCTCTGTTAAGTTTTTTTTTTCTATCTGAAATATGAAAGTTTTCCTTTCAACATGAAGTCTTCTAAGAAATATTGTACACAATTTTTTACTTGCTTGAATTTTCCACCACATGGTCAAACTATATTTTTTTTAGTATTAGAAGCATTTTATGAAAATCAATGAAAATCACTGCTTCATTTGGCAAGGCCTTTGGGCAGCTTCAGAAACCTAAAAGATTGAATGCGGATTCTGTTTTGAGGATAGAAAAAAGCTTCATGGATAAAGCAAATAATTTGGAAGATGAGTTCTCCAGATAGTATTTCTCTTTGAACAACACCACTAGTTGCAGTGGATTGTCAATATTTATAGTTGTTTATCAAACTTCAACAAAAATCTTATCCTTTTTTTATTGATTAATAATTGATGGATTTATTATTTATAATTGTTGCTCTTTCTTGAAGCTTCTGTACTAACTATTTTGAACTAATTGAGGATCAAACATTGGTGGTATTGTCGTAATATGTTAAATTCTTGTTTGTATTGAATCAAGTATTTTCTGTAAAAGATCAATCAATGTGTTTTTTCTTGGTAATTACAAGTATGGTAAACATGGGAAAACTATTGGTGCTTTGTTGGTAAATTTGCAAAACATATCAAAACTACCCTTATTTTGTCTTTTCATTATAATGAAAGTTACATCCCAAAATAATATTTTTTGGGGGATTACTAGTGGTGATTGCTACATTTTTTATGTTGGAAAATTTCTCCAATCACAACTACTATATTGTACAACGTGAGGAAAACAATGGGAAGGGAATTGTCTTTGCAATTTATCCACTTATATTATAGTGATTCATAAATATAATAAAATCATTAATAATTTGATATAAACTAGTTGGCTTATTCATATGTGATAGTGGACCCAAATAGTAGTTCTTATCTGAAGAAATTCTCATTATACTTGGGCATTCTTGACATCATCGACCTCTAGTCTTGGACTTATTCATTAAGCCTTCTACATTATCTAGTTATCTATATGTATACGAGGCTATCCTATTATTTAATCCTTTTTACTTCATTTCAGTTTATTCTATACTTAGCTTTGACATTTTCTACAAGTTTTGTTTGCACTCCCACATTGTATAAGTAATCTACAACTTGATATTTTTAGCATGTAACTTAGTTAGCATGATTGTGCCTAATCTTTCATTGAAGGTTGAATACTAATTTTACTAAGGTGTTATTTTTTTATGGTGACGTTTTATTTGTTTTTTTTTTTTATACATGTCATCTCGCCACATAGAAGCCACTATTGCACAACTGAAGAAAACTTGTTCGAGTTTCTTGCTTTTTCGGGGAAAAATGGCATTGAAAATATTGTTGATGTTGAGGTATATATCGTATAAATTCTTTATAGTATATTTTAGTTTCCATTTCATTGTTCATCGTCTTTCATGTCTTATAATCTACATTGTATCTTCCTTCTTTTTCAGAAAAGGAACTCAATATTGATGGTAGGAAGCAAGAATTGAAGAAAAAGGAGAACAATAAAACTTGAGCGACAAAATGAAAATTAAAGGGATAGAGAAGAGAATTGGTTTAGTGGTACCTGTAGAGCCAATATCTCGCATAAGATACATACATAGAGATTGATGGTCAAGTCTTCAGAGTTGGTGAATTCACGTGCAATGCTTTGGCAACACAATGATAATGTTTTGAAGTGATGAAACAATATTTCATGTGTAAATTGTACTCCAACAAATATTAAGTTAGAAACTCATATTGTAATACTTTATATTTTATATAATATAATTTATGTGGTTGAAATTGTTTATAGTTGCACCTGATATTATTTAGTATTGTAATTAACATATGTAATTGTGTGTTTTCATATTAGATGAACCTGTACATTTTATATTTTTTATTTTTTAAATTTAGTTGCAAAATCATATTAATTTATTTATGTTCATTAATAATGAAAACATAAAATCAATCTAAAAATACTAAATTATTAGTTTATGTTTATTAATGATGAACACAAATAAAATGAACATGCGACTAAATTGGTTGCTTATAATGTTTGTTAATGAAAGTAAATGAAATGAATATAAACTACTAAATTAGTCATTTATATAATGAATATGAAACTACGAAAAAAATGGCTACTGCAAATGATAAATTTGGGATTACAAATGACGACTGAATTGTGCATATATACGGCCATTATTAGTTAATTTACAATAGCTTATAACACGACCAAAATTTACTCATATTTCTTTGGTCATTAATTGGTTTCAAACGATGACTAAAATTTGCATATATATGACTATCAGTAGCCAATTTACAGTATCTTATAACACGACCAACCTTTTTGTCATATTTCTTTGGTCATTAATTAGTTTTATCTGTTAATCATTTAGTAATATATTTTTTTGAATAATTGGTCATTAATTGTGGCAATAAATGACCAAATCAATGACTAAATTAATGACCAAATATACTACTAGACAATAAAATCAATGACCAAATCAATAATCAAATTAATGACTAAATCGATAACCAAATCAATGACTAAATTAATGACCAAACCAATGACTACAATGACCTAATAAATGACTAAATTAATGACCAAATATACTACTAGAAAACAAAATTAAGACAAATAATTAATGACTAAGTTAAAAACGACTAAAAGTTGGTCGCGTTATAAGATACTGTAAATTAGCTACTATTGGTCACCAGCCAAAAAATAGTCGTTTATATGAAAATTTTAGTCATTTTTTTAGTAACTAATTATCCATTTTTTACTAGTGTCATAAATAAACATAAACCATTTCAAACTACAAGGAATAAACAAAAAGGACACCATTGATATAAATTCACAAAATACTAACAACAAAACAAGAAGTGGATTTGCTAGGTAGTAACTCAAAACCTTGTAGTGGGAAGATGCCCTTAAACTTGAGTAATATCTACATGCCAAGGAATGAGTTGTGACACTTGTTTCTTATGTTTACTAGGAATAATTGCAACTAGAGCTCCAATGTTTACTCTAGATAAATAGTATTAGTGTTGATATGTGATGTGGCCCTCCACTAGCAATGACACAGTTGTTGGAGTTCACCTAGTTACGGCATATTCAATGTATCTAATATCTAACTGACTAGGGTGGCTACTAATTATTGATGCTAATCCTAAGCCAAGGAACAAATTCTCAAGGTTTCTCCCCAAAGGAATATGTTGAGAATTTAAAGTTCCAGACATTCCAGATTAACCAAAACTCTTATACATGATAGCAAATTTCAAGGCTAAGAGTGTCTCACTACTATAAGGCCAAAGCTACAATAATATGGAATTCAAAATATGTTGATTGAAATTATTTCCATCACCCACTACTAAAGACAACTAAAGCATTTTGATAATTGATTCGACTAAAAGGTAAAGTTGAGTGGGTGAGAGAGCCCTGCATCTTAGTTTCCATTTCTATAGTAGAATTTTAATCATGTAGCATCACTTTACACTTTCTTCAATGCACTGATTCTTCCATACTGCAACTCCATTTTGTTCAAGATTTTATGGGACTATCAGCTCCCTCTTAATCCTAGATTCCTTGCAGAAGGCTATCATTTCCTTGGATGTGTATTCGCCTCCATTATCATACCTTAATATCTTGATTCTTCTTTCTCTAAGGTTCTCTACTTCAACTTTGAATTCCTGAAATTTGGTAAATACTTCGTCCTTGGATTTCATTAAGTAAACCCAAGTAATCGAAGGCAAGCCCAATTCAAACGTCTGATTGAATTAGAAGTGGATATGGATAACTAGTTTAATAAGCAGGGTATATCTATGTTTGGTTTGATGAAGCATGGTAGAAATAATCATAATGATCGACTCTCTAGAACATCTAGAGGTAATGGGGTCTCTACAAGAGGCAACCAAGGAGAAGGTGACTTGTTGAACAAAAGAGGCTCTAAATCCTCTGGTATCCAAGCACTAAAGATCAATGATGATGAAGATTAGTCTAAAGATGAAGATGAAGATGGTGAATTTGATTCAGTGAAGCTTGTGGGGCACATGCAGCCAATGTTGAGTATTGTTGAAAAAGAAGATCCAAAAACAAGTAGTGTGAAGGATACTCGAGATGCTAATTATTTGAGCCAATCAAGATTTGACCAGCACAATATCTCACCATTGAAACTCAAGGAAACCAACATAGTGGGATATGAATGTATTACCATTGTGCAAGAAGCAACTCTTCCATCTATTCTCAAAGAAAGGATGGGTTGGCCAAGGCTAAAACTTGCACCGGCAAGACAGTAGCATTTATGTTTTCTACTATTGAGGTGATAGTAAAGTCACCATTCCTCTAAGATCATTGAAGGTCACTTATTCTTTTTCTTGTCATTTGTCCCACTAGGAAACTTGAAATTCAAGTTGTTGTTGAGGCCAATGTTTTGTTTATATTCCATGCAAATATTGGTGTACAAGTAGTTAGTGGGGACACTAAATTACCAAGAGAACATAAATGGCTATAAAAAATCCTTGCCAAATATTAATGTCCACCCTTGGAAGGCTTTGGGACCATATAAATAATACCCCAGTTGTCTCAAGTCGTTTAATGGGTGTGAAAGTGCTCGTACTTTGTTGAAGTCAACCATTTTCTAGATATGGGGTTCCATAGGGATATTGATAAGATGATTTTTGGTGTGCTTAAAGAGAGGCAGACACCTATTTTAAGCTACAGTTTCAAAAGAGGTTCACAAAGTTTCTCGAATTTCTTTAAAATAGGATGAAAAGTTTATTAATATAGTTGAAGAGAGCATTGAGGAAATTGACTCAAAGATTTGTTAGTCAGCAACTATTGCTTCTCATGAGAAGCATTTTGACATTTTTTATGTTGTTCTTAAATAGAAACATCTTTAGGGCTTGAAATTTCAAACGCTAGGCATGAATCCTTAGACGCATTTGCTAGATAGATTTGATTCTTCTATGGTGGGAATCCAACCATATATGTACAAGGCAATGGTTGCAACAGCACTGCAAGAAATAGGGAGTAGTACTTGTTCAAAGCGTCTTCTGCAATGTTAACCACAATAGCCTATTCAGTCACGACAAATTCATTGTGTACTGCAACACATTTTTCAACAATCCAAGAGGTGTTCAATTCGAGGAAAGTATGGCATAAACATATAGTCTAGTTTATTGGTGCTTGCACAATGCCACCATATTTGTGCATAGTAACAAATTTTATATATAGTGGTGATTTAGTTGCATATATCCAACAATATGGAATGTTTTCAAAATATATTGTAAGACAAATAATGATCCAACTTGTTGTTGGACTAAAATTTCTATGTGAAAACAATCTTATACATAGGGACTGAAAACCACAGAATTATCCTTTCAACAAATGACAAGAATGTGGTATTGAATATTGCAGAATCCATGACCCTGCAACCCCAAAGGATAGTAGAAACATTATGTGGTTCACCTCTGTACATATCACTTGATATTATGCAATCTCAGAAGAGTGAGAGTCATTCAAGAAGTCATGAAGGTTGTATATTTGAAGATGATTGGGAGAACGAAACCTCTTCTTCTCCACAAAACTTCTCTAAAACAAAGGATTTAAAAAAAATTAGTAATAGAAGGCAGGCCCAATTAAAACATTTGTTTGAAGAGGAATTGGATATGGATAACTAGTTTAATAAGCGGGATATATATATGTTTGGTTGGATGAAGCATGGTAGAAATAATGATAATGATAGATTATCTATAACTTCTAGAGGTAATGGGGTCTCTGCAAGAGGCAACCAAGGAGAAGGTGGCATGTTGAACAAAAGAGGCTCTAAATCCTCTGGTATCCAAGCATTAAATATCAATGATGATGAAGATGAGTCTAAATATGAAGATGAAGATGTTTAATTTGATTCATTGAAGCCTATGGGGCACAAGCAGCCAATGTTGAATCTTGTTGAAAAATCATATCCAAAAACAAGTAGTGTGAAGGTTATTGGAGATGCTAATTATTTGAGCCAATCAAGATTTGACTGGCACAATATTGCACCATTGACACTCAAGGAAACCAACATAGTGGGATATGAGTGTATGACCATTGTGCAAGAAGAAACTCTTACACTTATTCTCAAAGGCAAGGATGTGTTGGCCAAGGCTAAAACTTGCACTAGCAAGATAGTAGCATTTATGTTTCCTGCTATTGAGGTGATAGTGAAGTCACCATTCCTCCAAGATCATAAAAGGTCGCCTATTCTTGTTCTTGTCATTTTTCCCACTAGGGAACTTTCAAGTCAAGTTGTTGTCGAGGCCAATGTTTTGTTTAAATTCCATGCAAATATTGGTGTAGAAGTAGTTACTGGGGGCACTAAATTACCAAGAGAACAAAAATGGATACAAACAAATCCTTGCCAAATATTAGTGGCCACTCCTGGAAGGCTTTGGGACCATATAGAGAATACCTGAGTTGTCTCAGGTCATTTAATGGGTGTGAAAGTTATCGTACTTTGATGAAGTCGACTATTTGCTAGATATGGGGTTCCATAGGGATATTGATAAGATAATTGTTGGTGTGCCTAAAGAAAGGACACCTATTTTAAGTTACAATTCCAAAAGAGGTTCACATAGTTTCCTGTATTAATTTAAAACAAGATGACGAGTTTATTAATACAATTGAAGAGGGCGGTGAGGAAACTCACTCAAAGGCTTATCAGCCATCAATTATTCCTTCACATGAAACTAAAGTATAATAAATAATATAATAACCAATTTGCAATCTTAGCCAAAAAAAATTAATTCAAAGCAGAATAAATAATATAATAACCACCTTTATTATAATAAAGTATAATACAAGCTTAAAGATTGGGCTAAATCGCTGAAATCTCCCTCCTCCAAAAGAAAAGAGGCGCATGATATTTTAGAGATCCATCAAATGTCCCTGGAGGACTTTGAAGTAACTCAAGAACAATTACACAAAGAAGTAGATCTACAAAAAGACTACCATAGAGCAAGCAGGGAGGAAGAATAGTACTAGAGGAAGAAGTCCAGAAGTCTATGGCTGCAAGCCCTAGACAAGAATACAAGCTACTTCCATAAGCAAGCAAAGGCCTGCAAGCACTTCAAAATAGTAAATGAAATTTACTATCAAAACACCTTGGTTAAAGACTTTGAAGGCATTAAGAGTGCAACCCATTCCTTCTTCAAAGATATTTTCTCGGCCTCGGAAGAGAATCCTATTGATACACACTCCTATCCGAATGATCTAATTCCTCAGCTTGTTCAAGGTGCAAATAATCTTATGATGACTGCTCTAATCAGTATGACAGAACTTAAAAAAGCTCTGGACCACATGGAACCTGATAAGGCACCTGGCCCTGATGTTTTCACTACAAGGTTCTTCTTGACCTGTTGGTCTACCATTAAAAATGATCTTCTGAGAATGGTCAGGAAATCTCAAAGTTTCTATAAGCTAGGAGGCAGCACCAATTCGGCCTTCCTTGCCCTCATTCCGAAAGAAAAAGGAGCCAACAAATTTAGCAGATTTCGGCCCATTTCCCTATGTAATACAGGCTATAAGTTGGTCACTAAAATCATAGCCAACCGTCTTAAGAAAATTCTACCGGTAATCATCCCAGAGAACCAACGAGGTTTCAAAGGGAGAAATATTCTTGACAATATAGTGTTGGTGCAAGAAGAAATTCATTCAAGCTGTCAACGAAAAGAAAAAGGTATGGTTATTAAGCTTGATTTGGAAAATTATTTTGACAGGGTGAGACATGATTTTCTGTTTATAGTTATGGAGAAGCTCGTCTTTTCAAAAGCTTTCATAAGTTGGGTGAAAGATTGTATAGCCTCTCCCTGGATAGCTTCTCTGGTCAATGGTCGATCAACAGAGTTTTTCCAAGCCTCGAGAGGGCTAAGGCAAGGTTGTCCATTGTCCCCTCTTCTCTGTGACATTCAAGCTTCTATGTTCAACTTCCAACTAGACCACTGCAAGCATATCTGAACTCTTTCAGGCCTCAAGATGGTTCACAATGTTAAAGATATCAACCATGCCCAATTTACTGATGACACCTTGATAATTGGAGGAGCAAGCATTAACTCAGCAAGGTCCTTCAAAAGGGAGTTGGAAATTTACTAGGACGTTTCGGGAGATCAACTATCTAAAAAGCACAATTTATGGCTGGAACTGTCCGATAAGGGAGATGGTAGACATAGCAAGGCTGTTAGAAATGTAAGGATCCCTGTTCTAGGAGTCTTTCAAATATCTAGGGATTCCTATCTTCAAATCAATCCCTAAAGTTTCTCACTGGATTCCACTTCTAGACAAGCTGAAAATCAAAATACAAGCTTGGGGAGCATCATGGCTAAACATTGCAGGAAAGGTGATTCTCCTGAAATCTATCCTCATAGGTCTCCCCTTATATCAGAACTCAATTCTCCTTGCCCCTAAAACCATCATTAGCAAAGTGGACGGTCTGTTTAGAATATTTCTGTGGGAGGGTGGGAAAAATAACGAAAGGAGGCTTCATTTAGTAAGCTGCGAAAAAATAAAGAAGCCTTTCTCGAAAGGAGGACTCTAAATTTGAGATCTTGCAGCTCAAAACCTTGCTTTGGGCTCCAAGCTTCTTTGAAATATTGTCTCTGGAAACTCCAGCTGGAGTAGGAGAGGTCTGTGGAAAAAATACTTTCAAGGGCAATGTACAAGATGTTTGGACCAGCCTCCAACAACTCTAAAAGGATCACCAGTATTCAAGCTCTGTCTCACAGAAATGGAGCACTTCAAATCCAAGCTTTACTAGATCCCCGGCGATGGGAAAAAAATTAGAATCTGGGATGACTAGATCCTTCAGGATCAGCCCTTTGGACAGAAGGAAGAACTGGAAAATATCAGAAATTGGCTTCAGACCAGTAATCTCCTAACCCTGTGGGACATTTCCAAATGGACAGATGATGCAAAGAAAATTTGGGATGGCTGGAATCTGGGAGAAGTTCCAGATTTGCTAGATGAAGATGCCACCTCCTAGAACTTCTCCCAACTTAAATCTCTGGCTCGTATTTAGCACAATATCCTCTTGGAATATTGTTGTAAATTATCTTTGGCCACTTCCTAAACTAGTCTTCACCCAAATAATTAGTTCCTCCTTTGTAGTGAGATCCACCATGAGGCCCCAGGCAGCTATTCCTATGTCCAAGATACCCTGGCAATGCTGTTGTTCCAGAACCCACATAAGCAACCAGATGAGGTTATACAGGCCCTTATGTTAGGTAGTCTTCCAGGAATAAGCACAATATCCTAAGTCACCTAACATGATGATGACATGGAAATATGAGTATCTGACACGAGATACAACAACCTTGGAAAGATATTATTATTTTTTAGATCATTTTTATTAAATTTCAAAGGGTCACTTGCTCAAAAAAAAAAAAAATACTATTTAGGTTGTTTTACGTTTATTAGGTGTGTTGTTCAGAGCCTGAAGTACATGCTAGATGGGGAAAGAGTCAAACTTTGTAAGTACCTTTGTGATGTTGTTTTGGTTTTTGTCCCTTTTCTTTTGATCAAGACTATATCTAGACCAGCAGTGTTTTTAGCTTATTGTTGCATTGCCCATTGTTGAACAGTTATCAACGCATCTATCTTATGGATGAGCACTGACTACATGAGGTAGTGCTTTCACTTACAAGCCAAAAAAATTCATGTGAAAGAAAGCTACTTGATCCAAGTGATAATGATGATTTTTGTTCAGAGTGTTGGTATGGAGGTGACCTTATCCTTTGTGATGGATGTCCCAAAGCCTTTCACATAGGTGAGCATCTTAATCTACAATTGATCTCTTATCTTCTCTTATTTTTTTCTTTGAAGAGAAGGATTGTTATGTCCCAACTGGTGCCTAACATTTTGTTTTACTGTAGTTTGGTTAGGTTACCTAGAAAGTATGTTTACGTATCAGAATGCTAATGATTCTGGCTATACTGTTTTCTATAGAAAATGCTAATGAATCTTGCTATAGGTTTATGCATACAAACTACTAATGAATCTAGTTATACCCGAGTGAAATGAATCTTTGGAAATAGTGGCTTATATGATTCAAATTTGTGATGGTTGGGCCATGCCAGTGACGGAAACAACCATCATTAGTGCCACCTTATCTGTCGCTAGCCCGACACTAGTCTTAGCCTTGCGACGTTTGGGTCATACCAGAGAGGCTTTGCACTAGGGCACTAAATTTTGAAGTAACAATTAAATAAAATAACAAATTGATATACATGGAAAAAAAACTTGAGTTAAGGTAAATTTTCACTAAATAAACACCTAAATGAGCATATCCTAACAAATTAAAATCAAGAACCAAGAGAGGCTCCATGATTAACAAAGACCCCAATCGGTGCACATATACCATAAGGTATCTAAATTAACACAGAGACCCAAATGAATTGGTTAAAACATCTATTGTAGCCAAACATGCAACTAAGGACAAATCCAAAAAGGGTACCTACAAAGGCAATACACATCAAATGGAAAACCACACTTTTGCATCTATATTAAGGCAAGAGAATCTAAAGGATACGCTTGAACACACCATGATCCATCACTAAAATAGATAAAAGGACCTTGGTGTAGGGTTAAGGTGGGTTTTTTATGGGCAACGAACCATAAAATATCCCACACCAACATTTGAAAGGATGTGTATAGTCATACAAAGTACAAAGCCATGCACAATAAACAAAACTCCTTTTGCAAGAAATAAATTAGCCAAATTTCCACACATAATCAGACATGCAAGGAAAGGACTCAAAAAATTATTGCTTTGAAAACCTATCAATCATCATTAAAAACTAAAGAAAATTAGAAAACAAATATCAATAAAATTTTCAAAGAAAATTTTGATCATCAACTTGTATCAAATAAATTTAGACACACAAGGACCAATTCGAGAAGACTAAAAATGGCCCTAAGTGAATCCTTCTATAGAACTAAGTAACACTACTCTAAGATTCACCCAAATTACCCACTAAAAATTAAACAAAGCATAACTCAAGTTAATGAAGATAAGACAGCTTAAGATGTGCTAAAATATATAAAAATTCATTTCATACTTAATTATAGAGAGCTTATAGATGATTAGTGTTAAAAAACATTTTAGTGGTATGTTGAAATGAACATGTATCATGTAAATGTCATTTGACGAAGTGTAATCCATGTTAACATGTTAAGAAATAACAAAGAGACAATCCAAACAAATATTAATGGGCTATATTACGCATCTATTATTTGTACAAAAAACTAACTAAAAAAATAGCAAAGATCAAAGCAATGAAATAAAATCATTGTGGAAAGAAATATGCAAAACTTGCTCATTTTTTGCATATCAAATATGCTCCAAGTATGGGCACAAACATGAGAGTTGAATTTTATACTCTCTAGGCTCTTGTCAATGTGGTCAACCAAAAATATGTCAAAAAACTAAATATTTTGGGGGATTCAAAACTTGTTGTGGATTGAGTGAGCAACAAAGTCAACATAGTGGCCCCTCATTTGGCTCACATTTTGCAAGGTATCAAACAAGTCTACAACAAGTTGGATTGGTTATCTTGTGGCCATATATGCCATGAACTCAATACCCTAGAATACAAGCTCTCCAAGGAGGCTCTCCAACTGATTCCACAAGTGTTAAAATACGAAGAGTATATGAATAATAATTTTGTGCGGGTTTTTGCCTTCCATATCTAGTTTTTTGTCTCACTTATTGCTATATTTTGTGATTATATATGTAAACAATCCAATGATATTATCCAAAAGGTGATAGATATTTTTTTGGCTTTTAAAAGCTCGCACAATATATAATTGGAACAAAATTTTGTTACTATAAATTAATCAATTACTTCTACATACCACTAAAAGTGGCAAAAGCTCTATAACCTTTGATCACCTTGAACATCAAGCAAACTAAGAACCTCGACAATGGGGTTCTAATCCCAAATTGACAAAGCACAATTTAATTAGTATTGATTAGTCAAAATTACCATGTGGATCAACTACTCATGTCGAAATGATGGTATATTGGATTAGGTGTGGGTTGCACTTGCATTTGAAAGTGTGAACACAACGTGGATAAAGAACATTGACTACACTAGGAACCTTGACAATGGGGTTCTAATAACATGGCCAAAAATCCAAAATTGACAAAGTAAAATTTAATGAGCATTGATTAGTCAAAAGTACAATGTGGATCAACGACTCATGTCGAAATGATGGTATATTGGACTAGGTGAGGGTTGCGATGGCATTGGAAAGAGTGAACACAACGTGAATAAAGAGTCACTTGGAGAAGGAATACAAGGAATCGTAGTCTTGGTTGCATGTATAGGGATGGTCCAACACGCAAGTAGAAGCATTTGGGACACCATAAAAATTGGCAACTCATTTTTTCTAAGAGACATCCAAAAGCACATTTTTTTAATAGGGAAAAGCTTAAAAATCATCCTTTTGGAAAATGCATCCTTCACATTAGGGAGAAGTTTCCATCTTCGTTTCCCATAGAGATGTGTAGAGAAATATTTCTTCAATCGTCCCAAAAAAGGGAAAAATAAAAAACCCTTTTGGGAAAATGCATTTCCCTCTATGTTTCACTGCATTTCCCAAAAGAGATATGTGGAAAAACGTTTCTTGGAGCATCCTACAAAAAAAGGACACCTTGGGAACATGGGAAAAATGGAGGTGCCCCCTCCCACCCTAAGGGACACATCCCCGTAGAACAGTGGTTTCTTCATTCATTTTGTGGCATTTATGAGTCATCATTCCTCATTTGTTTATGAATACAAAGTTTATCATATATTGTTATGTCAAATGGTAAGCATGTGTCAAAGCCCTATAAAAAGAGGAACTGCTTCAGATAGAATCAAGGCCAAGGCCTGAAAATTGGGACTAAACTTTCATAGTTCAATATAAGCATGTGGACAACAGCATAGTGGAAATTCATTATAATACAGAGACCTTACAAAACCATATTTCCTTGATGATCAGAGAGGCTTTGGTATTTCACTTGCATTGAGCATAGCAAGTATTTTCATCTATCAGTAAGGTACATCTATAAGACCTCATTTACAGATACTTCAAAAATTCTTCCTTGGAAAGATTACTTTTATTTTAACAATCAAATAACTTCTATAACAATTATTGTTCACTACTGTAAAAGCATAGCTCTGAAAGAATGGAAAGGTGTCTTGGGCTATATCTAACATGCATAAATCAAGAACTGAATAAGTAGGAAGTGATGTTAGCCCAAATCATGGTGTACACTTACCAGTATTAAAAATTTTCCACTTCATACCGTCACACTAGTGTGTTTGTAGCAAAAAATTGGTACTGCTGAAGGTATAACTACAACAATGTAAAAGAAAATCCCCACGGTTCAAAATTTTCAGTTTGAACGATAGATATGAACTTAAAACACATTTTGGATAAGAAAGTACATACTAGTTCAAATGATGAGAAAAATTCCAGAAACTGCAATGCTGATCCAACATCATTTGACGAAAATTGTATGCCTGCAATCAACTGCATTGGCTTCCATTGAGGCAAAATTCAAAGATTTGCATATGCGGGAATTTACCTCAGAAATACCTTGAAACTTGAGTAAATCAGCAACAGAAGCAAAACCTGTAGCCTTAAGTGCATAGACAAGAATTCCAGTAGGAGCACAACCTTGATTTTTCCTGCAATAATGAATTCAACAACTTTATTTATGGAAATCTCAGACAATATCAAAACCTGATTGAAAAATTGAGTTAAACAAAGCAACGTAAAAATTAGCATGTTTTCGCCTAGGTGCATTTCTATATTCAAGTTTACATGCAAATATTGCAATTGTAGATACTTCTACACTTTGGACACTTGCACTCCTCAGATTTAGCACCTCTCCAACTGTTTTTTCGAAGAGCTTCTTGGGAAGGACAATTTTGTTGTTGTTCCCGTATGTTTGCCTAAGTCGTGATCTTTGTCATTTTTTAGATGAGATACGGTTTCCTTTTTAAGGGTTTGCTTTGGACTCGTCACGGTTTCACCCTCACTGCATTTTGTGCCATGAGTTGTCTTAAATGGGCTCCATGTAAGAGTATTATCATACATATCAATTGCTAAAGGAGATTCAGAGAATGCCTATGCATAGGGAAAGAAGAATACGAGGTCAACCACTTATCAATGCATTCCACATGGAATCCATGATTACAGTTGGGTTGCATCCGCAACTTTTCTCCTTCTTCAAATTCGGCCAAGCAGATGGAGCAGCCAGTGGCCAATCCCACTTCATCATCGCCGAAGAGGCTACTCTGGCATATGACCGCGCCACCTTCAGAATGCGTGGAGCTAGGGTTCTCATTAACTTCTCCCTCGCTCTCAATTCCACTTCAAAAAATGAATCGATCGTTGGTCACATGGAACACAAGAGGAAGAGAGGCAAAGAAGAAACGGCAGAGGGTGGTGCGGCTTGTAGTCGTAGGAGCTGCAGGAATGGAAGCGGAAGCTGAATCTCCGGCAATGGATAAGTGTCGATAAATTTAATGTTCCATTTCTTATGGTTATAATCATTTTACTATTACGATTATGCAAATGTAGAGTTGAAAATCGAGATTGAAGTGGTAATATTCCAACCATCAACAATCTTCTGAAAATCCATCTCCCATATTTTATGAGCCTACTAAAAACAATGTACTCTGAATCCTCTTGGCATGCATTCTAGGATTGTAATGAAAAAGTAAGATTATAATTTTAATGAGTATTAAGTACTGAAATAAAAATCAGGGTTGCATTCGCAACTTTTCTCCTTCTTCGAATTCGGCCAAGCAGATGGGGCAACTAGGGCCAATCCCAGTGACAGCTTAGAAGCAAATGTGTAAACAACAATCGGCAGTTCTTTCATGCTCACCTTCTTCAGTCCAGTGTTAGCTAGACAGATTGCAACCCGATCGGATGGGTCGGCCCCCATTCGTCTGCAATAGTAACACACATAGCCAATGAACAAGAGGAGGCCAAGAAAACAGATGAGAGCGCAAACCATAACTACGAGAATGACAGCTAGATCATATGCATGTTTTGAAGGAAAAAAGATAGATATTTCATTTCAATACAAAATAATTAGGGACATTGTAAATATCACATCTACTGAGGAAGCACTTCAAACATTACATAAACCCTTTACAACAGCTTCAACGAAATGAAAAAACAATGCCTTTTGGTCAGTACTCTGTTAAACTATACAATAGTTGAGATTAAGCATATTAACTTGGGTTACCTATTCCATCCATTTGATTACCTTAAGGCTTATCTTTTTATGTCTCAAAACTACAGTACTACATGACGTAAATTTCCAATTTCTATGAAAATATCTAAATTTTTGACCCGGAGAAATGCACTAGAATTTCACATCACTTTGCCACAATATATTTTCATCAAGAAAAATCTATTGAACACTACCATGGATTGCTAATATTTGTGCTATGCTACTATAATGTTCCTTTTGTTATGGAAAAGTATAATAAATACTTTAACTGTCTTTTTCCACAGTTATTTTCTCACATGCACTGAAAACCCATGGTTTTTGGGAATTATTAGCAAGCAAAGTTATAAATATGTATAAGTATTTCTAGACTCGACAAATTTCACATACCCTGCAATATCATATGCCTATCCTTTCAATAGCAAATAGTTAAATATTCCTGGCATCAATGTCAACTAGTAGTTGGGAATCCGACATATATCTCTCATCTATCCCTCACTCGATGACCCCTTTAAGAAAAAATGATAAAAGTACGTTTACGCATTATCATGAACCTTTTCGTTCTTGTGGAAAATCTGGCTTATCTTATAGAATTACAAAAAATGAATTATGATACAAGGCTTCACTTTGTCTATCAGCCCATGCTGGAAGGGTAAACATATGTCATGCACTATCATCCACTTTTGTTGTGCTACTTTTCTGTTGACATGCCCATTTTCAATGGAAATGTCATATTTTCACATATGGAAACATAATTGTGCTCCTGGAATGTTTCTCTTGGAAAATCAACCATCTATCAGTCTTGTTGTCACACTCAAATTAATAAGATAGAGTTGAAATGCTCAATAAGGAGGGAAGACTATTCTAAGGCACTTGTTCCTTGGCTCTAGCTAGAAAAGGCCTGCTAAATAGTTTGATATGTGTAGATGTTTTTACCAGGTAATACTGAAAAGGCAGAAGATACAGACGTTACAAAGGACTTTGATGCTACTTCAATATTCTTGCAATTTCACCCACCTGACCCAGTTGTTTTTATCGTTTATCTGTATACCAAGAAAGTTGTGTCAAAGGTGATAAAGTTAAAAATATTTGATGACCTAAACTAAACCAACTGTACAAAATTTCCGTAGGACTGATTGCATTATCCTAGACCCAAAAATCCTGCCAAACACTCAACAAAAGTAATGTCAATACCTGCCTACCAACCCATCATACAAGCTTTTAACAATTGGATCACCAATAATCGTTGCATGAACACAGTCCATTTCTAAGATGATGGAAGTGATTGGGATCCCTCACAATGTTTTCCCGGCCTGCAATCTTGGAAATGAGCTTGGTTGCATTGTGGCAATCGCCACACACACGGAGGTTATCTGTGATTCGAATTAATGTCCCTGGGAGTGCGTTGATCAGTCCAAATGCAAGAGCCAGCTTTTCACTGTGGTTGTGAAGCATGACTTCCTTCTCCTCTTCATTAAAATCATGCAACACAAAGTCATTATCAAGAACATACCTTACAGCCTCAATCTCCTTAGCCAAGCTCTGCACCTTCTCATAAATATGTTATGATTGTGGGTGCAATTTGTCTCCCACAAAGAATGTGTGCACTTTATTTTTAACCTAAATCCAGTTGCATCCCGCTGGTTTGTTCAAACCCTTATCTTTCATTACTGCTCTCACTTTTACCACTTCTTCCCACTTGCCAGCTACAACATAATATTTGATAACAACACATAATTTCCAGTATTATTAGCCTCTAATTCAAATAATCAGTTTGCAACACATTCTGCTAAATTTATATCGCCATGAGCTCTACAGCCACTGAGCAAAGCCCCAAACATAGCAGCATTATGTTATATTGGCATCATTGTTATAAGATTGTGTGCCTCATCCAGGAATCTTGCACGCCCAAGTAGGTCAACCATACATGCATAGTGCTCTAAAGTTGGCCTAACGCCATAATGCTAACCTATGCTATCAAATTATTTGTGTCCTTCATTCACCAAGCCTGCGTGATTGCATGCATACAGCACAAGAAGAAATGTAATACGGTAAGGTTTCTTACCTGATAATAACATTTGATGATACAAACTGACAGCACTATCTCCTTGCCCATGCATCGCATACCCTTTAATCATTGCATTCCACACAACCAAATCAGAGTTGAAACTGCCCTCGTTGGGCTGGGAATTAGACCGTCGAATTCGCTCTTCACCCCCTGGAGAAGGTGCCGGGAGAGAAGCTAACAACTTCCTACTACCTAACAATTGAGATTTTGAAAAACTCATTTCGCTAGATTCGACCTTAAAACCTCAACAATTTTGTAAAAAATCAGTCTAATTCCTAAAATTCGATGACGAAAGAGTACTGGGAAAGAGAAAACAAGTCATAACAGCAAGGCCACAATGAACTATGAAGGAAAGAGAAAATAAGTCCATGTGAGCCAAGGTGAAATACAAGACAAGGGACTCCATTACAAACAGTTACTCTGGTTCGTTTTCTTGGGGTGATTTTGAAGCAGAACCATTTTTCAAAAGAAAGATACAAAGCAACGATAATATAAATTGACATAAAAAAAGCTTCACTTCAATGTGGAAACAAAAATAATGGGCACGAGCAGTTCAATCCAAAAGAAGCAACATCTTACATGCTGAAGTAAAGATCCGCGTGAGAAGGAGGCTTCGACTGCCACTCCCTATCCCTATTTCGATCTGAGAGCTGCTTCGTTGCTGGTAAAAAAAGCATGAAAACTGCTTCATTGCTGGTAAAAAAGCAGCGGGAGATGACCAAAACAAAGTGATGTGTTTTGGGCAGGAGGGAGATGACCAAAACAGAGTAATGTGTTTTGGGCGGGAGAAATGTTATTTTAAATAAATAGTAAAAGGTTTAAAATTTAAATGAAAATGAATATTCTCTCTCCATTTTTCCAAACATCATTTTTAATATTATGCCCTCCCAATATTATTTTTAATATTATACTCATTTTTGTTTTGATGTTTTGATGGATGTTGACCACACTAGTGATTCCAAGTAAGTTCAACAATTGATTTAAAAGGAAGCTTCAAAAATCATTTCAATTTCATTCTAATAAATTTATTTTAAAAATATTGTGGATGAACCACACAATGAGTGGTTCAAAAAGCATTTACCTTAAAAAATTTATGTGATTTATCTAGAAGAGTCTTTAAATAAATAAATTAATTTATTATTAAAATAAAATTGAGATAAAATTGTATGGAAGAAATTATTGTATATCTCCAATGAATGTAGTATAGTGGCATTAATTCGTCCAACGTGTAGAACTACTTCGCTTATGCATTCTTTCCGAAAAAGTATACATACTTTGTGGTTAGACTTTAGATGAATTCAAGTCAGGATTCCATCAATCAAGGTGACCCTCATTAGGGTTATAAAATTGGCCAGAGGCTATCTCATGTAAATAATGAACCATTATTTGGAACCTCCTCCATAGTGGATTAACTAAGGTTTTCTCTACCCTTTGGGGGAGCAGGGTTTAAACCCATGGTAAGGCAGCATGAGATGCTTAAAGCCAACACCCAAAGGCTTTGATAGTCCTAGGCTTGGTTCAATCCACATAAAAGGTTGTTTTTGCCCTCCCATAATTTCTAGTCTAGGAATGTTTTTTGTCCAGGATGTTTTTCAAAAAGGTCTATACCATCTCATCTAAAGGGTAACCAAAGGGATGTATAATTTACACCTCCAAGGAGAGGATTTTGGGTTACAGGTTTTTGCAACCCATGGTTTTTCTCATGGTATTCCACCTTTCCAACAAGGGGGAATTAACCCGATCGTAGGTCCCAACTAGACATGCTCTCATTTGGAATGGCTAATCCCAACAAGTTTTAAGGACTGTTATATTTGTTAGGGGAATAATGAGTTAGTTGTTAAGGTATTAGGGATTAGGGGCTTATGGGTTAGGGGTTAGAGGTTCAGGGTTTAGGGGAATAATGAGTTAGTGGTTAAGGGGTTAGGGATTGGGGGTTTAGGGGTTAGGGGATTTAGGTGCATTTAGGGGTTAGGGGAATAATGAGTTAGTGGTTAAGGAATTAGAGATTGGGGTTAGGGGAATAATGAGTTAGTGGTTAAGGGGTTAAATATTGGGGGCTTAGGGGTTAGGGGATTTAGGTGCATTTAGGGGTTAGGGAAATAATGATTTAAGAGTTTAAGGGATTAGGGATTGGGGGCTTAGGGGTTATGGGATTTAGGCGTAGTTAGGGGCTAGGTGAATAATGAGTTAGTGCTCAAGGGATTAGGGATTAGGGGCTTAGGGGTTACGGGATTTAACAATTAAGGATTTTAGGGGTTAGGGGTGAGGGGTTAATGGGTTATGGGTTAAGCTTCAATGGTTTAGGGGTTAAGGAGTTAGGGGTTTAGGTGTTAATGGTTTAGCAGTTTAAGGGTTTAGAGGTTTAGGGTTTAGGGGGTGTTGTAGCCGCTACAACACCACCCAAAATTTTGGGTATATTCAAAATTTCGGGTCCCCCTCTGCTCGCTCAGCCCATTAAGTTTTCGAATCAGCCTTCAGTCGATAATATCCCCATGACCTATTTCTGCCCAGCCCTGTCACCACACCCACTTGTCTTGTTGTCTCTTGACTACGATAGGGTTTTGGGTTTACTGCTTCAAAGAGAATTGAGAGTTCCTCCACGGATTCAAAGATATGTTCCCCTAGTATTCATCACCAATCAATGGGGCGTTGGGCTCGGGTAGGTGAGGTTTCGAGTCTGGCTCGTATTATGAAACCCTATTCATGGTAGGGTTTGGGAGAAACCCTAGTTTGTCAAAAGGACAATCTTCTTTCCTATGGTTGCACTCTCATTGGCTTTGCACGACGTCACAGTGAAAGTCAATGCCTAACCTATTCCCCTAAGTGCTTTTTAGGTTCTACCCTTCAACGTGCGCATTAGGGTTTGCGTGAATTGCATGCCCCTTTGTGCACTCGCAGCCCTAGATGCATGTAAGCCAGCCCTGCTTTGTGTTTAATCCCCACCCTCCAAGTGCATGGTCCTTGTTATTTAAAGAAGGCCTCCTATGTGAATGAATCATTACCTTGTGGAATCATGAAGTTTCAAGGTCTACTATGGTCGATGGTTGTATGAAAATATAAGTTTTAAGCCAATTTCTAGACTTAGGGATGCTCAAACAATTGACTTAAGTTGCAATATCTTAGTTTGTATATTTCAATATTGCTGCTCCTCGAATGAGCTATTTTTTAGTCATTTGTTTTTTCTCATTATTACCGAGAGCTGACTTATTCTCATACTATTCCTTTTAGGAAATCCGTCAAAGATGTCATAACTATTGCGCACTGACTTATGTAGCAATTTCATGAAGGTTTTAATTGTTCATTTGAACTTTATGAATCCTCAAAGGATTTTTGGGTACACAAGAATATCTGCTCTTCAACACGCGGTAAGTATTTGACATATGGTGTGGTGGGAGTTCGGGATAGGCCAAGGGTTAATGCATTTTGAAATGAGCATTATCACAGACCTTTGGAATTCGTCTGGGTAGCCACTGTAAAAGACGAACGCACTTCAAAGATCATCGAAAGTCCCTTCGTCGATTCAAAGGTCTTTTAATATATTTTCCTCGGCGGCATATGAAGGAGCATGAAGCAGGGTAAAGTCGTTGTTGTTTATCGTGAACTTACGATGGCGATACAGACATCAAGCCGTGACCCACGTAAATAGAGATTCCAGTAAGGGTGAAATGGGGATTATATCACACAGGCTTGTCTCTTATGCCGCATCACATGAAGCGCATGTTGCCCAAGCATACCATTGAGGTAGTTCCTCTTGCACTAGCGATAATTTTTGTTGCTACATGCAAACAAAGGGTAGCGCCAGCCGCTTGAGGGATTTTAAAGGCTGTGCATCAGGAAATATTTTGAGAAAAGGTTATGATCCAACATGGGCATAAGTCCAGCTCCATAAAATGCACACCTTATTGACTACCCGAAGACCCATATGGCGTGGAGCCTGAAAACTTCGGCACGGCATGGGCACATATGCATCGTGGAGCCTTGTTAATTGGGAGAAAGTTGGCCAAAGGTATTCGTATGGCATGTCCACGGCATCTTAGCATATTGCAACTCCAGGCCACACAAAGAAGAAAACGCAATTCCCGGTGAGGACCTTTTGAGACTAGCCCAAGAGGAGGAAGGTGATTCGGTCTGCTAGTTGCCAAGTCACATGTGTTGAAGGAGTGATGTGGAATGCGACTTGTGGAGGTTGCGATTCGGCGACCTTGTTGAGTCGCATTGTCGAGACTGCATCCGCATGACTACATACATGCGATGTGTCTAAACATCTAGCCAAGTCACGAGACCGGAGCAGAGATACATGCAACCTACAGGCATCGTTGTTTTTTGGAAATACCATAAGGTTCAACAGCCTAAGGAAACAACTACTTCTTGTGGGAACCATACCTGCAATCGTGTGTGGCATAGGCATGCATGCAAGAGGTGCATTTGAGGCAGGCACATCAGTAGAAGCCCCTATGTTCCGAAGAACCTAAATAATGGAAAACGACACATTAGCCTCGGACACGAACTCACGATGGGAATCCTTCAAATCACAACGCTAAGGAAGAAACGTTGAATATTTTTCTCATGCCAGCTCATGTCTCGAGGCTCTTCGAACACATTGTTCATTGTCGTTTTTTTTGTTTGGCCTGACGAAATCGAAAGAAAACAACAGCAAAACAACAATGCTCATGGCTCTCAGATTTATTGTTGACGGTCTTAGGTTACTCTGAGCAGTCAAACTTCTCCCACGTAGCCTCTGCAGAGGTTGCACAGCCACCGATGTTGCCACGAGCATGGTTTCCAAAAGAGGCACGCATGGTCGTAGAGAGGCACTTTCATTTCGCCCAGTCACAACCTGCGCCATCGGTCAAGGTATGCGACCCAACCTCAACGCAATTACGCAACCTCTCCTGAGTCACAAGGTCACAAAATGTCATGCCCAAGAGAGCCTATGACTCATGTGACTACTCAACTGTGCGACCTCCACCCAGGATTGCGACCTCATGCAAATACAACACCCATGACTGTCAAATGGGCAGTCGCACTCTCAGGCATTCAAATAGGAAGGGCATGCACTCAGGTTATGGTAGGTGGTAGGCGCCTTGAGGGGCATTATCATTAGAGGCAAAGTTGTATGAGGATAAAGGGCATTGATCGTTGTGCTTGCTTGACCACATACAGTTGAGGTACCATAAGAATAAGAAGAGGACTCACCTTCGTGCACAGTTGAGAAACACCAGGGATGTGCCAAGGAGATGTGTGCATGTACACATAGTGGCTTTGTCAAGGATGTAATGGCACACCGCATTTTAGCCATGCAAAAAATATACAAGGCAGTGACCAAGGAAGCACCACGTAAATAGAAGTGCGCTCAGTGCAAATAATATTTATTCGATCCTCCTTACCGTTACGCCATAGAGAATAAATAAGTCTTGGGTAAAAGGGCACATGGTCATCATATGCAAACCACATACACCAATAATGTTGCGACGTGATAAAAAACTACACAGGGGTCTAAAATAACAACATTTGTTTGAATCACTCTTGAAATTAATTGAATACGCCTCTATCATTATTATTCGATCATAAAGACATGTGACCTATGATATTTGATAGCAGGTAGAAGCTATTGGTTTTCACGAAGAGCTAGGGTTTTCCAGCAAGAAAGGGGGATCCTTTCAAAGCTCGAAATAAACTCACTACAGGCTCAATGGCACAAGGCTGGTACTAGGGAATGGCATCATGCTCTACAAGGGATGAGCTCCCCAAAAGGAGAAGAATAGAAGGAATGTCCCAGGTCAAAACTAACCTCAGGTTGCAGGTCGTAGATGACCCCAGGTCGCAGGTCGCAGATGAACTCAGGTCACAGGTTGCAGATGACCTCAGGTCTCAGGTCGCAAATGACTTCAGGTCGCAAGTCGGAGATGACCTCAGGTCGCAAGTCGCAGATGACCCTAGGTCACAAGTCGCAGATGACCCTAGGTCGCAGGTCGCAAATGGCCCAAGTCACAAGCCAACCTAATAGTCGAGAAGACCAAGAGTCAAGGGAACTCAAAAGTCATCTCAGCTTAAATGTACAACTTCGGGAAATGAAGTGAATGACTTTTAGGTCTGCAATTGAAATCCAGGACATGAGAGTGAAGTGGTGCTTGAGAGCTAAAGGCACTCAGCTCTTGGGATCAAGTAGAGAGAGAGCTAGTGAGGCTAGGGTTTTGGTAGCATGCATTGAGATAAATAGCCCATGTTCCACTATTGGGTTTTGACGAGTTGCAAATATGTATTTGAAGTTGCAGCAGCATTAATAATATATATATTCTCTTTTCCGGCACTGATTCACATGCTCGCTTATGGTGATAGTACTAGTTGTCTAATATTTCACTATGTTTGTACGTGTGCTTTCATGCATGCAATTGGTTATGAACTAATTCACAGTAGTTGCATGTACGTTTTCTTTCAAATCAGTGTTTATTTTTTCCTTGCCATGTCAGTGACCTATTGTGAACTACTTTGCAATTAACTTCTGGGGTGTTTTCTTTCATGTATGTCTTACTGGGTTTTCGGCTTACCGATCCCACTCACGTTGTACCCCCTTTTATTTTTCTGCTTAGACTTGCTTGTATCTTTGTTTGTGGTTCGTCAATCTTGGGCTGATTTTGCTTCACTGATTGGTCATTTCACCTTTGCCTCTACTTCATCATCTTCTCATCCGAAAACCAAGAGTGGAAACACTTATGGCGGCAACCATGCCCACATACCGGATGGGGATTCTATCCCAAACGGTGTGAGGTCTAATTGGGACCTTTTATTGGGGAGACCCCCTTGTTGTTGACAGTACAATTTTTCCCATCAACAGGGGGTTAAATGGGTTAGGGATATAGGGGTTTAGGGGGTTAAATGGGTTACGGGTTGGGAATTAGAGTTTAAGGGGTTAGGGGTTAAGGGTTTAGAGGTTTAGGGTTTAGGGGGTTAAATGGGTTAGGGGTTTAGGTGTATAGGGGGTTAAATGGGTCAGGGGTTGGGCATTAGGGGTTTAGGGGTATAGGGGGTTAAATGGGTTAGGGGTTTAGAGGTTTAGGGGGTTAGGGGATTTAGCAGTTAAGGATTTTAGGGGATAGGGGAAGTAGTTCTCAAATAACAACACATAAACTCTATAGGGGGTCTTAGGAATCTATGGGTGATATTTAGTGTCATTGATATGTTTTACATAGTAATAATGTGTCTTAGGCTTGTACCGTTGCAAAAGGGATGAAAGCAATTGCCTCAATCCCAAAATGAAACTTCTTTGGCTCACATTGCATGAAAAAAACATAAAGAACAATATAAATCATCTTTGAGGGATTTTAAGCCTCCATCTAGGATAAGGGTTCCATTATGAGGTTTTCCGCATCATATATGGGAATTAGGTCTTATATCTTAGATAAGGAATGAAAAAGGGCCTTATGCCTAAAACAATTATTTCTCATATTTAACGTCCATGAACATAATATTAGAATGGAAATATGGGAACAACTAGTATGTTTTACATAATAAGGATGGGTTTTATGGCCTCTATGATGGATATGGAAGGAAAACAAGATCTTTGGTCCCTAAACAACACTTCTTTAGTTCAAGGGACGTGAATAAGGCCTCAAAGACCACACATATCCTATATAAGATATAATATCTAGCCTTTAGGTGTGATATTGGTGTTATTTGAAGGTTTTTTGTGACATATTTAGGTCTTAGGGCCTTTAAGTTTGGCCTTAATATCATTAGGGCACTTGGGGCCTTAACCATGGTTAAGGAAGGATCATAAGGTGCTTGGGTCATATTTGAATCTTCCCATGATCAATCTTCTTGAACAAGTATTCTAATTACTACACAGAACATCTATAGGGAATATTTGGCCTATATGGGGGATATTTGTCACCATGGGTATGGTTTACATGGTAAGAATGGGTCTTGGGGAATGTACTATCTATTGAAAACAGGAGAAAAGAGGGCCTTAGGCCCTAAATAAAGCTTCTTGAGTTCAAGGAACATGAATTATCCCCCAAACGACCACATAGATACTCTCTAAGGGATATTCAGATTTCAACTTGGATATGGGAGCCATGGCATGTTATTCTACATAATTAAAGAGCCACAAGAATTGTTAGCATGTATGGTTTTCTAATAACAGTGTGTGCACATTCTAAGAATGTGAATCCATTATTAGAATTCGTGAACATTTTTGTAATGCATGTATCTATAGAATAATATGGGTTTAGAGTAAAATTCTATATTTATATCAATTGACCATGTAAAAATCAACATACTTTGAATTAAAATGAATGAAATCATTCTCTATGAATCTAGTGCAATAATCAACCATGGTATGTAACAATGCCACAAAAACCCCATAACAAATAGTGTGTCCACAATTAAAAATTACTAACATAAATGATTATTTCATATTCTTGTTGTACTTGTTATTTGATCATATTTTTATTCTTGGACTATAATAGTCATTTATGTTAATCATTATTAATTTTTTCACTTATTATCTAGTCATATATTTTAATCCTAGACTAAATTAGTCATTTAAGTTAGTCGTTTTTAGTTTAATCACTTATTATCTAGTCGTATATTTTATTCCTAGACTAAATTAGTAATTTATGTTAGTCATTTTTAGTTTAGTCACTTATTATCTAGTCGTATATTTTATTCCTAGACTAAATTAGTCGTTTAAGTTAGTCATTTTTAGTTTGATCACTTGAAATTGCTCAATTTTAGTAGTAATTCACTTGAAATAATTGCGGTGACTAACTTTTTTAGTCACCTAGTCACTAATTTCATCATTTTCTACTAGTGTACGGACAGCTAGCAACAAACGAACAAACAAAACAATCTTTCTCTAAATATATTGCGATTCATAATTAAATACTATAAAGGTTTAACGATCTTACCTTTGATCCAACGCTTGTTTGTAGTAGTAGTCCTTCAGTCGCCCGAAAGAGTTATCTTCGAAGATCTGCAATCACCAACAAACAAACATCAAATATCACCTGCATAGCATATATTCATAAATCATATCCATTATGGTGATCAAGGAATCCATAAAATAAACCGATCAATTGACAGCTTATTGAGAAAAACGGATTTATTTGTATTAACTTAAATAAGGAAGAGCCTTACAACCGTGTCTGCCTTGATGTCATACAGGTCTTCCTGGGGTCCAGAGCAAGCGTTTCCTTTACTCTTATCAGCCTTGCACTCTTCCAACCGAGATACATACAGGTATGTAATCCTTCCCACATGAAATCTCAGCTAAAAGGGTCTAAATTCAACAGCACTTCGCCTCCAACAATACTAAAACTTAAACTCATCAGTTGAAACCCCTTGAGGCTGCCCTATGCCTCTTTTTATAGTGGAAGAGAGGAGGTTACAGCTCCATACAAGAAGGGATAGAATCCTCCTTCAAAGGGATTAGTTCCTTACCTCAAGGGGTTAGCTCCTTATTGGATAGGATGCATGAACATGAAAGGAGCGGACTTTCCACCGCAGGAATGTTTCTAGAATCTTCCAAAAATGACTTTAACTGAGCTTCTAGATTTTACTTGCGCCTTTTCTAATTTTTTACAGGGGTCCGCACTTTTAATGAACAGAAAGTGCGCTTGGCTACGCATGGTTTATAGCCAAAAAGTGCGAGACCGCAGGAAAAACTAGGAGAAAGTGTGGTACCAAAGTTTTAAGGCTTTTATGAGCTTTTCTCTTAGCTTCAAGGCTTGACTTTGGGAACTTTGATATTGTTGACTTCCAAGGGAGTACTAAAATGTCAATGGTGACAATTTTCAGTGTAACAAATAGCCCCCTAAAGTGCGAAATCTGAGAATATTCGAAGAGTGATGTGCTTTATCATTTCAAGGATCAGCCTGTGGACACCTTAGTCGGAACCCTGTAAAAACATTCAACGCAACACACACACACACACACACACATATATATCATCGCTAAGGTAGGCATTCCCATACTCAGATCAAAACTAACTAAACTTGTTCTGATATAGAAACGATTTTAATATTACATCAATAGTGTAGACACAACATGGACGCAGCCATCTGTAATGAATCGTCTACTGCATAATGAATAAGAAAACTCCTTGCAGCTTGGATGGTGGAAACTAGATCCAAGGTGTTGATTTCTGCTTCCTGAACTAGTACGATTCTATCCATGCGATTAAATGTGTTGAAGTCGAACATGGTAGACACCACTTGATTACCAGTCAATGATGTGAACTGTTAACAAGTGTGAGAGAAACCACCAATAATGACAATGGCTCTCAAAGTACTCAGTACAATCCACGAAATGAAAATAAGTGATCTGAAGTCGAACATTTCACGGAATCGTCTGATCGAAGGTCAATAATGTAACCTGTCGTTGAAGGCGAGAAACCTGCCATTAAGGCATGTAGATTCCAAGGTACTGACGGATTCTAGATCAACTTCCTAGATGATGAGTTGTCGTCGATAAAAAGTGATCCGTCGTAAGCAAGCTCACGACACAAAACCTGCATAGATCAAGTTTTGAAGAAATTTTTTGCAAGGACTGACTCAGGGATGGTCAACGCGAATGGAGACAAGTGTTTGCAGATGAATGGTTTGTTTGACTGTCCTCTTGAACACATAACGACACTGCAAATGGTTTGGTGACAATTTCCCTAAGCTAATACCCATAAATTGGCTGAATACTTTCAATGTGGTTTGATTAACTGATAGGCAAAGGATTTCCCAACCCAGGTGGAAGTGTGACAAAAAGTGTCGTGTTCAAGAGTGGTGTAATGCTTTTTACAAATCAAAGTGTAACAAACAAATCTGTTTTTCTCTCTTTTCCCCCACCATTTCTGGAAAGTACCTCTTTATTTTTGACAAGCTTGAGGAGGATAACATTTGCTTGTTTATAAGCTCATCCTTCGAATGACTCCAAATTAGTTTAAAATTGAACCCTAAAAAGGAGTGGTATGTTCCTGCTTGTAATCGATAGGTCCTTTACTGTTAAATTTTAACGAGTCCAATATAGGAGATACTCGGTGTTTTTCATTTTTAGGGAGTCAAAAGAAAAAACTTAAGAAAACTCCATGGGTGTTCTTTTTCGTAAATTTAGTCTCTCGAGCCCGAAAAAGGATAAAATAATGCAAGAGAGAACTCTATTGACCATTATTAATGAACATATACCTTTTTCGTAAATAGTCCATTTCAGTCCGGAAAAGGGGTAAACTTATACTGAAGGGACGATTGTTCATTTACTTTAACGAGTTCGAATAGTCAAGTACTCGGCAATATTTTCATTTTTAGAGAGTCTGAAAAGGTCTTAAAAGAGGACTCCATGGTTTTGCTTTTTCGTAAAATTTTAAAGAGCCCGAAAAAGTGATAAAAGTTTACTCTTCGTCAAAAATGACCATTTTTCCTGAAAAATCCATTATTCTGCACAAAAACTCGAAAAATTAAACATACTTGTTTCAATAATAAAAATATTTTGAAAAACTGATTTTTAAAGTGAAAAATAAACAAATTTAAAATTCATCTATTCGAAAAAACTTATAAAAAGGAGTTTTTCAAGTTCATTTTTACCGTTTGAGTTTGGAGTGAAGTTTTTAGAGCTCTGGGCAAAAAACGCTTCGAAGAAGATTCTGGGCAAACCGACTGTTGGAATCGAAAACCGTATGTTTCAGGTAATCCAAAACCTCCTTATCTTCCTTTTCATCCATTCGATTTTTTAATTTAGGGTCAAAATTTCATTTTTGGGAGGAAAAGATGTTGAAAAATTCGCCCTAGGGGGTCCGCACCTAAGACATTAGGTACCTGCGGACCCCGACATTTTTCTACAAAGAAAAATGTCGAGGCACTACACTTTTAACATAGGGCCCATGCGTATCTACACACTCATGTCCCTGAGCGTAAAGTGCGGAGGCGCCGTGACAAATTCAAAAACATATCTTCTTCCTAAATTGCCCGAATTTTTTGCTTGAAAATGATTCTAATCCTTCATTTTACTTGTTGTAGGATATCTACAATGGTTATTTGGCGAGAACGGGAGCACAAAGAGGTAGATGAAGCAGCGATAAATCATCAACCTACTTTGCAAGCTTTAAGAGCATGCGGGCTCTACAAATTTTGGGCTATCAGTGGCATGAGAGCTCAAGTGGATCTTCTTACTTGGCTGGTAAGTAAATGGGATGTTCAGGACCAGTGTTTTGTGATCGGAGGTCACCGGCTCGAGATTGAGCTAGAAGACATCTATTTTTTGACTGGTTTGTCTAGGAGAGGCAAACCATTATCTCTATTTGGGGCTAGGCCAGGTGGCCAGTCTGTCGCCAGCCTACAATTAGAGTTCTGCAATGATGAGGCCAATCCCCGGGACAAACGAATTGACATAAAAACTATCATCCGTCCAGAGCTGAAAGTGATCGCTTTTATCGTTGTCAATTGTACGGAAGTGCAGCTTTCCATGTAGCCACTTTTTCTCATATGTGCATAGCAGTAGATTGCTTTCGAGGCACCATATTCAACTAGTGCGAGGCAGTGTTTGCAAATGTGAAAGGCCAACTTACCAGAGCAAAGAATGGGAAGCTAAACAACTTTGGATATGGGTCCATTGTAGTCACCTTTGCTCTAGAGAGGATCCCCATGTTATCCCTGTTATTGCCCAAATCTACCTCAGGCTAAAGAAGGCAGAGTCTAGGGTAACATCAAACAATGCTCAGTCTGGTAGCTAGCCCTACCAAATCAGGAGAGGGCTCTCTTCGGGTCAATCTCAGCAAAGATAATCAATAGGGCTTGAGATGACTTTAATAAAGGCTGATTTTAGGCTAGGTATATAAGTAAAATTTTTAATTTTATTTTGGGGGTTTTTGTTGGAATCAAAGGGAAAGGAAATTTTGGGTCCGGGGATGAGGCCTAGTTTTTGCAGAGTTCTGAATGGGGCAAGGAAGGCAATTGTTTTGATGCTTTGGATTAAATGAATGGATAGTTCAGACCGGTGAGGCACTGAAGAGGGCAAGAGGCTTTCAAGAATCCTCTTCAAACAGATGAAAACATGGAAAATTAAACAAAACTCAACGCAGAGCAAAGCAATCTAATGAATTCCACCTTTATCACTCATTTGTTTAATTTAAGAAGAAAATAGGAAGGGAAATGGTACACATGAAACATCAATAAAATTACAATCATAGAGAGAATAACACCATCAAAAAATAGAGCCACATGGATCCCAAAGAGTGTTGCAAACCCTGGTCTATTCCTTTGCCAAAATTGCAGAGATGAAATGTACAATGAAGTGCCAAGCAATCCCAAGTGTCCAACCTTTGAAAATGACTGAGAAAATACAAGATATAGACAAGCCTAACTCATTCCCATGCCTCTAGGGGTCGAGCTCACTAGTTTAGGAGCTGTTTCAACAAGATATAAACTAAGAACTGGAAAATAGGCAATGAAACAGCTTGCCTCTATAAGATAGGAAACTGATTCATTCAGTTACATTTCACTTTTTGGTGAATGAATCTACTTGGATGAGTAAAAATGTGCCAAAATTACATCAAAGTCATGAAATTACATCAATTTACATCAATAGTTTCACATTTGGAGACAAAAAAGTCAAACTGGCCAAAACTAGGTGAAAATCTGAGCTGCTGAGTGAAAAAGGAGCCAAAATTCCCAATGCGCCGCGCCTGAAATCTCTATGCGTAGCGCCACTTTGAGGCTGATTTTGAGGGCCTTCCCGAAGTCCAAATTGAGTGCAGGATAGCTCGTTGGAAATCTTTGCCTGTCTAATTTCCAACCCAAGTGGAATTTCTAAATTTGGTTGCCATTTTCCCCTCCAAAAATGAGTTTTCCCAACACTGCTTCCTGTGTGTCCAAAAAGTGGCAAAAAGGTCATTTTTAGGGTGTTTTTGACCCTTTAGGAAACCCAAAACTTGTCAAAATCCTTAGGTAATGGGTAGGCATGCATAAATTTTCATGAAAAATCTAGAAATGCAAATTTTTCTTCAAGAGGAGCTGCCAATTATAAGCGCGCGCCAAGTGGCGCTACGCGTCGAGCGGAAAAATCTGTGTTAAGGCCAAAAAAATAAAAATTGACAAAAAATTTCCCAAATTTCTTGAAATTTGGGCTGAATGTCCACCATCAAGCAATATGCTGAGCCACAGAAGCTTCGGCCAAAATTTGGAGTCTATCATGCCTTTTACGACGCTTTAATGCCCTCTTTAACTTTGCCTTCGGGATCTTGATTCGCGCCTTGCAAACATGATTTCTCACCCAATAATGATTCTTCATGTGCCTGAGCATGTTCTTTTCCTTTTCGGCCTTCTCCAACAGCTTTTGGTCACCTTGGTGCATGCAATTCGGTTGTAGAGTCACTGTGTTTCCTTCATAAGAGTTATCTGTCTCCATGTTTGCCAAGTCTATGTAAGGTCTATGTTGTCTTGTATGAGAATTTTGGTGTTTTTGTTTGGATTTCCAAATATGAGGTAACATGGGAGGGAATATAGAGGAATAGGATAATGGGAATAATGAACTTTTATCAAGTGAAATTTGCCTTTTGAAAACTCTGATTTGATAAGTTTAGGGACAAGGGACAGCCACTTGATTTCTTGGGATAAAATTGGGATTTGAGGGAAATTCACAAATGGTATGGGGACAATGGGAATAGGATAGGGATAATTTACTTTATGGATTTAAGGTGAAATAGGAAAAGGGGACTGTGGTGAGCAAATGAACAATGAGGAGATGGAAAAAACAAGGTGGGGAATGGAAGAGTTCAACACAAAAATGAGAATGAGAATGGGAGAGAAATGATTGACTTTAGGAATGTAAGGGGATAGGGGATGAGATTCTATGATAAGATAACAGTGAGGGGGTGGAAAAAACAAGGTGGAGAATGGAAGTGTTTGGCACAAAACAAGTTTTAACACCCTAGGAGCAATCTTAAAACAAGAGAATAGGGTTTTGAGTTTTTGTATTCAAATCTTCATAATCAATCTCATAATCAACACCAAATACTTTTTCATGAGCAATGGAGTGATTGCATGGACTTACTTGGACCAAGACAAACCGGGCAAATTTGATGAGTTGGAAGAAATAGCAATGAAGTTGCTTTCTGCCATGTGCGTAGCGCCACAACCCAATGCGTAGCGCCATAACCCAATGCGTAGTGCCTTTTTTCAGGAGGCTTTTGGAGGCCTTCCCAGTGTCAAAATTGGGTGTGGGATAGCTCATTGGAAAAATTATTGAGTCTAATTTCCAACCCAACTGGAATTTTTCAATTTGGAGTTCATTTTCCTTGTCAAAAATCAAATCTCCCAAGACTGGTCAAAATGAGAAAAATGAGGCTGCCTCAAGGGAGAGTGCTGTTGCAGTCAACTTTTGAAGGTCTTACTCAACTCTAAATTGAGCTCATGATAGCTCATTGGAAATCTCTGTGTGTCTAGTTATCATTTGACTCATCAAGAAAGTCATTTTTCCAACCAAGCTAGGAGAAAACTTGATTTTCCCAAGGTCACTTCATAGGTGCATCAATTCTCCTGAGGCAACTGTATTTTTGAAATTTCTCTAAAAACATGACACCTGTGTAAAAATTGAATGATTTTTTTCTTCCTTGGCCTATTTTGGACAAAAACCTCTCTCAGTTTTCCAAAATTCATCTTTTATTGCTCAGAAACATCATTGGAGTAAAACCTATCCCGATGTGTGGAACAAGGGATTTGTCGAAATGAAGCGAAATGAAGGGGATAAGGGGCTTCTAAATTATTGAGAAAATATTTGGAAGTAGGGAGGGATGTTAGGAAGCAGGGGAAAGTGGAATTTCAAAGATTGAGTGAGGGGAAGGGGTCCAAAAGGGAAAAACACAAGCCTAGAATAGAAAATTGCCAAGTTATAGCAAGAAACTAGGGTTTGTGTAAAATGAGGAATTTGGGGGATATCAGTGATGGGAAGTGTTTAATGAGGTACATTAAGTATAGGAGAAGGTGTATGAATATCAGGATACAAGTTTTGCTGATGATTCGACCATCCAAGAGAAATTACCTTCAAAACCCTAGGAGAGGGAAATGAACCTTACCTAGGCACAACTGAAGCATAAACAAGGTGTAAAATGACCCACTGGAACCTGACATGATGATGAAAACCCTCTGAATGATGGTACACTCAGCTGAATGGTGACATGGACCGAAATTTGGACAACTTTGACAGGAGTAAAAGCAAACCCTAGACCTAATACCTAGTGACCAAATTTTACTTGAAGACTCACTGAAATGACAAAATTTGACCTTAAAATCACTTTGTAAGAGCATGTCTGATAACTGGAGGAAGGCTGCAAAGACTGACACTAACATTGGCTCCAATGGGGATGGTAGCTCCTTGGAGGTGCCAAGAACTACAGATCTTTGGAAAGCAGACAGTGCCTTCATCCATTGGGCAATGGAGTCAAAAACTCAAGCTGAAATGCATGACTAAATACTGATGACTTGACGACATAAATTGACACTCACTCAACTAAAAACTGACTCGATACTTAAACACAACAGACAAACTGGAAAATATGCTCAATATGAAGCTTATTCAATACAACCTACTCTAGTTGTTCCATTCATCACCTGATCAAGTGAAATGAAACAACCAATGCAACCAAGTAAGTATTTCAGCTGTTGTTTGAATTATCCGCAAGTGCTTGCTTATGAACAACAAGAGAGAACTACTGAAAGGAAACTCCCATGAAAACTTGTGAACAGATCCGTTGAATACTATGGATTCTCTATCCACCTCCAAAAACACTGCATAAGGATCTTGAAGTTCATGCACACTGGGACTTAGCTCATCCAATGGATTACTTTTCTTCTCCTCATACCATGAATGCAAACTTTGTTTTGAGCTTTGTGACGAGACTCCTACTGAAAATGACAAAGAGACCGGCTGCCGGATCATGTTTATATCAGCACACGTTTCAAGCTTACATATAGTCAATGGAGAAAGACTTTGACTGTAGACATCATCCAACACATCAGCTATTGGATCATGAAAAACATGAAAAGACTGCTGCAGCCCATTTTCTATTGGTTCTGATGAGATTAAATGATTTCCTACAGGCTGCTCATTTGAAGATTTACTATGCAATTTATCCTTCAAAAACTGAAATGATTCAAAACAAAATGGTACGGAATGTATCATTTGATCATATGTTCCAATTTCCAAGTCTTCATCTGCAACTTGACAATCAATGGCATTGGGAGGCTGCAAATCTGGATATGAGAAGTCTTGAACAAGGTTTTTATTACCCTCAAGATGGTCCAGATCAAGACTTGTCGACAGTTGATTTCTGATTGCATGAAATTTGTCTCTGATGAACTGAAACGGATCAAAACAAAAAGGCAAATATCCTTCACTTACTTCAAAATTTGTTGCACTTTCCTCGTCACTGTCATAGCTGATATGCATCAGTTGATCATTGTACTCAAGCTGTTGAAAGTGAACTTCCTCCTTCCACAAACTAGCTGTTGATTTGTCTGCAATATTAGCTTCTGTTTGGAGAACATAATCATCATCATACTGATCAAACTGAGGCAAATCATCAGTATAAAACACATCATCAAGCATACATGTCAAATCAACAGCTCTCTTCTCCAAGATGATCTACAAAACAATCATTATCATATCTATGACAACTGGGATAAGAAACAAAATGTTTTGGATCAGCAACTTGTTCTTCTTCAATCAGCGAGCCATGGGCTTGAGCATTATACTCATTCCTTGTGGTGATCTTTTGCATCATCTCTTCTACTGCACTTACCAACATGTCAATCTTTACCTATAGAGATGTCGATTTCTCTGGATCCATGTTTTTCATCTCTTCTTCCTTCAACCTTGCCCTTCGGATCAGCACATGAGCCTCTACATTTACTGCACTATTCTGCATCTCTTCAAGTGTTGCAATATTCCTTTCTCTCAACTGAAAATCCATTTCCAGATCAAAGGCACCCGGATAGTGCAAGAGAGTAGATCTAGGAGGAGGTCTTATATCAACTGGCATCGAATAATAAACTTGGTTAAATCTGGAAAAAAATTGTTATACTGTCTCCCCTGGCAGTATTTTCAGCTGGTTATACTCTTTTATAATCAAGAAAGGGTTTTTTCTGACCACCCACCTGTCGAGGAAAACTTTGACGAACTGCTGGAAATATGAGATGCTCGCATCAGGCAGGGATTTGAACCAACTCTTGACTTTACCTTGAAAAGAAAGAGCAAAAAGCCTAATACTGACATCTTCTTCATCAACTTCAAAAAGGTCGAGAAAAGATTCAAAATTCAAAACATGTCTCTCAGCAGTGATGTTGTCGCGTTCACCATCAAATCTTGGTAGATATAGGTCATGATTTTTAGGGAAAGCATGAGATATAGGAGCTAAAATCAGAGGCTTGTATCGATCTGGAATTTTACAAGGTATAGGGGTATGTACAGAAGGTATAGAATCAGTCTTGGTCTCTTGAGGTTCATCAATTTGAAGATGGTCATCACAAGATTCGGAAGAAAGGTCTTGATCAAGCTCAAAAGCATGCAAATCTTTGGTATTTACAATCTTCAAAGGGAAGGAATTAAATGCAAGCCGAGGATCTTTTCTCAAATACAATATACTTTGCAAAGCCTTCTTGACATTATCGGGAAAAGAGAAGAAATAATTTATGACAAAGAACAAAATGTCTCGGATGAAATTCCAACTTGAATACCTGATCTTTTCATATTGTCCTTTCATGTTTCTGTTGGTCAGGTTCATCCTCCAGTGGAGTCCTTGGATTTGATCTCGAAACTGATTTAGAGTCGCCAGGTGAATGATTTCAGCCTTGCGGTGTCTCATCGTTGTCCACTATCAACAATCAGATCTGAACTTGATTAGATCTTACTGAGGAAACCAGATGTTCAATTCATAAACTAGACCGGAGATTGACTGAAGCAGCATTCATCTACTTTCGCTAATGCAAAGCAAGAGCGTTTTGAAGGCTACCTAGCTAACTTCAGGCTCCATTTGTAGTTTATAAAGCAAACAAAAAACTTTTCTTCCCCAGTATGGTCGCCACTATTTTATTTCCTAAATCTACCTCAGGCTGAAGAAGGCAGAGTCTAGGGTAACATCAAACCACGCTCAGTCTGGTAGCTAGCCCTACCAAATCAGGAGAGGGATCTCTCCGGGTCAATCTTAGAAAAGATAATCAATAGGGCTTGAGATGACTTTAATAAAGGCTGATTTTAGGCTAGGTATATAAGTAAAAGAGTTCTATTTTGATTTTGGGGGTTTTTGTTGGAATCAAAGGGAAAGGCAGTTTTGGGTCCGGGGATGAGGCCTAGTTTTTGCAGAGTTCTGAATGGGGCAAGGAAGGCAATTGTTTTGATGCTTTGGATTGAATGAATGGATAGTTCAGACTGGTGAGGAGCTGAAGAGGGAAAGAGGCTTTCAAGAATCCTCTTCAAACAGATGAAAACATGGAAAACTAAACAAAACTGAAAGCAGAACAAAGCAATCTAATGAATTCCACCTTTATCACTCATTTGTTTAATTTAAGAAGAAAATAGGAAGGGAAATGGTACACATGAAACATCAATAAACTTACAATCATAGAGAGAAACACACCATCAAAAAATAGAGCCACATGGATCCCAAAGAGTGTTGCAAACCCTGGTCTATTCCTTTGCCAAAATTGCAGAGATGAAATGTACAATGAAGTGCCAAGCAATCCCAAGTGTCCAACCTTTGAAAATGACTGAGAAAATACAAGATATAGACAAGCCTAACTCATTCCCATGCCTCTAGGGGTCGAGCTCACTAGTTTAGGAGCTGTTTCAACAAGATCTAAACTAAGAATTGGAAAATAGGCAATGAAATAGCTTGCCTCTATAAGATAGGAAACTGATTCATTCAGTTACATTTCACTTTTTGGTGAATGAATCTACTTGGATGAGTAAAAATGTGCCAAAATTACATCAAAGTCATGAAATTACATCAAGTTACATCAAGAGTTTCACATTTGGAGATAAAAAAGTCAAACTGGCCAAAACTAGGCAAAAATCTAAGCTGCTGAGTGAAAAAGGAACCAAAATTCCCAATGCGCCACGCCTGAAATCTCTATGCGTAGCGCCAATTTGAGGCTGATTTTGAGGGCCTTCCCGAAGTCCAAATTGAGTGCAGGATAGCTCTTTGGAAAGCTCTGCCTGTCTACTTTCCAACCCAAGTGTAATTTCTGAATTTGGTTGCCATTTTCCCCTCCAAAAATGAGTTTTCCCAACACTGCTTCCTGTGTGTCCAAAAAGTGGCAGAAAGGTCATTTTTAGGGTGTTTTTGACCCTTTACGCAACCCAAAACTTGTCAAAATCCTTAGGTAATGGGTAGGCATGCATAAATTTTCATGAAAAATCCAGAAATTCAAAGTTTTCTTCAAGAGAAGCTGCCAATTATAAGCACGCGTCGGGCGGAAAAATCTGTGTTAAGGCCAAAAAAATCAAAATTGACAAAAAGTTTCCCAAATTTCTTGAAATTTGGGCTGAATGTCCACCATCAAGCGCTATGCTGAGCCACAGAAGCTTCGGCCAAAATTTGGAGTCTATCATGCTCCTTTTCCGACGCTTTAATGCCCTCTTTAGTTTTGCCTTCAGGATCTTGATTCGTGCCTTGCAAACATGATTTCGCGCCCAATAATGGTTCTTCATGTGCCTTAACATGTTATTTTCCTTGTTTTCCTTCTCCAACAACTTATCCAAATGAATATTGACCCTCTCAAGCCAAGTCTCTCGATCATAGGATGTATCAGTATCTGTCTCCATGAGAATTTGCAAGGTCTGTGTTGTCTTGTATGAGAATTTTTGTGTCTTTGATTGGATTGCCAAATATGAGGTAATATGGGAAGGAATATGGAGGAATAGGATAATGGGAATAATGAACTTTTATCAAGTGAAATTTTCCTTTTGAAAACTCTGATTTGATAAGTTTAGGGATGAGGGACAACCACTTGACTTCTTGGGATAAACTTGGGATTTGAGGGAAATTCACAAATGGTATGGGGACAATGGGAATAGGATAGGGATAATTGAATTTAGGGATGTAAGGTGAAATAGGAAAAGGGGACTGTGGTGAGCAAATGAACAGTGAGGAGATGGAAAAAACAAGGTGGGGAATGGAAGAGTTTAACACAAAAATGAGAATGAGAATGGGAGAGAAATGATTTACTTTAGGAATGTAAGGGGATAGGGGATGAGCTGCTATGATAAGATAACAGTGAGGGGGTGGAAAAAACAAGGTGGAGAATGGAAGTGTTTGGCACAAAACAAGTTTTAAAACCCTAGGAGCAATCTTAAAACAAGAGAATAGGGTTTTGAGTTTTTGTATTCAAATCTTCATAATCAATCTCACAATCAACACCAAATACTTGTTCATGAGAAATGGAGTGATTTCATGGACTTACTTGGACCAAGAGAAACCGGGCAAATTTGATGAGTTGGAAGAAATAGCAATGAAGTTGCTTTCTGCCATGTGCGTAGCGCCACAACCCAATGCGTAGCGCCTTTTTGAAGGAGACTTTTGGAGGCCTTCTCAGTGTCCAAATTGGGCATGGGATAGTGCGTTGGAAATATTATTGAGTCTAATTTCCAACGCAACTTGAATTTTTCAATTCGGAGTTCATTTTCCTTGTCAAAAGTCAAATCTCCCAAGACTGGTCAAAATGAGCAAAATGAGGCTGCCTCAAGGCAGAGTGTTGTTGCAGTCAACGTTTGAAGGTCTTCCTCAACTATAAATTGAGCTCATGATAGCTCATTGGAAATATATTTGTGTCTAGTTATCATTTGACTCATCAAGCAAGTCATTTGGCCAACCAAGCTGGGAGAAAACTTGATTTTCCCAAGGTCACTTCAGAGGTGCATCAATTCTCCTGAGGCAACTGTATTTTTGACATTTCTCTAAAACCATGACACCTGTGTAAAAAGTGAATGAGTTTTTTCTTCCTTGGCCTATTTTGGACAAAAACCTCTCTCAGTTTTCCAAAATTCATCTTTTATTTCTCAGAAACATCATTGGAGTAAAACCTATCCCAATGTGTGGAACAAGGGATTTGTCAAAATGAAGCGAAATGAAGGGGATAAGGGGCTTCTAAATTCTTGAGAAAATATTTGGAAGTAGGGAGGGATGTTAGGAAGCAGGGGAAAGTTTAATTTCAAATATTGAGTGAGGGGAATGGGTCCAAAAGGGAAAAACACAGGCCTAGCCTAGAAAATTGCCAAGTTATAGCAAGAAACTAGGGTTTGTGTGAAAATGAGGAATTTGGGGGATCTCAGTGATGGAAAGTGTTTAATGAGGTACATTAAGGATAGGGGAAGGTGTATGAATATCAAGATACAATTTTTGCTGATAATTCGACCATCCAAGAGAAATTACCTTCAAAACCCTAGGAGAGGGAAATGAACCTTACCTAGGCACAACTGAAGCATGAACAAGGTGTAAAATGACCCATTGGAACCTGACATGCTGATGAAAACCCTCTGAATGATGGTACACTCAGCTGAATGGTGACATGGACCGACATTTGGACAACTTTGACAGGAGTAAAAGCAAACCCTAGACCTAATACCTAGTGACCAAATTTTACTTGAAGACTCACTGAAATGACAAAATTTGACCTTAAAATCACTTTGTAAGAGCATGCTTGATCACTGGAGAAAGGCTGCAAATACTGACACTAACAAGCCCCATAGCGTATTCATGTCGATGTTGGTCGACCTCGAGAGCCTAGGATGGTTCGTTGGGTTGCTTTGATGGCCCACCACAGTGAGGGTGGGGAGATTGTGTGATTTCCCTCTACATATTTTTGTTGGCTGGAATGCCAACATTTTGTTATAGAGGATTTTCCTTGTGCTGGCATGGATTTTCGTGGTGACCAGGAGATACCCCTTCCTCCAGGAGTTCAGTGGGACGAGTCAAGTAAAAAATCTCTTTTGACATTTTCTAATTTCTAATTTTTATTTTGTTTTTAAATCATCCAAAACTGATAACAAAGATTTTCAAATGCAGATGTGAGTCCAACTCTTCCAGCCATTCTCCACCCCTTTGACCAGAGGAAAAGGGATGCAGCACCAGCACCACCACCCCCACAGGATCAAACTGCAGAGACCTGAGTGATTTAGAGCACCATCTGGAGCGGCTCTCTATAGATATTCCTGAGACTACTATAGTTGATATCCCGCTTCATATACAGAGATATGTCATATGTGTTCTCGGACCATTCAGGAGGTTTTTGACTAGGGTAGCACGAGCAGTGGTGTATTATCATGATCATCACCATTGATAGCGGATGACTGACTTGCAGACTCATTTTTGTATCACTTTTTTCCGATCATAAGGTGTTTTGAGCCCATGATCAAAGACGATGTACTATTTTTTGAACACTAAATTTATAATATGATATACTATTATTTCCAGTTTACCTGTTCAATCATGTTATGGAATGTTGATTTGTTACTTTGTTATCGCAAATGCATATTTATAACATTAGAAGCAATTGCATCTGCTAATGTATTTAAATTTCTTGGAATGTGTTGATACTCAATATAATCGAACTCTCATTCCAAGAGACGAACCCTTAAAAATAATCTTAATAATACTGGATTTCTAATGGCATATACTCGGTTTAACTATAATACGAGTTCATAATCTAAATTAACGATCAAATTCCGAATTCCAAATGAAATAGATTCCGATAATAATTCAATAATTGCACTATATTCGGAAATATTGTTCGTCGTTTGACCGAGACTTACCCCATGCATCGATACTAGCTCATTAGTGAGTGAGTAAATAACCCAAGTTGTGGAAGAGATGTTCTATGTACTACAACAAGCGCCATCAACAAAACCAATATACGTTTGAAAGGATGTCGACATCTGCGATATCAAAAGTATCCAGATAAGCAGAAATAATAGTAAGAGCACACTTACGCTAGGCACACGTTTCTAATCTATAGCACACCAGCTAAAAATAACTAATATACAGAGAAGATCTCCACACAAATTCAAGCGTAATATCTCTTCAGATAAAGTCCATTTATGGGTTTACCCAAAAAGACCCCGTCAAAATCAATCAATTCATAGGCCCCTTTTTCAAGCTGTCGTTTGACAATATAAGGACCATGCCACATGGGTTCAAATTTCCCAGCCCCTAGTTTATCATTGGCTTGATCATAAATCAAAACTAGGTCTCCTTTTGAAAAATGACGAGGGGTAACACTTCTATCATACTGAGCTTTTATTCTTTTCGCATGTTCCTCGGTAGCTAATGCAGCGGTGAGCCAATTCTCATCTAATTGAGCCAAGTATAAAAAATGTTTCTCCTCTTCAGAAGTGTCTGGTAGTAACTCTATGGCTAGTTGGAGTGACGGTATCTCGCATTCAATGGGTAATACCACTTCTAAACTGTAAACCAGTTGAAAAGGGGTAAAACATGTCGATGTTTTTGTTGAGGTTCGATATGCCCAAAGTGCTGAAAAAAGCATGGTATGCCAATTCAACTTATGAATTCCAATGATTCGTTTGATCATGGTGACTAAAAATTTATTAATCGCTTCATCTAAACTATTGGCTTGTGGATAATATGGTGTAGAACTGTCATGGCGTAGGCCAAGCTGGTCTGTTAACTCAGTCATCATGATATTTTGAAAATGGCTCCAATGATCAGTAATTATCGCTTGGGGTACACCGAAACGAGAAATCACATGATTGAATACGAAAGTAGCTGTAGTTTTGCCATCTGCTGCAAATGTGGGCATCACCTCGGCCCATTTGGTAAAATAGTCTACTGCTAGAATAATATACCCATGCTCCCCAGCCGAGTGAGGGTTACATGTAATGAAATCGATGCCCCATTTTTCAAAAGGACCGACATCAATTATGGGGTGAAGAGGAGCAGGTGGTGCACGCATTTTTCGATCGAAGATTTGACAATTATGACATTTTCGGACCGCGTAAATATAATCTTTAAACATGGACGACCATAAATAACCTGTGCACAATATCTTTTGGGTTGTGGCGTACCTAGACATATGACCGCCACATGCTCTGGAGTGACAGTCAGTTAAAACCTTTTCGGCTTCGTCATGAGTTAGACAACGTTGAAAAACCGAGTCCGCACCACGACGATAGAGTGTGTCGCCAACAATATGATATTGTTGAGACTAGAAACGAATTTTTCGTCATTGCGACCGTGAAATCTCAGGCCGAAAAGATTGGGTTTGAAGATATACAATAATATCTCCATACCATGGATCAATGGTACTAATAAGAAACAAGGATTCATCCGCGATTGGTTGTTCCGCCATAGTTTCTGTATCAGTACGTGGGAAATCACACATAAGTTCAGAAAATATTAATGATTTCTTAGATTTGGACTTTTCAAACTCCAAATCAAACTTTTGCAGGAAAAAAATCCATTTAGAGATGTACATCATAGGGTTATAATCATAGATCACTGTCGTTTTGAGTAAAAGTATGTAGTGACGAAAACGTTGGACAGCTTGAACAGTTGCCAGCTGCCAAGGCCAATTTCTCCACATGTGAGTATTTGATCTTAGTCGGATGCAAATTTTGACTAAGATACTAAATCACATGTTCATTATGGAATTCATCTTCCTGAACTAAAACCATCCATATCGTGGAATCGGAAGCAGCAAGGTACAAAAAGTAATCTTGGTTGTAGTTGGGAGGATGTAGTAACGGTGCATGGGTCGACGCGTTTTTCAAAGCATCAAAAGATCTATCAGCGACCTCGTCCCAAAAGAAAAGAATGTTCTGTTTCAACAACCTAGTGAAACCTTTTGTTAACTCTGCATAGTTAGGAATGAATCGACGTAAAAAATTTTCTTTCCCTTGCAAACTTTGGAGTTGGCGAAGAGTAGAAGGAGGAGCTAAATTGATGATTGCCTCAACCTTCGATGGGTCGACACAAATTCCTACATTTGAGACAATAAATCCCAATAATCGTCCGGATTCTACGTAGAAAACACATTTGTGAGGATTCAAACGAATCTTATAGTGCCTACATTGCATAAAAATGGCTCGTGAATGAGTAATATGATCTGCTCTGTGTTAAGAATGAGCAGGAAAATCATCGAGGTAGGGTTTCACAATATGCTTAATGTCGTGAAATGCATAATACATTTGAAAAGTGGCCCTTTGAAATGGCATATGCAAATCATCGAGGTAGGGTTTCACATGGCCCTTTGAAAAGTGGCGCCAACATTCTTAAGGCCAAAAGGTAATTTGCGATAAGAAAAATTTCCCCATGGACAAATGAAAGTTGTTTTAGGTTGATCTGCAGGGAGTATGTTTATTTGATTGTAGCCGAAAAATCCATCCATGAATGAGAACATTTCACTTCCAACACAATCGTCGATAATTTGATCGATGTAAGGGGTTGGATAATTGTCTTTAGGACAAGCTCGATTTATATCCCTATAGTTGATACATACTCTTATAGTTCCTTGTTTTTTATTGACTGAAACAATATTAGATACCCAGTCTGTTAACGGGATCAGATAAATAAAACCTGCACGAAGTAATTTTTCAACTTCTGCTTTGATAACGACAGCTTTTCTCGGATGAATCTGATGTAATTTCTGTCTGACTGGTTTGGCATTCGGGTATGTCTTGATTTCATGAACAACAATCGACGGATTGATTCCTGGAATTTCTTCATATGACCAGGCAAAGATGTCACAAAATTCCTGAAACAGGGCCTTATATGCTTGAATTTCTTCAGGCATACAAGAAGCACCTATGTGAATGTTTTCAACAATCCCAGGTTTTACTGAAATGTCAAGAGGAACCATCGTAGAAATATTTTCTAAATTCAATTCAGAATCAACATGTGAGAGAGGATTCTGAGGTTATTTGACGTAATCAGTGGTAAAAATGGAGGAAAAATCATTCTCAATATGATCGAGATCAGGTAAAAATGAAGACCTATGGTGTAGATCTTCCCATGGTAATTCATCTACCGACAAGAATTCACGAATGTGTTCATCAGTATGGAAAACTTGTTGAGCAGGATCCGGAATTGGTGTCGAAGCTAAACTCGATAATGAAAATGACCCTTGATTGATCACATTCACTGGATCAAATTCGGTTGAAGGGGTATCATAAAATGACTGTACTTGCTGATATGCTAGCTCAAAAGGACTCAAAGGCGTTGGGCCTTCGAAAAAATCCAATTCTGATTATGACGTTACTATCCAAGGATCATCAAAGGAAATAGTACTTATGTAATCATATTGATATTAGCAATAGGATTTTGTACGTTGGGAGGAGGCAAGGAAAAAGTTCCCAGTAAAGTTGAATCTTCAATCAAACCTACTCCGACATCCTTCTAAGGGATAGTCGATTTTCCGATATGTTGGATACTATCAGTAGAGGCTGGGTCGGATGAATAATATGAGAGTTGATCTATCTTAACGATCTTTCCTTTATGAGGAAACATGATGAGACGAAAGATTGATGATACAACAACAGTCATAGCGTAAGACCAACTGCAACCCAGGAGAAGGTTATAATCCAGAGGGGCATCAACCACCTCCACATCTAGATTAACCACTTGGCCTTCGACCTTTATTAGTAGATCTTGTAAAATACCATATGGCTGAAAATCTCTTCTGTCGAAAGCTTTGAGAATATTTGGTGATTGGTTGATTGTCGGAGAACCAAGTGATTTCCAACATTTTATCGACATTATACATGTAGAAGCCCCTTCATGAACAACAGTACGAAAGATACGCTTGTTTTTTAATATCACCAGAATCTGAAAAGCCATTTGATGAGGTAGGCATGGTGTAAAATTTTCTAAATCGAAGATCATGAGGTTCGAATCCTGGAGATCTACAACTCCTAAGGCTGACAAAAGTAATTTTCTTTTGGATGGGCATGATTGCAATACTTCCAAAACTGACATTGCTAAAGGGGAAATTGCCAAATATTCAACAATATTGTAATTCTGAGCAACTCTCGCATGTGGATTAAAAGCTGATTTACAAAGTACACCTTTTGCAGGCGGTTTAATCACCAAGTCAGGATTTTGTTTCTCGATTTGTAATGGATCAGAAACTGAGGGAGATGTAGTCGATGCAGAATTGGATGTTTCTGCTTCTTTACCAGTGTTTTTACTACCGTAATCTTGCGATCACGTCGCAACCACGAAAATATCCTCAACCGGATTGGAGAAAGATCCAACCATGTTACTATCTTGAGTGGGAAAGGGATCCTTCAAGACAGCAGGTATAGGCAAACCCTTAACGAATTTTGATACCTCGGCTCTATGCGGGCACTCTTTTGTAAAATGATCTTGGTCACAGATGAGACAAGGATATCGAGGTTTGTGTTTTTCATCAGTTGGTTCAATTGTATCAATTTTCTCTTTTGAAGATTTTTTTTTTTTTTATTCTTACCTTTCTTCTTACCACCAGTTTTAGATTTGGTCATAGATGTCTCTACAACATGGATATCGGCGGAAGTTTCTAGGGAAGAATCTCCTTTGGGTGAATCAGGTAAAGTGATAATAGGAGAAGTAGTCTTGGAAGACTTCTTCTTACTCTTACCAGTACTAACAGAACCAATTACACCATCAGAGGCATGAGAGCCAGAAGGAGTTGCAGTTAACTCACCAGGTCTTGGTAAATCGGGGATTTTATCATACAAAGTACATAACTGAGTATAGACAAGGTCAAGGTATTGAGCCTGAGCAATAACTTGCTCTTCCGTAACAATGCCTCCTTTAGCCACATCTTCAGTAATTTTGGGCAATAACGATTTAATAAACAATTCAGCCAAAATTTGATCAGGAATAAATACTTTCACTAAACGCCTTCTACATCTCCATTCATGAATGTGATCAGATATGTATGTAGACGTAGACTACTTTAATGAAGTTAGCAATTCTGTGCCATTGTCGTATCTGACAGACAACTGAAAATGGGTTAAGAAAGCAGTAGCTAGCGCATTAAAATTATTAAAAAAATCGTGTGGTAACTCAATGTACCATTTGGCAGCTGGACCAATGAGAGTTCTCTGAAAAAGACGTAATCGAATAGAATCGACTATTGAATTGGATATGCACCAGAGGTGATAAGTCATAACGTGATTAGACGGGTCCTCTCTTGATTTACCTTCGAATTTCGGAATATCACTAGGCAACTTGTTAGGCATCGGTGGCCAATATGGAAGATAAAAAATGGGATCGTTCGTAAGGCGCGACAAATCCGGTAAATCTAAAGTTGCTATGAATGGTAACCGATGGCTAGGGTCTTGATAAACTTGAGTGATCAAACCAGTGCCAGGAGGAGGATAGCCAGGATATCCGGGAATTGGATGTGCATTTTGAATCGTGTAACCTCCTGGGTAACCAGGATTAACCGGACCATACTGGGGTTGTTGAGGTATTTGATAAGTATACCTAGGGTACGGGTGATACTGATACGCTGGATTTTGTGTAGCTTGAACAATTTGATAATGTGCCTGGTATGGTTGATAAGTAAACTGAGGTTGACTAGAGACAATCATACTTGTACTAGCTTGTCCCGTAGGCATCTGGGTCGTAGTCTGACTTGTAGGTCCCGACTGTGGTACAGAGGCTTCAGGAATTTGCACTGATGCAGGGATAGAAGAAACCGGAGCTACAGATACTCCAGAAACAGGTGTTGTAGGTTGAACAGAGGTTGCAGTAGTTGCAGCAGTTTGAGGCGGAGTCTGAGGTGTATTGGGCCCAGGGTTCTGAACAGAACCAGGTGCAGGGATTTGAACAATAGGCTGAACAGGTTGCTAGGTTGGAACAAAAACTAAAGGTTGTCCAGGTTGATTAGGTAACTGCACATTAGGTTGCATAGTCTGTTGAATTTTTGGTGGATTCCAAACCATGTTCATTCCGGGGTATTGACCCGTAGAAGGTTGTACATATGAAGGACCATAGCTTGATTGAACGTAGGGTTCATAATTAAATGGTAAATTTCCAGCTCCTTGTAAAAATGATTGACCGGAAGGTGGTTGGAAACCTTGAGTTGGGTACTGACCTTGAGGTTGATAACCTTGAGGCACGTACTGAATCTGGGGTTGATAAGGACCCTGAGGAATATACTGAGTCTGAGGTTGACCTTGGGGTATGTACTATCCTTGAGGTTGATAACCTTGAAGTATGTACTATCCTTGAGATTGTTCTCCAGGTAAATAATATTGTCCTACAGTTTGTCTTGGTAGAAAATTACCTTGAGGCTGCCCTCCAGGCAGTAACTAACTACCTTGAGGTTTCCCCCTAGGCGGTAACTGACTACCTTGAGGTTGAGGATTTGGAATATTACCAGACATCATAAAAATTTTCTCTGCGTTCGACGTTTCAATTTTAGCTCCATTCGTACTAGTTGATAACACTTGGTCAGTTGGTCGAGGAGTTGCTCCTGAGAAAGTACCAGAAAGTGACTGGTACCCTGAAGGAACAGAAGGACCACCGTATAAAAATATTTCCAGTGATTGGGAAAACGTAGATGACTCACTTGACATGATTGATGAAGGATAATAACCCCTTGGTGTAGGATGAAAAGAATTCGGGGTGGTGAAAAACTAAGACCCAGGTTTTCTAAAACTGTCAATGACAAATACCAAGCATCACTTCTAAAAGGACTGTAGAATATAGATTCACGCTCCTAAGATTCAAAGTCTATTGGGTTTCGGGAATAGTTACTTCTTCTTCTGGACCGACAAGTTCTTCAATGGAAATGAGGTCAGAAGGAATATTTTCAGTAATAATATGTCTTACCCTGGGTGAACCAGGATCACTAGAAGTTGGAGTAAAAAACCCTGAATATGGTTCCAAAACAACAGGTTCAGTGTCAGGTTCATAAATTTCAGGTTCTTCAGTGAATTCACTGGAAGGAGAAATACTGCCAGTAAGCTCAGAAATTGAAATCGACTCTTGAATATGCTCTATTGTTTGTAGTTGATAATCAGGATGAACAACTATAGATGACTCTCCTACTTCTGTTGATCTAATTCTACTGTTAGTAGGTGATACTAGAGCTCGCAGCCCTTCAAGTTGGCTTGGTGTAGATTCAGGGGGCTTCCCCTAAAGTCTACGCGATTGTCTTGGTAATTCAGCCACGATTAAAGATTATTAATCACACACAATCAAATGAAAATTTCAATGAAAACTCCTAGAGTCACTAAGGAAACAAACAAATGAATCACACGCTTAAAAATCTACGAGATCAAACCACACACAAACAGTAACTTCCCACACTAAAAAAACTAGTTGGTGATGAAATCCAACGTCGTAGTATTTAATGCAGAAAGGGAGGTTGGAACAGTTACCCTGACAGCTTAATGAAACAGACCGTTGCAAGTTTCTCCACTTAAACCATCTCGAGTGAAGATAACCCTCTGGAGAGTCCAAGTGAGTTTAGTCGACGTCTGCTCCAGGTACAGTGGGATCTTTCCACCACCGTCACCTTAGGAAAAAACCTAAGATTATGGTCACTGTGGTTACCAACATGAACTAATATACCTGGGGGAACAGTCTACGGTCCGACATACGCGCAAGGGCAGAGTATCAAAGCTCAATCCCCTTGTAGGCTCCTTGACATAATCCAAGGTATACCGACAAGTGACCCCAAGCTCCTCGACAATGGTCTATCTGAGGTTTACCGTTGTTAATACGCGCATATCTTCTATCGTTCCCAATGAGATAGAATTGATTATCTCACTAGTTCATATATGACCTCGTGCTTGACTCCTTTAAGAGGAGCTTCCTAGAGCATACAAGCAACTATTGGATTTTTTTCCTACCGCAAGATCAACTACTTGTTTGTTTTAACTGTCTTGGAGAGTTAATTACTCCCTACTCTAAGACACTAGCCTAAGCTATATTGGTGAAAAGAGCCCTAGAAATATAAAAGTTACTAGATTAATTTTATTTTAAGCGTTGATTTTATAAAGTTGTTTCTTAAGACAATAGGTGCAAAAGTGAAACTGATGACATGAAGTGACCCAACTCAAATCATATTAAAAATGCATCTATAATGAGAAACAATATGTTTTCTTTCAATGAATTATAGCTAAAGGAAGAGTTGAGAAATGCAATCTTTTAAAAACAAATCTTTCCTTCAAACAAGAATAAATGAATAGAAATCTAATTTCAATGAGAACTCAAAATGATCTATGCTCAATAAAAATCCTTTTTTGTTCAAGATCGACACTGCAAACTAATTTTTCTTCAAAAGACACTACAATTTCTAGCAAAAGCACGCAAAGCTAAAAAACATTAAAATTGAGATCTAAAAATTCTAAGATTAAGTCTGAATTAAAACTTCAAATATTTTAAGTATGCCTTACTTAGCTTGTGATCTAACTAAGAAATTATTTTCTTGAATCAGAAAGAACTCGAAAAAACATCAAATTTTCATTTTTTAAGTGAAATTCCAAACTTATTAACAAAAGCTTTAACGATTTGCAAATGAGAAAAATAGGATCTAAAAATCATAAAACAATTTTTGCTATGATGTCAAACTCAGCAAGAAAACAAGAGAATACCAGTGATCTAAAGGCATACCAAGGTTTCTAATCTTTGAGCAGGATGTAAGACAAAGCAAAAATCATTATAACATGCAAATCTTTTATAAAATCAATCAAAAATAAAAATGCTGAAACAATCTCTTAACCAAGGTTTTCTGACAGAAGATACAGGTCTGGGTAATCACTGAGAACCTAAAAAACTAATCTAGAAAAGAGGATTTTAAGATTTTTCAAAAATTTTAACAAGGTCCGCAGGATTCAGTGCAATCCAGTGTTGTCCCGCACTTTTTAAGAACAGAAAGTTTCTTGGCTACGCATGATTTATAGCCAAAAAGTACGGGACCACAGGCAAAACTAGGAGAAAGTGCGGTACCAGAGTTTTAAGGCTTTTATGAGCTTTTCTCTTAGTTTCAAGGCTTGACTTTGGGAACTTTGATATTGTAGACTTCCAAGGGAGTCTAAAATGTCAATGGTGACAATTTTCAGTGTAACAGCTACAGTAGCAGTTTGACACCCTCTCCAATCGGTGTGCACATGTTGAAGAGTTAGTTCAAATCCTTAAATACATTGTTGAGAAACGTTCAGTTCCCAGCTCCATTTTGAACAATGCAAAAAACCCAAGCAATGAGTATAACGCGGATGCCTCTACTAGGCACCATATAAGCATAGACTGAATCATGTTCCTCTTTAAGAATGTCTTTTAAGTTCATCTTTTTGCTCTTTCAGTTTGTCCGTGTATATGCATTATATATTTTTCAGTACTTTCTAAATTGCAGAAGCAAAGAAGCTATAACATTTTGTTGTAGTTACCTTCTCAGCTACTCTGCAAAACTCTACTTTGTAAGAAAAAAATCTTATCCTTCTCTTTTTTGAAATACAATATAGCAATCGACTCTATTACCAAAAGAAAATAATAATAATAAATTTAATTTAGAAAAAAAAATAAAAAAAAAAAATAATTTAATAAATAAATAAAAACAAACAAAACATTAAAATAAACAAATAATACATTATAATAAAATTGAAAACATTAAAAGAATAATAAAAATAATAATTATTACCAAAAAATATTTAAATAAAAAGAAAACATTGCTAATTTTTTTTACATTAATAACAATAAAAAATTAAAAACTAAAAAAATTACAAAAATAATTAATTAAAAAAAAACAACTTTAACCCTACCTAACACAAATACTTATTTATCAAAATTACATGTAAAAAAATTGAACAATAAAGATTCTAAATTATGATTTTTTTATCAAAATCTATTTGATATAACTTGGAAAAATACTCAATCTTTACCACACTAATTTAGACTCTCATTGAAATAATGGAGCATCTAAGTGTTGTACTTATTATTCTTTTGTAATATTTTCAAAATTAAACATTAACACAACACAAACCAAATATCAATCAAAATCATGTTAAAATTATTCATAGAAATAATTGATTTATATATAATAAATAAAAAATATAACATAAAAATATTTGGTATTTTAATCCTATAAAATAAATAATCTTGCAATATCTAATATTAGCCTTCCACAAATATGACATCTACAACAAAAATAACATATAAATAACCTTGCAACTTTTCCCCAATATCTAATATTACCCTTTCTACAAAAATTGACATGATGTGTCTAATACATCCTTTTATGTAATCCATGGTAGGTTAAAAAATATAAAATAGGTCAAAATAAAAAATTATAAAGAATAATATAAAATATGTTAAAATAATAAAATTATAAAAAATTATTTGACAATTCAATGTAATCCATGGTATGTTAAAAAAAATATATGTGAAATTAAAAAAATTATAAAAAATGATTTGAAAATTTTATGAAATCCATGGTATGTAAAAAAAAAAAAAAAATCTGAAAAAAAAAAAAAAATATATATATATATATATATATATAAAGAATTATTTGATAATTAATTTATTCTTCATCATTATCTTTTAAGTATTTTCATTATCATCTTTTAAATATTCTTATAATAATATTAAATTTTCTATATATTAATAAAAAAAAATTAATTAATTATTAAATATTTTTCATTTATTAAATATTTCACAACTTTTCAATAAAATTTTACAAATATTTTTCATATAACATCCATCTTTTCCCTAACCTTTTCATATTATCATTTTTCAAAAACACGTTTCCAATAATAAATTTTAAGAAATAATTTTCATATTTAAACACTATTTCACATTAATATTTTTTCACTCATATTTTAACATGAGTGGCTCATAAAACAAATTCAATTAAAATGATGAACCGAAGTCCATGGCACCCTATTTGGGAGAAAGAAGTGGCTCATAAAACAAATTTAAATAAAATGACCAACCAAAGTCCATGAGTATTTAACCCATTGCTTTTATATTGGTTTCATTTTAATCCGGGGGCACTTTCATGGCATTGGATGTTATTCACATTATTTATTTTTACACTGAAAGTGTTCTTTTTATGGGGTTGGTTGAGTAAATACGGTTCATCCCAGCTAATCTTTGTGCTCGGCCTGTGTTCCATATTCGCCTTTTTATCTCGTCAAAATTTAACACGTAGCAGATCTTAGAACATATACGGTTAAGAGCATACATTTTATTTTATAACATCATACATTCCAATCCAAAAATAAAAGGGGAATGTTTATGTATTTTTTTAAATAATGACCCCTAATTATTCTACGCGTAGTCTATCGAGGCCGCGTTTTGACCCAGGATCCGGTCACGATTTTCAGAAAATGCAGCAAAGATTTACTCAGAATCTTGTTTACAGTTGTTAAACATTAGTATTTTGAGTGCCCTAGGGGTTTTTGATAGTGCTGAATCCATTTCCACTATCAAAAATGGATTCCAAGCACTGCAACTACCTGATTTTTTAAAATTTAGTTGACCAGATTCCAGCAGATTTCTGCCGTCCGAGCCAAAACGCAGCCTCGGTAGACAACTCCATTATTCTACGCTAATCATACCCCACTCCACTATGATTCGCCACCAAAAATTCAGACAGTCTGAGGGTCTTTAAGGTAGCGAGCGGGTTGAAGAAGGTGCTGTTAAAATTGGAGTTAATACCCGCGGAAATAGACCTATCGGACCACACCCTGACCCATCCAAGCCTTCTACTCTCCCCGCGTTAAAGGCGATGATGCGCAATGAATTACCAGAGAGCGACGATCAGGACAACACGCTGAAACCGCGAGGTCGCAGGGTCGACTGTTGTGATTCTTTATTATTTTCTGAGACGAGCTCCTCTGATCGGTGCTCTAGGATTCATATTCACTGAAATGCGAAAATATTTATATCGTGAAAGGTATAATGATGACATAAAGTGCCTAAAATGTATTAATGGGCCCACAATCGATGCAAAGTCTGATCACACAAAGAAAGCGGGAACAACCACTTTAACAGTTGTTGAGCACCATCCAAGCTATGAGCATTTAGCGGTCAACAACGCTTAGACTTTGGAATTAAATTAAGAGTTTTCAACAAGGTTTCTTCGCATTGGAACAAAAAGTGGGGTTGTGTTTTATGTGACCTAGACTAGGGAAAATGTGGACCTAAGGGATTAGCAAGCTATATATTATGATATGAGGTGGTGTATTATTATTATACGTGGAAAAGAATTTTATATTAAATCATTTGGAGGTTCCATGCATCGTGGGTGGGTTAGATTTATAGGATTTTTATAACAAGTAACTGTGGGTAGCTTGGTGAGTTTAGGTGTTGGGTGTGATTTGTTTTTTCAAGATAATGTGTATTATTTTCAAGGTAGGCAAATTGTTTTTATTTATATATATTTTTAAATAATTTGGAAAGAGGTGTAAGCGTGGAAGTTTATTTATTTTTGCTCAAAGGAATTTTAGAGCATAGATTTGTATGGAGTCTCTATTATATAAGAAATAATTAGAGATAATTATATGTTTTTGTTGCAAGGATTAATATACTAATGGCATATATAGAAGTGGTTGGTATTTGGAAATTTCACAATTATTATTAGGCAATAATTCATAGTACCACTCTAAAAGTTAATAAGTTGGTTTAGTTTTTTTTTTTTGAATTAAAACTATTAAAGAAAGATTTGAATTGGTGTAATGGTTTCGTGTCCTATGTACCAACAATGAACAAGTAAATATATAAATCAATGTTGACACAAATAAAAAATCAAAATAATTAATCTTTGATAAACATAAATATTAGCAACACATTTTATAACCACATGTTTTAGTCTAGTGAAAAGAAAAATATTTTGTTCAATCTCCCTTCTCACATTTAAAAAAACATTACTTTTTTTATTTATTGTACTACTCTCTATCAACTTATGCCTTCTCACATTAAAAAGAACATTACTTTTTTTTTTCTTTTTTTTTTATTGTACTACTTTCTATCAACTTCAGTAACACTCTTTTGTATTATAATAACATTTTCCAACTTTTATAATAATAAAAAAAAATTACAAGGGAAAAAGTATAAAAAATAATAATAAACGTGTATATGTACAATAGAATTGACATGAAAATAAGTTAGACCATTGAAAAGATGCACACTTAGACTATGGGTGGGATGGATTGGTATGGAGATGGAGAACTACTAAGCATGGAAATGTTTGAGGGAGTTGATATGAGAAGTTGATGTGTAGAGAGGTGTATGAAGGAGTTGATATGAGAGTGGACTTCGTAGAAAACATGATAGATATCTACATTTATAATTTTGGGTAGGATTGATATACACTTTAGAGTTCGAAGATATTTTTATCACTTATGTGTTAGAGTGTCCGTGGAATGTTGGGCCCTACTGAAGAGACTTCAATAATGGAGGTACACCTATTGGTCATATATTTGCAATTGAGCTCCTCAAAACATTTGACATATGCATTTTTATTTTTCTTGACCGGCCTACTGCAAGCAAACTCTACTTTATTTTTGGTGACAATTGGCATGGTATCTTTATTTTATATAGCTAAAACTAGCAACAACAACTAAATCACGTGATTTAATACTACTGTGAATGAATCAAGGAAGTCAATAGGTTAGCACTCTCTGAATGAGTTGAGGAAATCAATAGGTTAGCACTCTACTAGGGTCCATGTTTTCACTATTTATGAAATACCCAACATTTGTGACACCCCAAGTTTTTTCTAAATTAATGATCACATGGTATTTCAAGGAAGTCAATAAGTTAGCACTCTGTGAATAAGTCAAGGAAATCAATAGGTTAGCACTCTGCTAGGGTCCATGTTTTCACTATTTATGAAATACCCAACATTTGTGAGACACCCCAAGATTTTTCTAAATTAATGATAACATGGTGTTTTGTGTTGTATGTTGTTTTGATCATTAAATTAAAGTGACCATTAAATTAAAGTAATTTAAATATGCTAAAAATTCACAAAATATGCAATTATATTCTTGTGCTCTTAAAGAGGGTTTTGTGTTTCATTGTAAAGAAAATATTTATAATTTTTAAGACATTCAAATTCTCAAATATAAAATATCATTATAGTGTAGTTATTCTAGGTTTTGAAGTTTTTGTCTATAGTTTTCAAAAAAAAAAATTATTGAAATTAGTAGATATGTGTTAAAATCAAAAATTCAAATTATACAATTGGCAAAATTCAAGTTTAAAAACTCACTTAAAACAATTAAAATCACATAAAATCACAATTTTGCTCCACAAGATTGCATGTTGTAGATTCAATTTTTTGTTTAGCTTTTTGAAGTTGTGCTCCGTATTTTATTTATTCAACTAATAAAAGAAATCATGAAAAACTAATTCATTTTATCTTTGCAACTTTTCTGATTTTCCCATTCATTTTATCTTTGCAACTTTTCTAATTTTCCCATTCAGAATTCCTTCAGTATCTCTTCGCACCTTTAGGAATAATCGCTAAACAACCATCTTTGCACCTTTAAGAGCAATTGCTACTTTCTACTTTTTAACTTATTCAAATCGTTGGATACCACTGCTAAAGAAAACAACAATTTTTATTCATCGAAACGGGCTTAACATATCATGTAAATCCAACAGACCCATATACAGAGTATTCACCAAAGCTCTTCGTTGATAACTTTCATGAATCTAAAACCTAAAAACAGAATCAATCTTGAACAAAAGAAAACCTAGAAACCCTACAAACATATCATTAAGTTGAACCCTCCCTAGCTTTTGCATTTCCGGAAATCCTTCTCAGAAAACTTGATTTCTTGATTTCTCTCTTGTAAGAGTTGAGGGGGTATCAGTCGACCTCCTCCATCTTGCTCTCCTCCTCAAGAGGGGCATCCTCTTCCAAGGGCGGCATGTCTGCATCCATCTCGACAGAAGCGTCGTCTTCGATGCTTAGGCCAAGCTTGAGCATCCTGTGAATTCTGGCAGCGAATGTGTTTGGCTCCTCCAGGCTGAACCCCGAGGTAAGCAGAGCGGTTTCATATAAGAGCATCACCAGATCCTTAACCGATTTGTCGTGTTTGTCAGCCTCGGCTCTCTTCCTCAGCTCCTCCATGATGGCGTTCTCCGGGTTGATTTCCATCGTTTTCTTGCTGGACATGTAAGACGACATGGAGCTGTCGCGGAGGGCCTGAGCCTTCATTATTCTCTCCATGTTCGCTGTCCATCCATACTCGCCAGTCACCAGACAGCATGGAGAGTCCACAATACGATCCGAGACCACAACCTTCTCCACCTTGTTGCCCAAGATGTCCTTCATCACTTTGCACAGACTCTCAAATGCAGCTTTCTTCTCTTCCTTCTTTTTCTTCTCCTCCTCTGTCTCCTCCAGCTTCAGCCCTTCTTTTGTAGCAGAAACAAGCTTCTTTCCATCGTACTCCTTGAGCTGCCCTACGGCGTATTCATCGATGGCATCCACCATGAACAGGACCTCATAACCCTTCCTCTTCAATCTCTCCAAGAATGGAGAATTCTCCACAGCCTTCTTGCTCTCGCCCGTGATGTAATAGATTTCCTTCTGCCCCTCTTTCATTCGGGTAACATAGTCCTTGAGGCTCGTCATCTCGTCTCCGCTCTTTGTCGAGTGATATCTCAACAATTCTGCGAGCTTGGCCCTGTTCTGGCTGTCCTCATGTATTCCCAATTTTAAGTTCTTGGAAAAGGCCTCATAGAACTTGGCATAGTCCTCTTTGTTATCAGCAATCTCATTAAACATTTCAATACACTTCTTTACCAAATTCTTCCTGATTACCTTCAGAATCTTGTTCTGCTGCAGCATTTCCCTAGAGATATTGAGGGGCAGATCATCAGAGTCCACCACACCTTTGACAAAGCCCAGGTATTCAGGAATAAGTTCTTCACAGTTGTCCATTATGAAAACCCTTCTCACATACAGCTTAATGTTGTTGAGCTTCTTCTTGGTGTCAAACAGATCGAACGGAGCCCTCTTGGGAACAAACAGAATAGCCTTGAACTCCAACTGACCTTCCACAGAAAAATGCTTCACGGCCAAGTGGTCCTCCCAGTCATTAGTGAGACTCTTGTAGAAAGACGCATATTCTTCCTTAGTAATCTCATCTGGCTTCCTCATCCAAATGGGCTTCTGCTTGTTTACCAGACTCCATTCATGTGATACTTCCTTCACCTTCTTTTTTTTCTTCTCCTTCTCCTTCTCCTTCTCTTCCTCCACTTCCTCCACATCCCCTTCCTCATCTTCCTTCTTCTTCTTCTCCTCTGCCTCCTCTTCGTTGTCGCTCATCTCCTTCTCAGTAGTCTTCTCAGTCCACAAATAGATAGGATAGCTGATAAACTCGGAATGCTTCTTGACCAATTCCTTCAGCCGCCGCTCCTCCAAGTACTCCAGCTGCCACACCAAACCAAATTCAGAAACAATGAACCCTCCTAGCCATCCCATACCAAATTCAACCAGAACCTAGGGACCAATACTGAGTCAAACAGATGAAGGAATTTAGAAGAGGGCATTCAAATACATACCTGGTCTTCCTTTAGAAATAGGGTAATTTTAGTTCCCCTTCCCAGAGGTTCTCCATTCACATCTCTGGTAACGGTAAACGACCCCCCAGCTTGAGATTCCCAAATGTATTGCTCGTCATCATTGTGCTTGCTGGTGACAACCACTTTGTCCGCCACAAGGTACGCAGAGTAGAAACCCACACCAAACTGACCGATCATGCTCACATCCGCCCCGGCCTGTAAAGCCTCCATAAATTCTTTTGTCCCCGACCTCGCAATCGTTCCCAAATTGTTCACCAAATCTAGGGATTGCATCGCATGTCAGAAAATTTCAAACAGAATACCCACTGTAATCTGATCTCAATACTGATTAAATCGGATTAGTGTACTCACCAGCTTTGGTCATGCCTATTCCGCTGTCAATAATGGTGAGGCACTTGTTAGCCTTGTCGGGAACAAGCCGGATGAAGAGCTCCGGCTGAGCATCCAGCTTGCTCTTATCCGTCAGCGCTTCGAACCGAATTTTGTCCAGCGCCTGCATCCAATTCCAATTCCATAAGCATCAAACAACAACCTAATTCCCCTATTGCCCAGGCCTTAAACCACACCTAATTCTCTGAGATAATTCCCCCCCAACAGTTTGGTAGGGTTGGGAATGGAAATTCAAAAATTAATAAATCTTAATTTTCATACTTACATCAGATGAATTGCTGATGAGCTCCCGGAGGAAAATCTCCTTGTTGCTGTAGAAAGTGTTGATGATGAGGCTGAGCAGCTGATTAATTTCAGCCTGGAAAGCAAAAGTCTCCACCTCCCCGCTCTCTACGTTGATGTTCGTCATTGGAATTGGAATTGCAATGAAGTAGAATAGAATAGAATAGAATAGGGAACCAGAGAGGTATTAAAGAACAGAGACAGAAATCCTCAATGAGATATACTGGAAACTCGACCAATGCCAAACGCGAATACACAGCTTTGCAAATGCGTAGATCTCACGCTTTTCTGAAAGGAAATGCAAGCGTATCAGATTTATAATGCTGGTAGGAATCTTAGCTTTCCTTCGCACCTTGGAGCATAAAGCAAGGGCCTCGATGTCTCTGGAAAGCCTTGGACTTCTCGAGTGTTCTGAAGGAGCATTTGTTCGGTGTTGGCCGATTTAAATGCCCTTCTCCCTCTCTTTATATTTAAAGGTCCAAATTCACCTCTCTTTATATTTAAATGTTCAAATTCACCAATCTTTAATGTCCCAGTATAACCTTTCATCAGAAACATATCGAACTTAAAAAGAAAAACCATATCGAACTTTAACCAAAAAAAATTATGATTTCTTGTAGTTGAAGTTTGAAGTGTGGGTACCAGCATTTATACCAAGCCCCACATTTGCTTTATCATTTGCGCTTTATGATTTTCTTATAACTATATGGGTGAATTGGTTTTTTATTTATTTTAGCGTTTCTAATTAATTTACAAAGTGAAGTTTCGCGAAATATTAAAATTTTCAAAATTAAATATTTTTTTAATAATATTTTAAAATAATATTTGTATTTATAGTTTAGAATGGAAGAAATATAAAATTAAAATCTAAATAATATTGACTTAAAAACTAATTTATATAACTATATAAATAAATAATTAAAAAAAAATATTAAAAAAAAATTTAAACAATATAAATGTAAAATATGAATAAGAGATATAGTAAATAAATAAAAATATAAATAAACCAGAGATATGGTAAATAAATAAAACCTCTTTTTATACTTACTCTATAGGTATGGTAAATAAATAAAAATATAAAGAAACTAGAGGTATGATAAATGAATAAGACTTTTTTTTATATTTTGTATTTACAAAAACTATTAAAAAAAAAGTTTTATTTAGGTGAAGCCTATGGGCCAAATACCATGGAACAAATTATTATTAATACCATGAGCCAAATATCATGGATCAAATTATTATTAATGCCTAGCAAAAAAAACATTATTAACCCTAATATTAATATTCAAATATTATTTCCCGAATGCGGGTGGTTCTGAAGAGCATTAAGGTGATGGGATGGTCTGGAGGCATTATGGGCAGACATATGCCAACCTGCCTTGAAACGGTCCTTCGGTGCATCTACAGAAGAGATCAAAGTTTAATGCATTTACTACCCGGCGCACATCACAACCAGGCCTCCGAACTTCGAGACCACTCCACACGCTGCGACCTGGCCATGTCGTTTGCTCATATTTATGATGGTTTAATGCCAAGGATTTACGATAGCACGGGGTTTTGTGGTAATAGGATGGAGAGCGTTCATAGCTCTAGCAGAATTCCCAGGCCTGTAAAGAGTTGTTGCACCCCGGATACTCGGCTCTCTTCATAGCGAACTATTACGGGCAAAAGAACTAAGCTCAATTGCTGCTTGGAGCTTAGTGACAGTTTCCACTACTCCATTGCCGGCTCTTGCATGCTTGCCATGGTGAATTGGCCTTCGCAGTCGCCCCTATCTCCTGCCCTGCTCTCGCACTCTTAATCTGCAAACTTGACTGAGGACATGCCGCGTCTTAGACACCGAATGAGGTGCAAACGAGGTTCCTCCAGGCGCCAGACAAGGCGCTCCCCCACCTCCTCCAGCACCTCTGCTGCGACTTCCCCAAATTCCAATAGCACTTCCAGAGCAAATAGGGGTCGTCTTCATCGTTCTGGGCGAAGCTTTCGCTCCCCAACTCCTCCGCATCCTCCTGTTCACTCCCAAACTGTGCATTACTCTTTCAACAGCTCTCTAAACTGTCCTAGAGTCACTGCCTCCGTCACGATTTCCTTTCGGGAAACACCTCAGGACATGGTTCCTAGTTCTGGACGGATGGATGGTAGCAATGCGGAAGCCCAGGCTCCGAGGAATAGTGCTGGCTGCTTGAACCTGCAGGACGTGGCGGTTAAAGACGACCAGGACGTAGCCAGCATAGGTGAGGCTGTTCAGCCTAGCTCGCAGCCGCTCGAGATGAAAAATGACACTAGTCAAGCACAGGGCGAGCAGCTCAATGAAAACCGGGAAATTGGGAATGATAGCAAGCAGCTGAGAAATGGAAATCAAGCGAGCACGGTGAAGGCTCCCTCTGCCATTGGGAAGGTGATTCATTCTACTGAGGACCTGTACACGGAAGAAGGAGAACCGGATGAACTCTGGTGCAGGGTCGTTGAAGAAGCACCTGACGAGTAGCACCTCCCTCCTTCTCTGGTTTTTGCTTTGTCTCTGTCAGTAATTTAGAGATTGTTCATGTTTGTTATAATGTTCATGTTTTGGTTTTGGGTTCTGTTAAATATGACATATATAATCAGAACTATCGGCTTCCCCTGCGTGGGATTTTTCTGTTAAAACACTCAGCACTGGTTTCCCTCGGGGAGGGCAGTGCTCAACAATGATCTTTTGTTCAAAATGTCTCCAAATCGGACATGGCTCTGGTTGAGACCTGCTGTACATATTTTCTCTGATTAATAGATTAAGCTTACTTAGAAAAAAAAATATTAAAATATTATTATTATTAAATCTAATATTCATATTAATATATTATAATATTAATGTTATTAAATTTAATAACTTTGGATTAACACAATATTAAATGTGCTATATATATATATATATATATATATATATACTCTAGATATATATGGGAGGGAAGAACAAAGACATGTGAGAGAGGTGGAGAAATAGGGGGAGTGACAAGGGAGACATGGAGATAAACTGAAGGAGAGGGGAGAGGAGGAATGAAAAGAGAGAGGGAGAGGATTGAGAGAGGTGAAAGGTAAGAGAGGGAGGGGGAGACATAAAGATGGAGGTGGGAGACAGAGAAGGAGATGGGGAGGGAGGAGAGAGGATTGGAGGGTAGACAGAGAGAGATAGAGAGAGAGAGAGAGAGAGAAGGGGGAAGAGAGAGGGAGGTAGGAGAGAAAGAGAGAGAGAGGAAAGATGAGAGGAGGAGGAGAGAGGGAGGGATATAGAGATGGAGTTGGAGGGGGAGAGAGGGAGGGAAGAATAAAGACATAGATAGTGAGAAGTGGAGAGAGAGGGAGTGACAAGGGAGAGATGGAGAGAGAGTGTGTATGTTTGAGGGTGAGATAAAGAGACATAGAAGAAGAGATGAAGACAAGGGGGGAGAGAAATATAGAGAAGAAAAAAGGGAGGGATATAGTAACATAGTTGGAGAGAGAGATGTGGGAAGAGAGAGGATTGGAGGGAAAAGAGAGAGAGAGATGATTGAATGGAAGAGGGATGATTGATGGTAGAGGAAGGCAGGAGAGAAATTGATAAAGAGGAAGGATGAGTGAGAGAACTTGAGAGAGAGGAAGAGAGTTATGGGGAGAGGGAGAGGATTGTATGAGAGAGAGAGAGAGAGATGGGGAAAGAGAGAGGGAGGTAGGAGAGAAAAGGAGAGAGCGGAGGAGAGAGGGAGGGAAGAATAAAGACATAGAGAGTGATAAATGGAGAGAGAGTGTGTATGTTTGTGGGTGAGATAAAGAGACAAAGAAGAGAGATGGAGAGAAGGGGGGAGAGAACAAGAGAGAGAGAGGCATATAGTAAAAAAGTTGGAAGGTGAAGAGAGAAAGAGAGAAAGAGGATGTGAGAGTGGAGAGAGGTATGGAAAGAGAGATGGATATAGAGGCGGGAGAGAGGGAGGTAGGAAGAAAGACATAGAGAGAGAAAGGTGGAGAGAGAGAGAGAGAGAGGGAGGGAAAAGGAAGATGGAGGGAGAGGGAGAGAGGACAACGAGAGGGAAGAGAGATAGAAGCAAGGGAGAGGGAGGGAAGGGGAAGAGAGAGAGAGGGGGGAAGAGGAGGAGGGAGTGATAGATAGATATATTGGAGAAAGAGAGTGTATGTTTTGGGGTTGATATAAAGAGATAGAGGGAGATAGAGATATAGATGGAAGGCGAAGAGAAAGAAGAGCGAGATGGAGAGAGGGAGGGAGGGATAGAGAGATTGATAGATATGGAGTGAGAGAGAGTGTATGTTTGGGGGTGTGAGATAAAGAGACAAAGGAGAGATGGAGGGATATATAGATATAGATGGATGGGGGGAGAGGGAAGAAAATTTCCTGCACTAGATGCATTGATTTTAGTGTAGATGGTGATTTCTAATCCTATTCGATTTCTTGCACTAGATGTGTTGATTTCAGTGTAGATGTTGATTTTTAATGATATTTGATTACTTTCACTATATGCGTTGATTTGAATGTAGATGATTTATAATCCTATCTGATTGCTTGCACTAAATGCATCGATTTTAGTGTAGATGGTGATTTCTAATACTATTTGATTATTTGCACTAGATGCATTAATTTCAATGTAGATGTTGATTTCTAATTATATTTTATTGCTTGCAGTAGCCTTGCACTAGATGCATTGATTTCAATGTGGATGATTTCTAATCCTATTTGATTACTTGTACTAAATGCATTGATTTTAGTGTAGATGGTGATTTCTAATACTATTTGATTGTTCGCACTAGATGCATTGATTTCAGTGTAGATGTTTGTTTCTAATCCTATTTTCTTACTTGCACTAGATGCATTTATTGGAGTGTAGATGTTGATTTCTAATCCTGTTTGGTTACTTGCATTAGATGCATTGACTTCACTAGTAAAAAATGATGAAATTAATAACCAGGTGACTAAAAAAGTTAGTCGTCGCTATTATTTCAAGTGAATTGCTACTAAATTTGAGAAATTTTAAGTAACCAAACTAAAAATGACTAACTTAAATGACTAATTTAGTCTAGGAATAAAATATACGACTAGATAATAAGTGACTAAAGTAAAAACGACTAACTTAAATGACTAATTTAGTCTAAGGATGAAATATATGACTAGATAATAAGTGACTAAACTAAAAGCGACTAACTTAAATGACTAATTTAGCCTAGGATTAAAATATATGACTAGATAATAAGTGACAAAATTAATAATGATTAATGTAAATGACTATTATAGTCCAAGAATTAAAATATGACCAGTACAACAAGTATATGAATTAGTCATTTATGTCAATAATTTTTAATTGCGTCACACCATAAATGGAAAATTTCAATTTTGATATCAAAGTGTTACATTTCACTACAAGATTCTATGAATCCATCTGCAGTGTTAGAATTCTCTCAGTTGTGTTCAATACTCCTTTCATTAGGTTTTTGATAAGTACTGGATGACAGTTCTCCCAGAAACATTAATGCTAGATACCCTGCCCCTCATTTACCTCAGAGCGATCATACCCATGATTCCCCTTGCCATCACGAGTTCCTGATCCACCCTGACGACTGATCGGCCACCCGCGCCCTGTCCCGCCCAGCTCATCCAATCACTACACAACGCTCTAGTAACACCGAACGTGCTCACCAACACGACTTCGCCTGACGCCTTTGACTCGTCTACCTGCTATGGGGCACACACCCGTTTGATGTTATCGCTCATCATGTTTCCCAAAATGAACGACTCTGCCCACCGCTACACGACGCGCCCAAGGTGGGCGTTCGCCAATATGGCGTTCCCATTGCACATTGTCATCACACATTATACCCGAGTTGGTCGCCCGTCGCACCCCCCACCACTTGGTCGTCACGACACTAACTCGAGGGTATGACACTCCCTCATCCTCGCTCCACTTGTATTTACTCATGCGAGATGCCTTCCACGTGTTGCTCAAACCTCACTCCCATTGGACAGTGTATGAACCTTTGTTATAATAATAATAATAATAATCTATTTTAAGGTCGCATCGACCAAGACAAACACCAAATTGGTGTATAAGACCCCCTTGTTTGTGGGACAAGGGACCCACCTCTGCGTAGCGATTTGACTGCGAAGTCTACGAAGACATACATACTCTACCCCCTCTGGTTTTGAACCTATGACCTCCTAGGAGGAAACACATACTCTTAACCATTATTCTTACTCAAGCCTCACACACTGTTGGCTCGAGGGGTCCTGACCCAGGTTAGGAGTTCAAGGTTTACCAAAAAACTCCTATACTACTGGTCCTTTTGGCAATGACCTGCTTGCGCAGGTCAAAGTCTCACCCAAAGTAGTATGGGTGGTTGTTGGAACCAGGTTTCCGCACCCTGAGAAAGGATAGGTAAGGCAAGCAGAGCTGCGTCAGGCCTCGAGATGTCCAGATCTTCCCGAGTAGGACTTCTAGGTCTCTTTTTGCATCCACGTGCGCAAGGTCAATTATACTATGGTGCTCAATAATCATATACTTCTAAGACAGTAACTCAGTATTGCATAAAACAGAACAAAACAAATCTAGATGCAGTAAAAACACTTACACAGAACTTCCGCAGCTGAATACAGAATATGCATAATACAGTAATTACCAATGATTCAAATAAATAGTACACATCTATTATGTTCTCAAACAATCTTTCTTATTCATAAATTCATCAATTCCCTCTTACAACACCTATCCCAGCCTGCGCACACAACAGGACTCTGGATCTCCGCGCACACAGCCAACAAGAGTCCTTCCCCAAAAACCCAAATAGATTTACTAAACCACCATTCGCATCAATATCTCTTCATTGCTCTCTCTTACAATTCAAAATGTTCCTCTATTTATAACAATCTAGCCTAACTTCCCTATGGTCCGCAAATCGTGGTTTTCGGACCCCAGGTTTACCCTTTGTCCCATTACAATGCTTTCGAGGCTTTGACCCACCCCAAAACCCCTGCACTAAACTAATCATAGTAAAAAATATACAAAATCAGACCAGTTTCGCAGCTCGTAGGAGACCCTGTTCCAACATTTCCCCAACACAATCTTGTGACTCGTCCCGAGTCACTATGGTGGTGCGGTCTCTATCTGTGCACGTAAGGTATTGAAGGCGACCATCAGCGGAGGCAACACTTCATGACTCTGGGCAGTAGCACTTTATGTGATATTGAAAAGCTTCAGGGAGGTAGGTCCTTCAGGAGCCGTGGTAACTCGCTCCAATATTTGGTTGAGTCGTGCGATGGCGTCGTGAGCACCCTGAGATATCTGGAAGGTGGCATCGCCCCATGGCTTCAAGCGCTTTCTGATGACATGCTTGGCATGTCAGAGATCCACAATCATGTCTAGGAAGGCGTTGCTAGTTTTCAAGAGTGCCAGATGCTGCATAGGGATGAGGGAGGGCAAGGTAGCTTCGATCTGATCAAAAGCAGCTTCCTTCTGTTGTAAGTCCTTCTTGACATGCTGAAGCATCGAGTTGAACTGGACCGCTGTCTAGAGCTTCATGGCCGCCTCGAGCAACTGAGTACCCTGAGTAAGTTGTCCTTTAATAATATCCATAGCTTCTGTTATCAACGCAGCACGTTGTGCCCATACCTCCGGGGGTATGGTAGGTTGTGCTTGGGCCTAACACGCGGTGAATTGGTGGGCCATTTGGGTCTTGAGGGTTTTTACTTTGGTTGGGACACCTTGAGTGCTGCAACCAAGCCTTCTATGGTAGCCTAGAGCAGAGATGACGTTGGGAGTTCATCAGGGATCTCTGTGTTGAGCCGGTGAACCACTGTTTCGAGTTGCGCCATACGAGAGATATCTTCGGTCTGGCGTGTGAGGAGCGGTGTGGCCACATCGAGCTGTTGCTGCGTGGTCCGGTCGCGATGATGGATCTCTTGCAGCACGGCGGTGTGTAAATCCTGTAATGCCTCGCAGGGCAGCTGCACCAAGTCTACTTGTAGTTTCGTAGTTGTTGGGAGGTGGTCACCGACCAAGATAGTGCGAGGTAGCGAAAAATTATGGCTTTCACTGGCAGGTTTTCTGGAACCGCGGAGAAGTCGCAGCGTATCCCTATACCGCTTCATCCCCCAGGGGGATGGATTATCCTTGTTAGTCATCCCTTTCGTGCGTAGGACTAGCTGCGACTCGACTGCGTCAGTTCTCATAGAAAGCTGCGGCGGTTGTGTATCATCCTTCGTGGCATCTTTCGAGCCCATCCGAATGGGACCTGCGATCATCCCAGGGTTGGAAAGGTCGGGAACTTCCATCATGTAGCTTTGGCGCCATTCTGCACAGGGTTCAAAGTCAATTTTCCCTGCAGGGAGCCAGAGGGCAATCATCTTATCAATCTCGGCATCCCCAAACCCTCTTAACACAATGTCTGCAGGCATTGGACTGGTAGGTGCCGAAGCATTCGGTAGGTTAGGGTTTGCCATAGCAACAAAAGGATAGGTTTCCCAATTTGGAAACTCACAGACATCGAAAGTAGTTTGAAGGGGTATGACCCAAACACTAAAGGTCCAGACAAACAAGCATTAGAATAACAGATGCAGATTACAGAGACAATATGGAGCCTTGAGCGGAGTTATCCTGTTTTCCTTATAATGTCCGGGGCTATCCAACGGTAGAGTAAATCTAACTTGAAACTTACCATCAAGCAACCGGTAAAAACTCACCATAAATTGCTGCATTTATTGTCAGCCGCCTATTTTCTGTAATGGTAAGATTCCCTTTTTACCAGAGTTCATTGTTCTGACAGTCATTATTCGCATCTGAGGGCTTTCCCACGGATTTACTGACCTTGGATGACGCCTCTGTTCTACTTGCGCATCTTGAATTAAAGCTGACGTCGGGTGTGTTGTAATGCGATGCAGGTACAACTCAAGCAACTTGGCAACAGTACGCATCACGTCAAGTGCCGCGGTTGGGACAGTTCAAGAATCAGTCTTTCCTTCCATCGGGCTAAGGCTCCAATATTCAACCGTGTGTGGTACCGGCATTCCCCTTAAGCTAGGTGCGATGTAAATGTGTGATCTTTCCTTAGTTAAGTCGTTCGTGTTCTGCAGAGCTGCATCAAGCGCCCCTGTGCCATCTTCCACCCTAAATGTTCGCAGAAACTCATCCCGCAAATCCTCCCAATGGCGTGTGCGCTGATGCAGCTCTGCATCTAAATACCATGTAGCTGGACGCAGTCCTAGGTCATGGATAAACAGGTGAACCCATTCATTTGGGGTTCTGTCACACCATTGCGTTTCCCATGCAAGAAAATATCTGCGTGGGTCTTCTGACCCAAGGAACTTTTGGATCCGTCCCCCAGCTGGGGCTCCAAATCGTAGGATCATCTTATCCTGACATTCCTCCCAATTGCAGAATACCTTCCCATGCGTATCCCACCAACGCGCAGGCGCTCCACGCAGGGCTAGCTGAAGGGCCCCTAGCCTGCGTCCCTTGGGAACTTCTTCTTCGAATGCACGTAAAAATTCCTTAATGTCACCCGAGTCCCCAAAATAGGGCAGGTCTCTTACCTCAGTGGAGATGCAGTGGAAGTTCTTGGTGACCCGAAGACATCGTAACGCCGAAACCTCATGCAACCGGCCTTGCCAATTCTCTAGTTCCCCATCAAAGTCGAAAAATAATTCACTGTCTTTTTCCCAGTAGAGCACTCCTTCCGTTGTGGGGTTAATCCAATCCTCGTCCTACGTAGTCAACTTGTAAATGTGATCTACTTCCTCCTCATCGCGCGGCTGGCTCTGTATACCGCGCACCTTCCGCAGGATCCAGTGGTACTATTACTTGCATACCGTTATTTTCAAACACCATGCTGCACTTTTTGAGATTGATGACACCCCCCATATCTATAGCCTAGTCCAGTATTAGGAGTACAGGGTAGGGATCCACATCTTCCACGATTTCTATTACCTCAAAGCCAGTTTGGACCTTTTACTCCTGCGATATCTACCATGACTTTTGGCAGCCTTCCCAGAGGGATGATCTTCTGTTGATTTTCCATGCACAGCTAGATGGTGGACCATTCCAATTTAGGTTCTCCCATTCATTGCCATGTTTTCTTAGGTAACACGTTCACATCTGATCCAAGGTCCAAAATAACTTGATCCATCTCGTAGTCACCAATCTGCGCAGTCAGCCGCATTTCTCTACCGGTGAATTTTTTATACTTGTATAGTTTGTGTACATCCTTGGTCCCGGAGGTCAGATCGGGCCACGCTGCGTAGCTATTCATTAATGCCTGAAGGTTCTCTATAGCCTTTGGGTTACGTAGCAGCTTCAGACATGCTTGCAGAAAGGGCTCAACCCCCTCATCTGTCTTGGGGTGTGTCGGTACTTGCGCACTAGCTGCTACTCTCTGAGCGAGGTCCTGGTCAGCTATGGCCATGGTCTCTTGTCCCCTCTTTATGGTCAACTATGGCCATGGTCTCTTGTCCCTGGCAGCCTCTTCCTTCGATCGCTGGGTGACCATCCCACTGCGTGTTATGAATTTCACACTTGGGTCTATGTTCCTTAGCTCGGCGTTAACTCTCTGCACATTCTGCGTAGGGGTGGGCTGTTTTTCCTACATTTTTGCTATTAATATTGGGCAATCTTCGACCACATGGTCCAGATGTCTGCAATATTTGCAAGATTGGCTTGTGGGATTTGGGCAGTCCCTTGAAAAGTGTCCTACTTTCCCGCAGTTATAACAAATTAGCTGTCTGCGCCCTCGACCTATGCTTCCTCCCCAACCTCCCCTGCCCCTTGCTGGAGAGCCACCAAATCTCACAGGAGATCTTGGTGACGCAGGGTCTGATTGTACCCTATACAAGTTTCCACGATCTATCATCAAGTCGTAAGTGTGACAATTCTGCTCATCGTGTCCTACCGACCGGCAGAACCTGCACCATTGTTGCTTCAGTTTCGGGACATATGCACCTAGCCGAGGGCAATGGTATGTATCATGCAGCCCTACTACACGGCAGTCATCGCACCATAGTGCAGGTCCGCTCGAGCCTGGTCGTGATAGGATGGGTCCCCCACTCGCTCCTGGGTGGACCGGACTAGGTCCACCTACCTGCACGTAATATGCCAATAGAGGGCAATGATCCTTCGTATGGCCAGATACCCGACATCGTATACACCACAGATTTGTGCTGGCTCCTTTTCCTCGTTCCTTTCGTAGGTTTGGAATTTCCATGTGCATAGCTATGAGCTACTCATGAATTTTTTGTACTCTTAACGAAGTATCTTCTTTGGGCATAGCTTCTAGTTTCATAGCGACTTCCACAGCTTTTTCCTGCAACTCAAAGGTTTGGTGACTCATTGGTGTACGTAGGTGGGGCAACAACATAGCGATGAACCATTCCGTATGTTGTCTATTGTCATACTCAAATCATCCTTCCTTGATTGCTTTCTTTAGTCGTTGATCAGCCTCCCACATAGACTCAGATGCCCCTTGCTTGAAGTCATTTACTTCCGCTACCAACTGAGAGTAAGATTTTGGCTTTCGGAATTGTTGCTTTAGAGCATCCTTAATATCTTGAATAGATGCACTCCCGTTCTGAGAGAAGTATCACATATACCAGTCTAATGCTCTGTCTTCGAACGCTAGGGACAACTGCGCCCTCTTCATCGTATCGTTTGTCACATTTTTCGTTGTCCATACGAAATCTGCAACAAACCAAAATTGGTTCATATCCTCGTCTCCTACCCCCTTGAAGGTAGGTAGTTTCAGGTGCGCAGCCATATCACTGTCCGGCGGAGGTGGTGGAATGGGTGAGTTCTTACCTTTGTGTGGCTTGGACGGAAGTGTAGTCGGGGAGTCTTGCACAACCATTTCTCGCAGAGGGTTATAGGCAGACCTTCCCTCGTCGAGGTTGGTCCGATAGTATTTACCACTGCGCGTCACACTTTCATCGAGATCTGAGGTCATTCAATCGGTGTGACTACACATAATACTCTTCTCGCTCAATAATATCTTAATCAGCAACGGTAATGTCTTCAGAAACTTGCCCCGGAACCCTTTAAAGAATCTTCGCTCGGCCTCAGAGTAGGAGACAAACTGATCAATGGAAAATTCTGTCACAAATACTCCTAGCACACTATCTACCCAGTGATCCACCGTGCGAGTGATGGTATTATCAGTCCTTTCCAGCTGCCGGATCAGCTCTGGTGTCCACTGAGTGACTCGTTCGTCCTTCCAACACTTCTGGAATTCTAATAGCCTAGCCGGCCACTCTTGAAGCTCGATTGCAAATGTCACAAAGAAAATCTCGTAGATTTCTGTAAGAATGTACCTATTTTTCCACTTTTCCACTGTTAACTTCGTGCTGCGATTTTATTTTACCGCAAAATCCTGAATCTTCTTTTCGAACCACTTCTCAATTTCCTTCCTTTCAGGCTTCCAGTACTCTCTTGTCATTACCCAATCCCTTTCTCAAAATGCTCCAAGTCTCGGCAACAGAACCATTTTTTGGCTCGAGGGGTCCTGACCCAAGTTCGAAGTTCAAGGTTTGCCAACAAACCCCTATACTACTGGCCCTTTCGGCAGTGACCTACTTGCGCAGGTCAAAGTATCACCCGAAGTAGTATGGGTGGGTGCTAGAACCAGGTTTCCGCACCCTGAGAAAGAATAGGTAAGGCAAGCAGAGCTGCATCCTGCCTCGAGATGTCCAGATCTTCCCGAGCAGGACTTATAGGTATCTTTTTGCATCCACGCGCGCAAGTTCAACTATACTATGGTGCTCAATAATCATATACTTCTAAGGTGGTAGCTCATTATTGCATAAAACAGAACAAAACATATCTAGATGCAGTAAAAACACTTACACAGAACTTCTACAACTGAATACATAATATGCATAATATAGAAATTACCAATGATTCGCATAAACAATACACATAGATTCTGTTCTCAAAAAACCTTTCTTATTCATCAATTCATCAATTCCCTCTTACAATACCTGTCCTAGCCTACGCAGAAAACAGCAGGGTCCGCACACAGCAGGACTCTGGACATCCACCAACACAGCCAGTAGGAGTCCTTCCCCAAAAACCCAAACAGATTTACTAAACCACCATTCGCATCAATATCTCTTCATTGCTCTCTCTTACAATTCAAAATGTTCCTCTATTTATAAAAATCTAGCCTAACTTCCCTATGGTCCGCAAATCGTGGTTTTCAGACCCCAGGTTTTCCCTTTGTCCCATTACAAATCTTTCGGGGCTTTGACCCACCCCAAAACCCCTGCGCTAAACTAATGATAATAAAAAATATACAAAATCGGACTAGTTTCGCAACTCGTAGGAGACCTTGTTCCAACACACACATATATAATTTATTTATAATATGTTTAACATACATATATTGTGCGACACCAATTTAACATATATATATTATTTGATATGAAACTTAATTAATTTATTAAAATAATAAATATCAATATTTATATTTTATTGAATTTATTAAAATACTAATTATCGATATTTATATTTTATTTGTTTTAATTATATTATATAAAATTAAATTTTAAATATAGTGTGATTTTATATTTAATTAATAATTAAAATAATAAATATTAATATTTTAATTATTTAAAAAAAAAAAATTGTTTAAAGATTTGTAAAAATAGCATGCCACATTCGAAAAGTCGAAGTAAGTCGAAGTCGAACATTGGCATGGGTTGATTTCATTAAAAATACCGGTATGAAAGCCCAAGAAAACTCGTTGTTTGACTGGTTCAGGAAGACGAGGTTTTGAGGGAATGCTGAAGTTTTTCAAAAGTCGACGTCGGGGAATGACGATGTTTTGAGGGCATGCCACATTTGAAGTCTGTCAAAAGTCGAAGTCCAGGAGAGGGCATGGTTGATTTCACCAGTATGAAAGCCCAAGAAAAGAGGAAAACTGACCGTTCTTACCCAGACTAGTTCAGGAAGATGAGGTTATGGGTCTTTAGCGTCGAATTGTTGTCGTTGGTTCTAAAATTAGATAAAAACTGGATGAAAACTGGATTTGCTGGTTATTTGGCGCCAAATTTTTTCTCTTGGCAGGAGTATTTTTGCTATTGGCGAGAAGGTTTTTTAGGGCTGCGAATTTCTTCTATATAATTACAGGTTTTATCATGGATAAAAACACATTAGACAGAACTTGGAGGCTTTTAAAGAGGCGGGCAACAGAAAATTCGCAATTGAATTTTGCATACCCAGAGTCACAGGTTAGTTGGATTTTATATTTTTCTATTTCCTGGCTTTGTATTTCCTTTGTTTGTTTTAAGATATTGTTGATTCATACAATTTTTTTTGGGTAAGGATCATGGATCTTTTTCGTTTGTTCTATGATGTTTTTGGTTCTAGGATTTCTGTTTTTGATGTTGTTGGTTCTAGGATTTCTGTTTTTGATGTTGTTGGTTTTACGATACTCACTAGCTAATCAATGGATTCAACCGAATCACTTCCTCCAGTGAGCAGTTTGGCTTAAGTAGTCACATCATTAAAGGAAGCGAATCACTACCATTTCCAAAATTTCCAGGTGCAGAAGATATGTTTGGTCATGAGGCCTAGAAATCTATGTGTCCTCTTTCCCAACCTGGAATTTCTCTACCATTCTTTGCTACCTCAGTGATATCACCAAGTTGCAAGTGGGAGTTTTCCCTCAAAGTGTATTGGGACATGGTGGCCCAGTGAAATAAATCCCAAACCCTCTTGGTCTAGCGTTCTATAGTCCTTATCTCATTTCCAGTTGTAAACCTTGATACCTTCTCAAGAAAATAGGCATGGGTGTGATGGATTCGAGAGACATATAATGGGTGTTGTTCGTTCTTCGCACATGCATTGCAACTAGTGTTACACTATATTTTTATACAACTATCTCAGCTCAAACCCCATGAAAATATAAGTGTCTCTATGTCTATAATTGAAGAAATAAACCTTTCCACCAGTGATGCTTTTAACAAGTTCAATGAGGAAATATTGTCACCATATTTTTCAATTAAATCTGCCCCAAATTATGGTTGAGCTTTCCCGTCATTCATAGGTTAGGCCTTCCCATTTGAAACCTCTCTAGTTGGTTCAACGTGAGCGAGATCGGATAAAAAAACGACTTTAATAGGTCCTATCCAACTGAGTATAATCGATAAATAGTTATTAATGTTGTTGGCTAAGATTCCTTTGATGGGATCATCCATATTTATCTCATCCTATCCAGTGTCTGGGCTCACATCTGAAGAAAAATATAGAAAAAGTGGTAGGACCTGTAGACTAATGAAATGATTTGTCTGAATGAAATGATGTGTCTGAGAAATCAGAAATAAAACATCAAGTTAATAGTTCTATAGATCTCTTTTTTTAGGTGGTAGCACCCATTCCCCACATTCAGCCACCCATACTCAAATAACAAGAGTATGCCTATAAAATTTTGTCTTTACAGTCATCCAAAGAACCATGGCGAAAGGAGCCAGGTTTGTAAATGAAAAAAGAGTTGTTTGAAAATGGAAACCAACATAAAGTTTCTTTATCTTCTTCCACATAAAATTTTCCTCATTTCTATGTCTTTTTTCTACCAAGAAAACCAATATATATTTGGCATCTGTTATTTCAAGTAGAAATTAAAGTATACATTGATTGTGCCTACACATAAGAGCTCCTTTCGACAACTTCCTGATTATCTTTAGATTCTGCAAAACATCCTTCTAATAAATGTTGAACATCAAAATGACATTAAAACCTATAGTGCTAACATTGCAAACAACCCAAAATAATATCTTAAAACTGCCTGTAAAATGATTTTAAAACAATATTTCTATGAAAGCTGAAACCAAAACCCTCCCTTTTATTTGCCATGCATAATCCCTTTGCTGATTGCAATTGGATCCTTTGAAATATGATCTGCCTAAGAATTATATTCTCTATGAACATGATGAATAGAAACTGAATGAAAAGCTTCCTAGAGTTCCTTAACTTAGTGCTGCCAGTGAGAAAGAACCAGACTATCCAATGGAAAAGAACATTTAAAACTCTCATTACCACTTTCAAGTCTCTAGCAACCTGAAGATTTTGAACACCTTTAACCATAACAAATTTTAATAGGGCCCAAAGGGCTACTAACCTTGCACGAATATTAGTACCACTACCAGTTCCAATCTTGAGTTAGAATTAATGATCATAACTGTAATGAAGGACAATACCAACAACATAATCACCCAACATTTGACATGCACAATAGAAATAAGTCCAAGTAATATTAGGATTGAAAGAGGGAACATGCCTAAGGTTGAACCTAGAAGCCCCTGATTTACACAATTAGTCACACACATTATCATCATCTTATTTTCATAATTCTTCTCATATTTGTTTGTAAGAACATATAAGATATTGGGAAAAATATTGCCATCTTCTAGCAACATTCTCATCTATTTTCAAGTGATTAGCACAAGCTAATGTGCATATTTGACCCATCCAAGCTAATGTGAGTTGAGATGATTTGAGTTTTGTAACTAGAGTTCCTTTTCCAATTGAAGCAAGAGAAGGTTATTTTGGTTTCCATTATCAATGACCATATATGTTAGTTTGTGCTTGATTTGACAGTTCTATGTACAAAGAGCTTCCTTTTTGCTAGCAAGCCTATCTTTGGGCATTAGCATCAAGTGTGGATTAATGTAGCTGGGATTGTTGACATCAAACTCTAATTCTCCAACCTCTCAATAATGCTTTGAAAGTAAGTGAACATTGCATTTAGGGTTGATTTCATCCTCTTCATTGATGGTCAAGTTCATCTCAAGGAAGAACAAGTTTAGTATTGTGAAAGAGGCTGAAATCCTCTGTTTCGTGGGTCAAGTTCAGTTTTTCCAAGGGGTCGAGTTCGCCACTCAAGAGGGTCATATTCACTCTTACACTCAAATGGCCGAATTCTGTAACAAAGGAAGAACAATAACCAGTCACAAGGGAGCTTGAATTTGGTATTTGTCTTGTGCGTTTGTTTTTGGAAGGCGGGATTGATATTTTTATCATTTTCTAAAGGTCGTACCTCTTGAGAGTGACATTATGTTGAAGGACGAGTTGCTAGACAAATTTCCTTGCTGGATGTAGCATTATTGTGGGTTGATTTAACCTCTTCTGGCTGCTATCACAATCTCTGTTCATGGGTTATGGAGATGCCTTAATTACATGTGTGCAAAGCGTGTCATTTAGGAGAAAAAGGGAGCCATAAATGTTGTTGAGTTTGTACAATGAGGAAGAGCTGGTTGTACTCCAGACATTAAGCTCATAATTCAAGGGGTCAATGTTGGTCCACTTTTGCCTTCAGAACTGATATTTTTCACTTATTTATAAGCCTCCAAACCAGTTTCTATTGTCCTTATTCACTCATTGTATATGTTGATTTCAATCTAAGAAATTTACTATTTATGATTTGGCACTATCTTCATATTGCCTTATATAAACAATGTACACTGAATGGTTCAATTGAAAACAATGTATCACACTGAGTTCCATTTCGCTACTATAGAATCTAAATTTTGACAACATTGGTGCAAACTCATTCAGTGTTCACAAATAGTTCTTCATGATTGTAGAATTAAACATCATAGTTTCCCATTGCTTCTTTTACAGAAGCCTTCTCTGTGAAAAGAGACTCCTCCCTCTAGCTTGTTTTGTGAGGAGACTCTGCAAAGGCCAATATGCAACATCCTCTATTGTGCCTTTCTAGTAATATCTAAATTTCAACTGTTCATTTAAACCACTTCTACATTCAGTACTTTCTTTTCCATAATGACTTAAAAATTGAAGAAGGCTAGGCTTCCAACATTGCCAGGTTCTCGTATGGTTATTTTGCATGGCCCTTTGGATAACGGTTAGCACTTTCCTCAACAATTGGGATAAGGTTTGACCACACTATCATAAGCCACCATATAAATCCCACAATTTGGGCACATCATACATTGTCATGGAAACTATATGATGTGGCTAAGATTTCACTAGATTATCATAAGACACCATATAAATCCCACAATATGGGTACATCAGACATTGTCATGGAACCATGGTGTCAAATACATTGTGGTTGATTTGTTGTATTTTTTTTTTACATTACTTTTCCTCAGCATATTATGGGAACTTGGGCACTTGTGTAGTTTGTCTTAACTTGTCATCTTTCCAAGCTTGAGTGGCCACATTTCCATTGTAGCACACCTTCTTGTTTGAAAATGTTTGCAAGTGCAATGGCCCAGTGGAATTTTGGATTGTGATGATTGGTGGCTACCGTTGTCCACTAGTAGTAAATGAAGCCTTCATTCTTATTTGTTTCTCTAGGTTTTCTAATTTACATCAAACATATGGGATTTTAACATTTTTTTTGTTTGTGATTTAATAATTTTTGTTTCCTATGTTTTTTTATCCTAACCTTGCCACCTTTTTCCAGTTGTCACATGCTTCAATACTAAACTTTGAAATAATGACCTATAGAATCACTGAAGTTTCACTTAGTTTTACTTCATTAGTGGTTGAGCATGCTCTCATAGCAAACTGTAGGTGCAACATAGAGTTCCCAAACTTATAGCCTATAAACCAACTCTTAGGCTGCCATTGGCAAAGTAAATAACTCTTCTCAAATGCATAAAGAGGATGTCATGTCATGATATGCATTGGTCTCAGTTGAGTATCTGCAGTTACTGTAGTCAATATATATCAAAAAACTCTATAATATTGAATATTAATAGATCAGAGATGTTACTACTATAGACAACTGCAAGAAAGTGTGAAACTCCCACAAGAGACCTTTATAGTGATGCAACTATTTTTATTTTACCTTGGAAGTTGATACTAATACTTATTCCTCGAACTGTTGGTAGTGTATTAAATATATTGCATGAAACAGGTCAGTTACTTTAAGGTTGTCCTTTCCTGTTGTATGATTTGTCAGTTGTCTTGTTCTCATTGTTTTGCCCTAGCCAAACCCATATTATCATAACAGGGATCTACTCTTAAGTTCTTTACAGTGATATCCTCATTGGTCCTTTGCGGTTAGGAGTGTGGTGGAAACTGAAGCTTAAATATGGGAATTGATTGTATTAACTCTAAGTTTCCTTCCTCTAGTCTGTCAGCAATTATTTTTTCTAATTGTCTGAATACAAGATGTTACTTCACAAGTTCTTGAGATCTTGGTTGAGAAAGTAATTCTCTTTATATCATAGTGTGCCTTTAGTTCCTCCTCAAAAATATATCTTCCTCTAATGTGTTAAGCAAACACTGGTAAAAGAAGAATAGAGCTCTCATTCTCTCCTAATAGCTTACGCATCAAGATGGTTAGTGTTTAGTGATTTGTATCAAGTCTTTTGCTATAATCATAACTCCATTGAAGTTATATGACAGGCCCAAATCCCCTGTATCTACTAGAATAAGTTTCCTCATCTAATAATCATATTTAACACTATAAGAGAACCATAAATTGTAAGTTATACCTATCCTTAGTCACATCGAACATTTTTGCCAATATGGGATTTGCAAATAAGTTGGCAATGATTGAGGTATATTCTAGCATACTCATGAGATCTTGGAAGAAAATTTTACTTATGACAGGTTCAATTCTCCAAATGATATATAATGATTATATTATCTTATGTTTATGTTTTAATTTCATTCAAATCAGAAATAGTTCAACTATGACCATTCATCTTTGTAAGAATAGAAAATGCTAGCACATTGGACATTAATTTCTTGTGCAATGATGTTGGAGGTAAAGTTAGTGGAAAAAAAGCAGTTAGAACATGAGAATATTCTTGAAAATCTAGATAGAGCTTCTCTGTCATTTGCTAACAAGCTTGAAGGCCATGGCTAAAACAAGCGAAACATCAAATCCATCTTTGCTACACGTTGTTCATCAATCCACTTCAAAATGTCTAGTTGAGATACATGAGTTTTCTCTATAAAAACAAAGCTCTGTCTAGTCTTACACTGTCTTGAGCTATGCCTGAATTTGCTAAATGTGTCTATGACTCATCTCTAGATGTTACAACTCTAGTCCAAGCTTTTGTGGGCCAACCAACATCAACATTATTTTTGTGGCTTCTTGGTCATCAAATTATTTTCAGAAAAACATGGATTTGACAATATTGGATGCTTTCCAATCTCATCTACCTTGTATCCTCCACAAAACTGTGTTGCTTCTTTGAGAGGAAGGTTTGGGATTGTCTTTGCATTTACATAATATGATTGTTTGTTCATATATGATTCTGCCATAATGGTAATTGGAGGAAAATTTCCCTGTTGAACATTCACACATATTTTGAGGGAAATGTGGGATAATTTTGAGTATATTGTGACAAATCAATTGTTTGAGACACATACAAGGTGTCTCACTTCAAAAACAAGATAAACTACACAAGTTTCAAGATAGACAACAAGATAAACATAGTGAGAAATTGTCGACCTATCACACTTTGTAATGTGTCTTATAATCAAGAATATGGCAACCTGAACCATTTTTCTTGATCAACTGGAGTTTATTAAGAGACTTTTTATCCTAGGTAATATTATTACAACTTGTGAAGGTCTTGAATGAGTATCAAATATCAGTCACATAATTATAGATGAAGATAGGAATAACAAATATGACTACAAAGGCATATTTTATACTAGGGTGAACTTCTTCAAGCTTAGAAAAGTAATGTAAATCTCCAAATAATGTACCCTCTTGCATGCTAGGAATAAGGAGAGAATGTGGTGTAAATCCTTCATTAATGTGCCCTCCATGCAAGTGGCCAAAAACATAATATATTCCCTTCAAGTGCCAAAAAGGTGATAATTTGTAACTCGTCATGCTGCCATGAATAGGTAAAGGATTCCCTCAATTGGAGTGCCCTCATTTTCTAGGAATGAGCACTGGGAACATGTCAAAAATAGGCTTTAAAGGAGATAGTTCACTACTGGTAATTGTGACTTCATCATTGCCAAGTGCCTCCCCTTTAGCTAAGTGATGCATCCTATTTTCTGCTAAGGCAACTCCCATTGGTGTGTTCTTCTCCTCACTGTTGATGTAATGAATGTTTAAAAATGACCGCAAGGGTTGTGCCCTTAAGAATGCTAACATATTTCCTCAAAAAAATTGTTGTCATGCTGATAGATCTGCGTTCAAAACCAAAATTTTTTGTTGTCATGCTGATAGATCTGTGTTCAAAAGCTGTAAATACAACAAAAATATCTCCTCAAACAAGTGTTGATCCAAAAGCTTTCTCTCAAATATGACTTTCTTTTGTTGTTTAACTATGTGATTGTTGTGTATGGGTGTGTTCACACTAGTAAAAAAATGTGTATTCTTCTCTTCCTATATGTTGTTTCTAAAAAGTTTGCACAATTGACATTTGTGCTCAAATAGGAGCTGGAACTTCTCTTTTACAAATAAAGTTCTGAAAAGAGTTGAAAGTAAAGAGTTAACATATTAGTTTCATCTTTGAATGCAGAACATTAAAGATGAGTCAACGCCCAATTTTGACAAAGGATGAATACCATGCACATGATGAGAGAATAACTGATGAGAAGAGCTTGCTTAAATATGCATGTCCATGTAATGATTGTCGTGGTGGGAAGATGAGAAAAATAAGTGTGATTTTTCAACATATGCTAAAATATGGGCATAACGATATAAGCCCTTTCCCTCAAAATTTTTATCTAGATAGGATAGAATTGCATAGCATGAGAGATGTAGAGGCACTAGACATAGATGAAGAGGCAACAAACACAAATGAAAAGGTAGGAACCTTTGATGAAGGGATTGAAGTTGATAGAATGTTGAATGAGGGTTTCAAGGATGAATGGCAGAAGTTGATGGAGGATGCTTTAAAACCTGTGTATGGTACTTGCAATTTAAGTCATTTAAAAAAAATCCTTTTAATTCTTAACTTGAAAGTGGTGCATGGTTGGAAAAATGAGAGTGTTGATGAGTTATTGGCATTTTTACAATGATTTTTACCACTCGAATCCACACTTCCAACAAAACAAATAGCATGTAAAGTGCAAATCACTAAGCTAGGCTTACGGTATGAAAACATCCACACATGTGTGAATGGTTGTGTATTATTTCGCAAAAATCTTGCAAGTGAGACTGAATGTCTGAAATGTAAAGAAGGGAGGTATAGACCAGGGTTGAAATCAAATTCAGCTTCGAGAAGGGTTCTTCGCTACTTTCCATTAATCCCACGGTTGCTTGGAATGTACAAATTTTGAGACATTGCTGAGCTAATGCAATGGCATGCCCGAAATAAGAGCATAGAGGGAAAACAACGATTGTGGCTGATTCTAAGATTTGGAAGGAATTTGACAATAAATCCCCTGATTTTGCCCAAGATCCTCGCAATATAAGACTAGGTTTAGCTCTAGATGGGGTGAACCCTTTTTCAGATCAAAGCACTAAATGGTCACTTGGACAGTGTTTTTAATAAATTATAACTTGCCTCCATGGTTAGCAACCAAGCCATTTTTCTTGATGTTGTCATTGATCATACCAGGGAAAAAAGTGTGACTTCAGATACAATTGATGTTTATTTAGAACCATTATTTGATGAGCTAGTGGAATTGTGGAAAGGAATTGAAGCAATTCAAATTTTAAGGGATGGTAATTCAATTCAATTCACTTTAAGAGCTTCTTTATTGTTTACAATCCATGATCTTCCTGCATATGGAACTTTGACTGGTCTCAATGTTCATGGATACCATAAATGGCCAGCTTGCATCTTTAAGGGTTTTGTGAGGCACTCAAGTAGTTTTCACAAGTGTATTTATTGTGGACATCATGCTTACCTCAAAATGGAGCATCCATATCATTGACAAAAGTCACATTTCAATGGTAAGGAAGAGAATCGTGAAGCACCACTGGCAATAACAAGTGATTACATTATTGAGAATGGAGAAAAAAGAAAGCAATTTATTGAAAATGGTGGCACTTGTGGTAGTAAAAATGATCCACTTTACGATAGTGGTGTAAAAAGAGTGTGCATATTCTATAAATTGCCATACTTTAAGCATATAACCATTAGGCATACTATTGACTTTATGCATACTGAGAAAAACATAGCTTTTGCTATTATAAAAACTCTTTTTGGTGCATATGATACAGTGTCATCATGCCTAGACCTTAAAGAACTAAAGATTCGTCGAAATCTTTGGGTTGAAAAATATGGTAATGGAAAGTACAGAAAACCTATTGCTCCTTATGTGTGGACAAAGGATCAACATGCACAATTCTTAAATTTGATGTCTCAGACTCGATTTCCTACTGGATATGTAAGTGGTAATATTAGAAGCCAAACCGAAAATAATAGCTTAAGAAGCCTCAAGACCCATGACTATCATGTCATAATTGAGGATATTTTACCTATTGCAGTCATATCAAGTTTGGAAAAGGGACCAAGATTGGCAATTATAAGGTTTGGCCTAATCTTAAAAAGAATGAGTTTGCATGTGCTAGATCCTTCAAACTTTGATAATTTAAGGGGAGAGGCTGTTGAAGTCCTATGCTTATTGGAACGAGAATTTCCACCAGCAATATTCAATATTTCTATGCATCTTCTTATACATCTAGAACATGAACTAGAGAATTGTGGCCCAATAAGAACAAGATGGATGTATCCTATAGAGTGATACATGAAATTTTTGAAAAAGTTTGTTTGTAATTAGGAAAAACCAAAAGGTAGCATTTGTGAAGGATATTTAATGCAAGAGGCCATAGGGTTTTGCACAGAATATATGAAGGATTTTAGCAATGTCAATTAGCGTGTATGGGATGATGATGACGACCAAAGAGTTGCAGGTGAAGTATTAGAAGGAAATGGACGTCGCTTCAAGCTATCAAGTGAGGAAAGAATTGCCATACATGCCTATGTTCTTCAAAACACATCATCATTCGATAAGTGGCGTAGGTAAAATATTATTTACATGATAATTTATTTATTTAATTTCATTTAATAGCTAAATTATTATCACTCTTACTTTTCATATTCTATGCAAAAAATACGAAGAAGAGATTCAAAAATGGATGCATCCATCTCGAAAGCGTACACTTCAAGATTTGAACCTTGGAGATCGTTCTTTTCCAAAATTTGATGATTGGATTGTTGATGCAATTAATGACGCAGGACAAGAAGGTCAAGATATGACGAAGGAAGAAATTCAGCTTTCACAATCTCCAAGTATATGGGCTTCTTCTTTCAGTGGGATGTGGACCTATGGTACTCATTTAAGAGTGGAAGAAAGGGACATAGGAAAGGAAAGTTGTGATTGTATTGTTAGCGTTGAATTTCATCACAACACTGAAAAGAACTTGTACGTTGGATTCATACAAGAAATTATTCAAGTTTATTATGGTGAAACTAGTCCTATATTATTAAAATGTAAATGGATCAAGCCATCTGCAATACAACATGATGAGTATGGATTTGTACGTGAAAATACACGCCAAAGTTTACTGAAGACCAATGAGCCATATGTTTCCCCTATTCAAATTAACCAAGAATTTTTAATTGGTGATGTGACAAGCTCAGGATGGTCGTATGTCATTCAAATAGAGCCCCGCTCAAAAAGGAAATTCATGGAATATGTTGATATAATGGTTGATGAGCAATGCAATAGTTTACAAGAAATATTGGAGGAAGAATCTGAAGATGGCGATAGAGTATTTGAAGATGAAGGATTGATTTCCAATGAAGGGACCGAGATAGAAAACATAATTCATGGCCAGGACAATATAATGTACGAGGGCAATGAAGGAAATCAAGCAGATGTATACACAAGTGATCAGGATTGTGATCTTGATGACCACGCAAATGATCATGATGATGACTTATCACCTTGACTTTATGGCATAAATTTTCACTATGCAAATGGATTTTATTGTTTTGGCCATGGGATTAGCCAGATGGTTGCATTAAAATCTGTGTGAAATTTATCATTCATTTTTCACTTTGTGTGAATTTTGTCTCATTCCAGTAACTCTATTGTAGCATGAAGTGATTAAATTTATCTTAAAGAGGGTTACTAGATCCATAAATGAAATTGCCTACATGAAGTTATGCTAACTTTAATATTTATTTTGTAACTTCTATAGTTTTTTTTTTTTCCTCAGGAAAATCTAGATTCTTCTAATGTTATTTTAGTTGTTAAATTGGGGAATGCGTATCTTTCTGTTGCAGGATATTTGATTTTCAGCTTGCAAACCTTGAAGCTAAATGTAAGTCTCTAGAGTTTGTTTACTAAGGGCTCAAAGTCTTAATATGGATCAGGAGCTCTTCACCAAAGCTGTACGGTACTAACACTAGTACACATAAAATAGATTCAATAATGTTACAATGGTTGGGACAACCAATCTTCATTCCTAATTGCAATATGCTATGTTTTTATTATGTGATAAATTTATGCAAATATTACAATTTTTTTTGCAATTAAAAAAACAGAATCCATAATTCTAGATAAGGTGTTGATATCGATTAAAGTGTTCCTTCTATCAATTTAAGGTTAATTCATTCTCATTGATCATAATGCATGATCGTATAATAGATCTATTTTATAATTGTTATTTGTCCATGCATCAATATTTTTTCTTTAAATGTGAAATGTAGGACATAAATACTATGAAGAAGGGGTTGAAATGTAAAAATGATCTTAGCAATGATGAAAATATGATAGAATACGAGCGTGTTCGTAAAAAACGCATCACAAAAAATGAAGAATATTTCTCATCTCTTGGTTTGGTGAATAAGTAATTAGTTACTCTTCATCACTTTTTATTTCTATGCATATTTAATGAAAGTTGTATATAATATATTTGATGATGTAGGATATTATTTGATAAGTTTTTTTTTTTTTTTTTTATAGGGGAAACTTGGATCCCATAGACAATGAGAAGAAACAAAAATCAAGCAAAGACATACCCCTGCCAACTCGTAGAAGCAAACGCCATGGTAATTCAGTGCATGGAGATGAAGATGACAATACTAATGATCAACTTCCTGATATATCAGATGATCATGTGCAAGGTGTTTGCAAAAAATTGGCACATTCTAAAGAAGCAGAGTTGCAAGAAATTTATTTACAGTTAAAGAAAAGATTTGAAGGTACATCTAAGGAGATTTGTGTGCAACCTGGTGCCACACCTATTGTGGAAAAGGAGCAACCAATTCAGTCTTTTGTCATAGAAAGCACACCAATTACATCTTCTCCAAGTAAGATGTTAGGAACTACTGCACCTTCTTTAGCCACAAGTATGAGTGATTTTCCATCGCCTAGTCTTGGTTTTGAAGATGTATCAACTTTAGTCAAAAGACAAAGAATTAGTCAAAGCCTTTATAGGTCCACAGAAAGGGAAGCCAAAGAATGAAAATCAGAAGGGAAGAAGGCTTACTTGATTGAGGTAAAATATGGTGAGCATACTGGACCAAATGCGTCAAGGTGGACCACAGAGTTGGGCACAAGAATGAGGTCTCATTTGGATGTTACCAAATCCAACTTTGCAGATCAAGATCCAAGAAATGTTGATCAAGTGATCCAAAAAATGGAAATTTTTTTTTAGACTATTGTTGGAAGGATTTCTAGTAAATATTATAAGCGCAGAATGAGAATTTTGATGAATAACTTTAGGCATAAATGTAGAGAATTAATCTTGGATGGAAAAGATAGGGAGAGTAGCTTGACTCCCAAACAATGGGAAGATTTGAAGGAAAGTATGCGTGCTGAAGAGTATTTTTCAAAGAGTATAAGAGCGAAGAAAGCAAGAGAGCAGGTGAAGGCTCGATATTTTTTGGGTCGGGGTGGGTTGTGAGCCAAACAACAAATATTTGTAAGTATACAATTTTTTTGTTGAATATTGTACATTGTGTTATGTGTTTTGATTTTTCTTAATATCCAACTAGTTATGCATTGAAAATTATTTGTAGGTTGAAGAAGCTAAAAGAGAACCAGTGGTGAGTGAAATGGCTCATTATATGGCAGACTTGGAAAATTCCAAACATAATTATATGTCAGAAAATCCAATAGAAATTTCTTTTCCATCTATTGACGTCGAGAGTAGACAAATAGGAGCTTTATCTATTGTTGAAAAAAATAGTAAGGATTATAATCATGCAATGCAATGTATAACTGGTTTGGCAAAGACAATGTCAACCATGGCCTTCTCCATTAAACCTCTTGTTGCTGCATGGAAAAAGAAGGAATTTAACATTGATTTAGATGAGTTAAGAAAATTATAATTCCCTTGCAACCAATGCTTCACTTGAATTTGTAATATGTTAATGTTTTGGTTCCATTTCCCTTCACTCATGAAGCCTTCTTTTATTGGAAATTCCTGTCAATCACAAGAAGAAAATGTAAATTTGGGTGGTGCAAGAATGCTAAATGACTCAAAAAAGGGCCATGAACATGTGAAGGTATGTTTTTGTAGATATCTACAAGACCTATGTGCTTCTATTTTAGTGTTATTAAGATTTTAATGTTTTAATATTATATTTATTGTTTTCTGCTATGTTATAACTTATTGTGTTTTAATGTAATATTTGATTTGTGCATAATGAAATCACATATAGGATGTTAAAGGAAAAATGGTTACTTCGAGAGTTCTAAAATATGACGAAATTGATGCACCTGAACATTCCCAATAGGTGCCAAATCCTGCTGGTATTTAAGATATTAACTCAGTGAGTGCATATTATTTAGTTAATTAAATATATATGTATGTTTTTGCAATTTAATTGTAATTATTATTTTATCAGTATCTATGTATACTTTTTTGTTTTTGACATTACTTATTAAATCCGGTAGGGCATGACCTACTCCAGGTAGGTGACAAAGTGAATATATTAGATCCATATGACAATGCTATTGCTGGCATTGGATGAATTCAGTCAATTTCTATCATACATGGAGTGCCACTTGGTCCAGAAGACGCAAATATAAATGTCATTAATGTCACAAGTAAAATCCCCCTTCTGTATGAAGATAAAATAGATGGATGTGTTTGTTTGAAGGAGAAGGAAAATAGTTTCACTCGGTGGCTGAAGAAGTATTTGGAAAATTCATCGATCTAGATGGTCTTCTTGTTGTTGTTCATATATAACTTCTCAAATCCAACCACTCTTTTTTGATAACTCGGATATAGAACAAAACATTTTTTTTCCTTAATATTTGGACTAAGTTTTGAAACTCCTCATTTGGATTTTATTGCAAATAAAATGTTGACTACATGATCACACATATTGTATGGAAGGACTAGGTAACCCTGGATGTCAACTATAAATTTTCCATGGCTTGTTGATTGTATTGGTTTACAAGTTGATAGTTTGGACGATACAATGGAAAACATGGGAATATAAGGCTTGTTGTCACTAGTGAAGGCTTATGGGTAAGTGATTTGTATGTAAATATTCTATGAGGTATTTTTGAATGTATGTTTGCATTTATGAGCTATTTGTTTAAATATGCATGCCATTGTTCAGACAAACAATTAAGGCTTTGTAAATGTTGTTGCTTCCTATGGAAAAATATGGAGCAAAATCTCTTGGTTCCATGGGGAATGATACACCTTTAGATATGATGTCAAATAGACTAAAAATATTATTTAAGTACTTAAAGAAGATGTTTGCTTAATTGACAGACCCTCCTTTTGATCCAATTCGTAAAGAAATTGTCACCTTAATGGAATTCATGATTGGTCCAGAAGGGGATCTTACAAAAACTAGTGAGAAGCAGTTCCATAGAATTTCTCTTAAAGCTCCTCTTCTTTCCATTGAGGAAACATAACCAATTAAAAAAATTAATCACTGAGGTTGGTATAGAAAATTTCTTGATATCAAATTTCCAAAAGAATGTGGTTCTACAGGATTGGAAGAGACCTTGGATAGGATATGCTTGAAGAATTGTCTTGTAATTTATGAAGGTTACAAATTACTAGTACTATTAGAAAGAGGTGGGTAATATAAATGCCTTTACTTCCCTAACTTGTCTATTATGGCTATTCTAATAGCCAAAGTAGGCCTTGATCATTGTTAATTCAAGGAGTCTATAGAGGAGAGTTGGGGTGTGAACTATCGAGCCTTGAATGACTTATTCCAGATATCAAAACAAAGAAATGATACCTTTATATATGAGGTTGTTTTTCAAATGATTGAAATATACAATGAACAAGTATGAGATACTAATTCTATTTCGCATTGACCCCCCAGGCACAACAGCTGCACTAGGAAGAATTGCAGATTAAATCTCAAATGGAGGGCCTCTTTGTTGAGAATATTTGGAAGCTTTTAATGATGTCTATGAGCAAAAGGGTATTACTGGAGAAGATTTCCCACTTAGCTACTGATATGGGTCTCCCCATGGATTTCAGAACTAATTTATGCAACAAGTATCCTGAATTTTTTGAGGTTGTTGATACATATTATGGGCTTGCATTGGAGTTAACTTCATGGGGTCCTACTCTTACAGTCTCTTTTGCAGAAAAGGCCTTGGAAGAAGATAATAATATGGATAGTGATCTTATACTTGATAGGCCTCAGAAGTTTAAGAAGTTAAATCTCGTTCAGTTCTAAGTGTTGTACCCACCATTAATTAAGAATGTGGTTGTTAAGGTAAGTGAGCCTATGGAAGGTAAATAGCAAAGATGGTAATTAAGTGGGACTAAAATTGTAGAGTATGCATATAAAGTTCCTATGGAGTTGAAGTGAATCAAAGGTCTCTGGGGTTTAAGTTAATCCCGTCCCGAAAAGGATAAGATAGTACTTAGTATTGTATTCTTTCCTAAAGCACTGGGTTGGGGCATCAGACAGAGTAAGTGTGGTAAGTGAGGTAGGTAGTGAAAGGTTGGTAAGGTGGGTTTTGAAATGGTAGTAGGATAAAGGTGAATGGCGATGTTACGTCAACCCAAGCAAGCCTTGTAAAGATCATATGGCTGTATTGAATGCATATAATTGGGCAGTAAGTTCAATTGATAAAAGACCAACCATAACATGGGTAGATATGCAAGAGAAAGTAATGCAAGTAGGCGCGGGTAAATAGTGAAAAGTTAAAAGTGCCAATCCCCTCCCCATTCGATCTAAGAAGTTCTAGGAATCATTTCCAAAGGCAGTTCCAACGATTCAAATACAAAACTGGTACTATCAAACTTCCATTCCATGCGGACGAAAAAGCTTGAAGAAGCTAAGAAACGTGAAGCAATGAAAGCCAGTGTGAATTCCTCCACACAAGCCAAAAATATGGGTATGAATTTTTTCTATTCAGCTTATGTGTGACTTCAACTGATGGCTTTTCCATTAGTTGTGGTGGCATACTATTATTTTGTGACATCAGGTTCTTTTCCTCCCTACTCCTTTTGGTCCATAGCTCCCAAATTTGGGCGTGTGTTTATACATTATGTATTGTGGTTCCCATGAACAGATATGGTGGAAAAACTATTGGAATTACCTTATGTGCACTTAGCCTTGGGTATAATTTCCTTAGTGGAAGCATTCCTATGTCACAAATTTCAAATATTAAATCTACTAGGAAACATGCAAAATGGGCCAATTCCCCTAAGTCTTGGGTCAAACCCATGAAGCAAGTAAACCAAAAATTCATTTTATTATTATTGACTTCATATTTACATAAGTACATAATTAGATAGTCATTATAATGAAGACCTACCTAGTTACATAGTTAGATCTGATTTGTTATACCTTCAAACTAGTTCTTTCTTTTAGTTGGTTCTTGCACTGTCAACTTCATAGGAAAGAATTCAGATTCTTTCAAACTCAATGTAAGAAGCTATTCCGAGATCCTCGAATGTAATATTTCACTATGTATACATATTACTATTTTGACCTTATTTTGTGCTTCGATTGTACATACTTTGTAGAAATTTGAATAATGGATGAGTTATTCACCGAGATTCTCCTGATCACACACTATTTTAGCTTCATGCATAATACAAAATCTCTTCTACCATTGATCATCACATGCGGAAATAAAATCAATTGCATGCACACATTAAAGCCATAAAAAATTCACACATATGAACACAGTATTTCATGGGAAAGCTTAAAGCTGAAAACCCCCAACTATCTGTATATTATACATGTCATGGAGATCATGTAACAATCATAGCACAAAGCTCTTTGCAAGCTCTCATGCACTACCTCCCTTGCTACACACTATCAAGCTAGATCTAGCAAAACTCATGCTCCAACCTTTAGCCACTTGATAGCCAACCTGAATTGCTTGTTTCAATGCTATGGGATGGCCTCTTTATATAGATAAACCACCTGGATTGTACTGCACAATCCTCATTGATTACTCCACCTATCTGTGTGTTGCAAATAGCAAAAGTATAGTCACAACTGATAGTTAACCTGCTCTTTCACCTATTTCTGCACTGGTCTCCACTGAAACTGTCCATGCACTGAAGTTAACTGATGTATTCTTTAGTTGATTTATGAGTTTATAATTAGTGAATTAATTAATAATTAATTCACACCACTCTCAGTAATTGTATCAATCAGTTAGACTAGATACAACTAGCTCAACTAAGTTAAACTGAACACAACTCCATTAACTGTCTCATCAACTCCACCAAACTCTGTCACATGAGTTCTAACTGAAATCAACCATGCAATAGCTCCACTAAACCCTAGGAATAACGTAATTCCTTCTGTCAGTTGCATGTGCCACATCTGTGCATCAAACTGAAGTGCTCCAAGAGGATAAGATAATGTTTAGAGTCCAAATATTATTAAGAGCTAATAATATTCAACATATCTATTTTTAGACTGGCAATCTAAAAATAGATTCTGCCCAATATGTATAAAAATAGAAATCCATCTATTTTTCCAACTTGACCAACCATCCACAAATAGCATCCCGCAACTTATAGAATATGCTCCATATGTCTAAAAATAGACATAGTCTAAAAATAGACTTTGCGACAAAAATCACCTGTGTGGCCCCCACCTAGTTTTGGTGATCACTTTCCAACTAGGATCAGGAATGATGTTTCAGGATGCCTCCTTCACCGTTTTTGCCATTTTCAACTCATCACCCATGTCTCCGACTTGAAATGACCATTTCTCGAGACCCTATGTGATACTATCATCTTAACCGAAATGGCATACTTCTCATCAAGTTGTGATGTGAGCACCCCAACTGCTGAAACCTTTCTCACTGTCGTAGCACGAAACAGTGATAGTTTTTTTACTATGGTAGTTCCAAATTGTAGTGTCATACTTATCATGTGATTGATTATTCCGAGGCTGTAGTTGACCTGTGATTATAACACTGAAGATCTTCACTGTAATATAGATTATACTGATATCTTTTTGTCACACCGAGCCTTAACTGTAAATACACCTTTATAACTCATTCTCCTCACTGTTATGGTATCGAAATAATCTTATAAGAGTAGTACTAAATTGAGGCAGAGGTAATTTCAACACTGTGATGTCATTAAGATTGAGATGTTACCGAGATCCTTCTTTTCATAGTGACAGAGATTGACCTTTCATGTGAACTTGCACCTAGCTTAATTATTGGACTGTCTTACTATGATTGGAGCCCTTTTGACATAGGTCCTTTTAGAATGTTTCTAATCCTTTCAAACTGCCATTGATTATAACCATAGCTCTGATACCATGTTGATAATTTAAGGGCTATAGATTAATAAAAACTCTATTCTTGATAACTACTTGTGAGCTTGCTGGGTTAATCCTTCATCAAGTCAATTATCAAAGTGCTTATACAAATGTAGAGACTAAATTGATCTTTCTTGTAACTAAGTATTTTGCAATATAGTTAGGAAGGTAAATTTCTGATTTACCTTCCTTACTTGAGGTTTCTGACTTTTACAATTCTCTCCTCAGAGATAACTTAATCATATCCTTTAGTCAATATCTCAATCTTCCACTTACTTCATCAATTACTAACCTTTAGTTGCTTCTGTAGAATACGTCCTTCAGTTACCATGGAAGTTGTATCATTCAGTGATTCCTTTAGATTAGTCTGCAATAAAAACTGTTAGATTGTATTTGCTATCTTTCAAATGTTGTCACCTTTATAAAACAGTGAAAAATTGGAGCTGCATAGTTCATTAATTGTTCTAGACTTAGTTTCATTTCCATGTTTCCAAATATTTTAGATGGAGTTATCCCAATAGAGATTGGCAAACAATCCATGCTTGAAATGCTAGATGTTTTAAGGAACTTTCTCACTCATGAGATTCACAAGGAGCTAGGAAATTTCCATGAGAATTATGTACTTGTGTTCACAAATCCGCTGGACTACACCCTTGGAAAAAATTATATTGATTCTAAGCCTACTAGTGGTTTATCAAATAGTGAAAAATTGGAGCTCAACTATTTTCAAGGAGATATTCCTGCCGAACTTATCACACTTCCTCGTGTTAAGATTATTTTTGCTTTACAGAAAACTCAAAATGGAACCTTCCCTAAGTGTTGGGGTGAATGTAGTAGCTTGCAGATCCTTAATTTGTGTCAAAATATTTTGACTAGTCGAATTCTTATAGTTTTGGGTAGATGCAGGAACTTGTATTTTCTCGCTTGAGAGGCAAGCAACTTAGAGGGATGATTCCTGAATTTCCAGTTTCTTTTATGTTTTTATTTAATATTATTGGAAACAAATTATCTAGCAACATTTCAACTTGCTCGAATAATATCTTCACCAAACCACCACTACTTTCAATAAATGAGTTTTTCAATAGTTCGCAAGCTCAGGTCACCTTTGCTGCTCTTTATTCATCTCTCTTTATGTGTGGTCTTGGGGAAGAAATACAGATACTTCCATTCTATATAATCTCTTTGTGTGTGGCCTTTGGGGAAGCAATCCAGTCACTTTCATTCTATCTAAGGGTCTAACGGTGCTTCATGATTTCAAACAGTAACAAATTCACTAGTTTGCTTTCTCCACCACTAATAGATGAAGGGATAATGAAAGAACAACCATCTTATGGATTATTATTAAATGACAACCAATATTTAGGGAATATTTATAGCTCCATTTTTTCTTCATAATAGATATTTCAGAGCATTGCCTTGAATTCCAGGGCAATCAAATATCAGGGGAAATTCCTGCGAGGTACTAGGGAATTATAAATCATCGAAGTGCGTAGAGACCTCACATAATCAAATTAAAGGATCAATATCATTCACCCTTGCGAATATAACATCATCAACGCCCTCTGCCATATGCTATGAGTGCTCTAGCATATATTCCACCATTCACATAGCTTCTAGCAATTAACATGTGGGAGCTCATACGTTTTCTCATTATATAAATCTCAACGAATTTTTAGCTCTGGATTCTGTTAGCACTCAAATCTGCCACAGGCTGAAGAAGGCAAAACTCGAGGCAACATCAAACCAACCTTAGCCTCGTAGCTAGCCCTACGAGGACAGGAGAGGGCTCTCTCCGGGTTAAACTCAGCGAAAGATCTTCAAAGGGGCTAAGATAACCGATAGTAAATGCTGATCTTAGGCTAGTAAACTGATAGAAAGGGGTTTTTAAATAAATGATGGGGTTTTCTGGGCTGTGTGAGGCAAAGACAGCAAGAGCAGAGATTAAATAAAGAATGCAGATTATCTCCTGAGGCAAGGTAAGCATGAAGTTTAGCAATTAAATTGAGATAAACGGAATGACAAGACTGCTGAGAAGTCGACAAGGGCATAGAAGATGGATCCTTGTCGAACAGAAGAAAACATTAAACTATGAATATTTCCTCAAGACAGAGCAAATAAATTGAATTCTGCCTTTCTCACTTAGAAACATTCAATATTGAAATGGCGATTAATGAACTGTGAACATAACGATGACATATGAAACAAAAGGAAAAACATTTGCTAAATTCCAAGCCACAAGAATCTCAAAAAACAGAGCTGTATCTCTTCATTAAAATCTCTGTCTAAGACTGTACAGTAAAACTCTAATTTTCTCCTACACTAGCTCTCAGAACTCTCTCCTCTTACAAATGATTTTTTAATGCATTAAATAAACTATGAGAAGTGCTAACTAATCGATGAAAATAAGGGACAGTTACATCAATATTCATGAAAATAGGAAGACTCTGCTTTAAAAGGAATAACGTTATATTTGTTTGTTGATGACCAATGATTTGATAGAACCTGTAGCTAGAGTTTATGAGCTGCAGCTCGAAGACCCCAAAATAGACCACAAATTCAATTTCCTTGCTGGGATAGTTGTCTGCTTTTTGACTTTTGAATTTTGATTGCCACGTTATTTTTACCATTTGAAAATCTCTGGAGCGCAGATCTTTAACTGTTCGAAAATCTCTGCTGGCCATTTCAAAGACACAAACTGGAGCGTAGATCTTTCAAATTGCAACTGAATGTCAAAATAGGCAATTTTTTCCTATTTTTCTGTTGTGGTCGATGTCATCGTTGTAATTTTGGTTTTCAGTCTTTAAATGTAAATTTTCCACCTGTCATTTGAATAAAACTCGTTGTTACAGCATTCCATGCGTATTTAACAAATGATTGATGTAAGCTTTTGTATGCTTCTGGCCAGTGTAACAGCTGCATCTTTGCATAATCGGCGAGGCATTATTTCAGCACGAAGAATATTTTGACATAGTGGCTCTGGCGTTGGACTTCTTTGAATAAGCTCAAACAGGTGGTTGACTGACTTGGAAAATACAGTTTCCGTGCCATCAATATGCACAACTGCAACTCTAGAACTCGAATGCCGCTCCAAATTTTGTATGCTTAATTTATCATCAACTAGAAAAACAGTCTCTGGAATTCCCTTTCCAAAACATATGTCTTTTTAGTGTCATAACAGAAAACATATCAATAACTTCCTCACGCAATGCTTGTTTCCCAATATCAATACAACCATGAAAAAAATCTACTGAGCAAAGGTTAAAACATGTTTGCAGGCAGCTGGAGACGAATTAAAACGAAACTGGGCGCTCAACACGACCTTTCTGAATTCTGCTGGCAAGTGGGTCGCTCACCTCTGAGTGGGTCGCTCACGTTGTAATTTAACACTGCGAAAATCACCCAAGTGGGTCGCTCTGCCCAGGTGGGTCTCTCGCGCCCAAGTGGGTCGCTCGAGCTCCACAACCCAGTCCAGAACTATGAAACCTTGCACATGGCCTTCCAAAACTTGACTTCGGCCTCCAACTTCACTAATCTGATTTCACGGCCATAGCATTTGCAAATTCCACCCATGATCATAGATTCATTTTTTAAAATGCGCTGGCACACTGTCTAACCTCTGCACATATCATCAATCGAGCCACAGAAAGACCAATTTGGCCAAAGCAAATGCTCATTGATCGTTGTGTAATACAATCACAACTTATATAGCGACAACATAGAATTCGACCACTAATAGATTCCAAACTACAGCCTTGGCCTAATGAAAGTGAGTGAAATATCGCTCACACTTGGTCCAGCAGTGATTTAATTTCACATGAGGATGGAAATTTCGACCCAATACTCTTAATGGAATTCTGCCCAGGGTCAATGTTCCTATCCTGCAATTTCGTCCTCCCTTTCACAGGAACATTAAGCTTTACCAAACAATTGTGTTTCATAAAGACAATGTAGTGCATATAATCCTGCAAGTCCCTGCGAAAATAAATCTCCACCAACCATGTGACTTATGACACGGTCATACAATGTCTGCATGAAAAAAAACTAAATCTTTATCTGTAGGCCTAGCCTCATGGATGAAAGAAAACTTTCAGCCACACCAGATAACAACATATCTTTAAAGAATGATTTCAAATCTTGCTCTAAAGAATTCCCTGCATAATGTAAATCCATGTGCCAAGAAGTCTGCAGCAGAGGTTAAGAAACAAGGCCGTAGGTATATGCTTGTCAAGTGATCAAAGTATGCCTTTCATTCCAGCGATTCCTTGACTAAATAACCAGATCTGAACAACCAAATGTATGGAGAGCTGTATAACCAAATGACAACTGTAATAAGACAGCTTCTAGACCAGATCAAACAAAATGGACATGATCGTCGATGATGTTATTACCAGGCTTTCGTTGCAGATAGAGCCGAGCTGGCCAGCGGGTGAAGAGCTGGAGAATTTGATACATATTCTAAAAAACCACATTTAATGATTTCTTCTTCAAAACAGGGTTTTGAAGAAGAATCAATCCTGCATTATTTACAATGACATTCTTGAAATGAAGACTTACTGAAGCTTCCTCTAGCCTACCTCTGAAAACTAAACCCTGAACTGCAGAATTACTCTTTAATGACTGCAAATAAGGAGAACTGAACCTTGGTGAATTTGATTGCAGCAGTCTGACAAGACGGAGTCTAACATTGGCTCCAATGGGGATGAGGCACGCTGCTTCTGGAGGTGCCAAGAACCGCAGAAGCCAGGAGAGCATGCGTCTCCATCCATTGGGCTATGGAATCATGATCAACTTATTAACCGAAAACTGACTGAAATGACTGAAAAACTGACTCGAAAAACAATAAACCAAAACTGCAATGAAACTGGAACAAAATGCTGCCTCTGGCTGCTTATTTATTTACAAAATCTACCCTACTTTGCTGCAGAGCCAATAGATCAAGTAATACTGTAATGCCAGATCAACCATTCAAGTAACTGTGACAAGGATGCTGCTTGAGAGTGCTTCCACCAGGACACAGATGTAATTGCTGGAAGCCATACATGCACATAATGAGTCTGGTTATGTAAAAGACAATCTGATCTATCTTTCAAACTGAAAAACATTTCCATGTACATCGCAATAGGATCACAAAAGCCAGACTCTTTTTGCTGCCCCAACTCTACAATACATACTTCCAGCTGCACACTGTCAATGCAAACATCCGTAGGCAGCTCTATTGTTTCTTGTTTTGAAGGAGGGAGAGTTTCCAAGAACTTTTTGGGATCTCGGAAATCATATGATTGGATCTGATCATTTAAATATTGAATCTCCTTCTCAATTCTTTCAACAACTAACTCACAGAAACTAGTTTTAGTTTCAAGAGGAAACTTCGGAGATTTCAAACATTGAAGCAAGACAATAAAAAATTCTTCATTAATTTCAAAATCCACTAACTGATTTCTAACTTCTTTTACAGCTTCACACAGCGTAGGGTTTTCCACATACCCTACCATTGCATGAGTGGATCAGCGAGCACTGGAATCTCTGGATCGAGTTTGGAGTCGCCAGGTGAATGTTTCAGCCTTCATATGTGTCCGACTGCTGTCCACCATCAACAATCAGATCTGCAACTTGATTTCATGTACTGGGGCAAGACAATCTACAAGTCAAGTGTCGCGTTCACAAGCAAACCATCTTCCCCAGTATGGTCGCCACTATGTTAGCGCTTGAATCTACCTTAGGCTGAAATAAGGAAAAACTCAAGGCAACATCAAACCACGCTCAGCCTCGTAGCTAGCTCCCACGAGGACAGGAGAGGGTTTCCTCCGGTTAAACTCGCCGAAAGATCTTCAAAGGGGCCGAGATAACCGATAGTAAATGCTGATCTTAGGCTAGTAAACTGATATGAAAAGGGATTTTAATGAATGTTGGGTTTCTGGGCTGTGTGGGGCAAAGACAGCAAGAGCAGAGATTAAATAAAGAATGCAGATTATCTCCTGAGGCAAGGTAAGCATGAAGTTTAGTAATTAAATTGAGATAACCTTAATGACAAGATCGTTCTGAGAAGTCGACAAGGGTATAGAAGATGGATCCTTGTCGAACAAGAAAACATTAAACTATGAATATCAATACAGAAAGCAAATAAATTGAATTCCTACTTTCTCACTTAGAAACATTCAATATTGAAATGGCAATTAATGAACTCGTGAACATGTGTGATGACATATGAAACAAAAGAGGACACAAATGTTAAATTTCATACCACAGGAATCTCAGAGGTCAGAGCTGCATTTTTTAATTAAAATCTCTGTCAAAATCTGTACAATAAAACTCTGTTTTTCTCCTACACTAGCTCTCAGAACTCCCCCTACAAATGATTTTTTAATGCATTAAATAAACTATGAGAAGTGCTAACTAATCGATGAAAATAAGGGACAGTTACATCAATATTCATGAAAATAGGAAGACTCTGCTTTAAAAGGAATAGCGTTATATTTGTTTGTTGATGACCAATGATTTGATAGAACCTGTAGCTAGAGTTTATGAGCTGCAGCTCGAAGACCCCAAAATAGACCACCAATTCAATTTCCTTGCTGGGATAGTTGTCTGCTTTTTGACTTTTGACTTTTGATTGCCACGTTATTTTTACCATTTGAAAATATCTGGAGCGCAGCTCATTAACTGTTTGAAAATCTCTGCTGGCCAATTCAAAGACACAAACTGGAGCGTAGATCTTTCGAATTGCAACTGAATGTCAAAATAGGCAATTCGTTCCTATTTTTCTGTTGTGGTCGATGTCTTCATTCTAACTTTGGTTTTCAGTCTTTAACTGTCAATTTTCCACCTGTCATTTGAATAAAACTCGTTGTTACATCGTTTCATGCGTATTTAACAAATGATTGATGTAAGCTTTTGTATGCTTTTGGCAAGTGTAACAGCTGCAGCTTTGCATAATCGGCGAGGCATTATTTCAGCACGAAGCATATTTTGACATAGTGGCTCTGGCGTTGGACTTATTTGAATAAGCTCAAACAGGTAGTCGACCGACTTGAAAATACAGTTTCCGTGCCATCAATATGCACAACTGCAACTCTAGAACTCGAATGCCCCTCCAAATTTTGTATGCTTAATTTATCATCAACTAGAAAAACAGTCTCTGGAATTCCCTTTCCAAAACATATGTCTTTTTAGTGCCACAACAGAAAACATATCTATAACTTCCTCACGCAATGCTTGTTTCCCAATATCAATACAACCATGACAAAAATCTACTGAGCAAAGGTTAAAACATGTTTGCAGGCAGCTGGAGGCGAATTAAAACGAAACTGGGCGCTCAATCACGACCTTTCTGAATTTTGCTGGCAAGTGGGTCGCTCACCTCTGAGTGGGTCGCTCACGTTGTAATTTAACACTGCGAAAATCACCCAAATGGGTCGCTCTGCCCAGGTGGGTCGCTCGTGCCCAAGTGGGTCGCTCGAGCTCCAAAACCCAGTCCAGAACTATGAAACCTTGCACATGGCCTTCAAAACTTGACCTCGGCCTCCAACTTCACTAACTTATTTCTCACGGCCAGGCATTTGCAAATTCCACCCATGATCAGAGATTCATTTTTTTTTTAAATGCGTTGGCACACTGTCTAACCTCTGCACCTATCATCAATCGAGCCACAGAAAGACCAATTTGGCCAAAGCAAATGCTCATTGATCGTTGTGTAATACAATCACAACTTTATATAGCGACAACATAGAATTCGACCACTAATAGATTCCAAACTACGGCCTTGGCCTAATGAAAGTGAGTGAAATATCGCTCACACTTGGTCCAGCAGTGATTCAATTTCACATGAGGATGGAAATTTCGACCCAGTACTCTTAATGGAATTCTGCCCAGGGTCGATGTTCCGATCCTGCAATTTCATTCTCCCTTTCACAGGAACATTAAGCTTTACCAAACAATTGTGTTTCATAAAGACAATGTAGTGCATATAATCCTGCAAGTCCCTGCGAAAATAAATCTCCACCAACCATGTGACTTATGACACGGTCATACAATGTCTGCATGAAAAAAAACTAAATCTTTATCTGTAGGCCTAGCCTCATGGATGAAAGAAAACTTTCAGCCACACCAGATAACAACATATCTTTAAAGAATGATTTCAAATCTTGCTCTAATAGAGGGGCCGAGCCTTCAGATCAAGAACTGCTTCAAGAATTCCCTGCATAATGTAAATCCGTGTGCCAAGAAGTCTGCAGCAGAGGTTAAGCAACAAGGCCGTAGGCATATGCCTATCAAGAGATTAAAGTATGCCTTTCATTCCAGTGATTCCTTGACTAAGTAACCAGATCTGAGCAACCAAATGTATGGAGAGCTGTATAACCAAATGACAACTGTAATAAGACAGCTTCTAGATCAGATCAAACAAATGGACATGATTGCTGATGATGTTTTGTTTTCTTTTGTTTGTGCTTTTGCAGAGATAGGAGCTGAGCTGCTGCCTTTTGAAGAGCTGGAGAATTTGATACATATTCTAAAAAACACATTTAATGATTTCTTCTTCAAAACAGAGTTTTGAAGAAGAATCAATCCTGCATTATTTACAATGACATTCCTGAAATGAAGACTTTCTGAACCTTCCTCTGGCCTGCACATGTTACTGAAATATTTCTGAAGACTGACCTTACTCTTTAATGACTGCAAATTAGGAGAAATGAACTTTGGTGAATTTGATTGCAGCAGACTGACAGGACGGAGTCTAACAGATTCCTCAAAATTTATAAATTGTTAACCCACTAGTTGAGTAATAATGTAAAATTAAAGTGTTACCCAATTCAGTAACAATGCAAACTATTGACTGTTAAATATTGACTGTTCTAGAATTTGGCAGTTACATCAATATGTTGTTAATGCTTACATTTTTTTAAGTGATAGCCCTTGAAGAATGGTGGACGAAAAAGCTTGAAGAAGCTAAGAAACGTGAAGCAATGAAAGGCACTGTGAATTCCTCCACAGAAGCCAAAGATACTGGTATGATTTTTTTCTATTCAGCTTATGTGTGACTTCCACTTATGGATTGTCTGTTAGTTGTGATGGCATAGTATTTTTTTGTGACATTGGGTTCTTTTCCTCCCTGCTCCTTTTTGTCCACAACTCCCAAATTTTGGTGTGTGTTTATACATTATGTATTGGGGTTCCCATGAACAGAGATGGTGGAAAAAGTATTAGAGACTCATTGCGGCCCTGTGTTGGAGGAAGTTGGATTATCATTACCTCCCGAAGCTTCAAGCAAGGATAGTGGAAAGATGCTGGAGGATGGAACTGAGATCAGTAATGAATATATGGGAAATCTTAGTTTGGTGTTTTCGCTTTTGATTTCTTGGGATTTTGACTACTAGGTTAGCATCACAAAATTATTTTATCCTCTTCACTGCATTATGTCTTGAGAGCATGTTTTACAATGTATTCATATAGTAGTCTTATCTATTTTTAAGTTTATGAATTGAGGATTATGGTTTCCTGACAATTTCTCTAGGTTCCTTTTTTCAGCATATTTAAGGTTATTGTTATGTTGCTAAATTTAACAATTTGATTACTTATATGCGGGAGAATGAAATTTAGCATTTTGCAGTGAAGAACTGTTAAAATTCAAAGTATTTTGTTTTAACATCTGTTTTCTTTTCCAACTTTTCCCAGGTGTGTTATTTTTGAATGAGTTATATTGTTTCTTTGTTCAATTTGTCTAAGGGAAGCAAGGGTTTGGAGAATCCTAGCTTAAAATGGTGCAATTAAAGCCTGATGCATAGTTTGATATTATTTCTGCAGAAGATGGAATCATACCTGGAAGGCCACTTCCTTCTGAATGCCATGCAGAACCACATATAGACTATGATGGAGCGACAGTTAAATGGGGTCTGATGCACCATAAAGAAAGTGCTGCAGATTGTTGTCAGGATTGCTTAGACCAAGAAAAAGGTGAAAATAAGTGTAACATTTGGGTTTATTGTCCATTTGAACTTGGTTTCTATTCTCCATATATATATCAGCACAAGTATCAAGAATGTTGGCTAAAGTAGGTAGAATTCTCATGCTTCCTCCAAAACTCTAGCTATAAATTTTAAAATTGTATATTTATTTTTAAAACTGGAATATGTTAAAACATATTAACATGAATGTTTATTTTGTTTAAAATTACGCAAATTCACAACATATATATGTAAAGGGAGAAAAACAGAAAAGTAAAAAGAAGAACCTATGTTTTCATTTAAAACAAAAATCCAATACATATTCATATTAAGCTTAGATCCAAACAGAAAAGGTCAAAACATCTAGTGTTGTGTAACCAGCTCCAAAAATAGAAGAAAAGAGATATCAATGCCTTAGAAATGAGCCACTTCGAGGGGGAAACCTCCAATAGATTGCATAAATGAAAATTCTTGGATGATACAATTTACAAAACCTCCTTTCTATATATAGGAGTCCATGGGGCCATAATGTAATCCTAGTGGGCCACAATGTAATCCTAGCCGACCTAACAATAATAATTTAAGGGCACAATAATAACAAAATGGGGGTTACAAGGGTACAATAATAACAATAAGGGGGTTACACTAACAACAATAAGGGACTATACTAGTAATATAGGGACCTAACATGCCCCTCTCCTTCAAAAAGTGTTGTCCTCAACGCTTGAGTAGCTCTGGGTGCTTCTGTATAAAATTCTCATCCTCCCATGTAGAATCTTCAGTGGGTAAGTTCTTCCACTTGATGAGATACTCTGAAATTGATCGATTCCGTAGTTGTCGAGTTCTTGTTTCCGTGACCGCTTCCGGTTCCAATATGATTTTTCCTTCCTCATCAAGTTCTGGAAATATTGTTTGAACTGAATATTTTCACCTATAACCTTCTTTAAGCATGAAACATGGAAAACTGGATGTACTCGCGAAGAAGCAGGAAGCTCCAATTTGTATGCCATAGTACCAATCTTTTGCAACACCTTGCAAGGACCATAGTACTTTGGCGATAATTTATTATCCTTCTTAGCTTGCTTGAGGGACATTTGTTTGTATGGTTGTAGCCATAAAAATACCCAATCTCCTACATCAAAACTTCTCTCGCCGCGATGTTGATCTGCCTGTTGTTTCATTCGATTTTGTGCCAAATTCAGGTTATCCTTTAAGAGTTGGAGAACTTCTTGCTGATGCTCGATGTGATGTTCGACTGCTTGAAACTTCGAATTTTCCCTTAAAGATGATGTAATCGATGGTGGATGATATCCATAAAGTGCCATAAATGGGGTCATTTTTGCTGCAGTATGGAAGGAAGTGTTATACCACCATTCAGCGAGAGGTAACCACTTGACCCATTGTGTTTGTTTATAAGATACAAAACAACGAAGATATCCTTCCAAACATTTATTTACTATCTCAGTTTGACCATCAGATTGAGGATGATAAGATGAGCTATGAGCTAATTGAGTACCCAAACAAGAAAATAACTCCGTCCAAAAATTTCCATTAAAAATGGGATCTCTGTCAGTCACAATAACCCTTGGGCTTCCATGTAGCTTTTGAATTCTGTCCATAAATGTAGTAGCAACTGTACTTGCTTTAAATGGATGAGCTAATGCACAAAAGTGTGCATACTTTGTAAGTCTATCAACTACCACCATGATGACATTCTTTCCTTCAGACTTAGGTAAACCTGTGATAAAATCCATTGAAATCTCCTCTCAATGTTGACTTGGAATGGATAAAGGTTGTAGAAGTCCCGGTGTCTTAATTGTCTCCACTTTATTCTGCTGGCACACCAAACATTCCGCCACAAACTTTTGAATATCAGATTTAAGGCCATCCCAAAAAAATTATTTCTTCACCCTGTGGTAATTCTTTAAAAATCCTGAGTGTCATCCTAAAGGAGAAGTGTGGAATTCTAGAAGAATATTTTGTTTTAGTTGGGAATTATTACAAAGATATAAGCGATCTTTGTACCATAAGGAATCATTTTTCCAACTAAATGTATCAGATGTACTAGGATCTTGCTGCAACTTTTGAATGAGTGTCCATACTTCTTTGTCCTTCTTCCATTCATCTCTTGCTTCAGTTATCCAATCTGGTTCGATAATAGAAATGGCACAAAGCAATGCTTCCACCTCTTCATTCTTTCTTGAGAGTGCATCTGCAACAACATTAAGCTTTCCTTTTTTGTAGATTATTTCAAAGTCATAACCCAACATCTTTGTGACCCATTTTTTCTGCTCTTCTGAAGATAGTCTTTGTTCTAAAAAGTGTTTAAGACTATCATGATCAATTTTTACCTTGAAGTGTCTTGCCATTAGGTAAGTTCGCCATTTCTTTAGTGCATGCAGTATTGCTAACATTTCCTTCTCATAAATAGGTTTCTGTAAATACTTTCCTTTGATTGGATGACTTTCAAAAGCAATGGGTCTTCCTTCCTACATTAAAAATGCACCAATTCCATTTCCTGAGGCATCACATTCTACAATAAAGGTTTATGTGAAGTCTGGCGTAGCTAAGACCGGTGCTAGGCACATTGCCTCTTTAAGATGTTCAAAGGCCTTAGTTGCTTCAAGAGTCCATGAAAATGCATCTTTCTTCAATAATGTTGTTAGACGTGCTACTATTCGCCCATAATTCTTAACAAACTTGTGATAATACCCTGTTAACCCGAGAAATCCTCGCAACTGCTTTATGGTTGTGGGGACTTTCCATTCCTTAATGGCTTTAATTTTGTGAGGGTCTACTTTAACACCCTCGTGAGATATAATATGACCCAGATATTCCACCTCTTGTACTCCAAAGAAACATTTGGATGTTTTTGCATAATTGTTTCTCCTACAATAGTTTGAGCACCCTGTCAACATGTTCAACATGATCCTTCCAAGACCTGCTGTAGTTTAGTATATTATCAAAAAATACTAGCACAAATTTTCGAAGGAAGGGTTTGAAAATGGAATTCATCAACCCTTGAAATGTATAAGGTGCATTGGTAAGGCCAAAAGGCATGACCAAAAATTCATAATGACCCTCATGAGTTTGAAATGCTATTTTTGGAATATCTTCAGTCTTCATTCTAATTTGATGATATCCTGAATGAAGATCCAACTTGGTAAAATAAATTGCTCCATGTAATTCATCCAATAATTCATCAATCACAGGAATGGAAATTTATCTTTAATGGTGAGCTTATTGAGCTCCCTATAATCCGGACACATTCGCCATGATCCATCCTTCTTGTGTACCAATACTATAAGAGCAGAGAAAGAACTTTGACTAGGTTGAATTATACCCGCCTCTAACATTTCTGCAATCATACGTTCAATTTCGCTCTTTTGGACATAAGGATATCTATAAGGCCTGATGTTTGGAGGAACACTTCCTGGAATCAAATGAATAGCATGATCATGATCACGAATAGGTGGGAGTCCTTTGGGAGTTTCAAACACTTTGGAATGATTGTCCAAGACTTGTTGGAGATCTACAGAAATAGATGATTTTGATGTTGGAACTTCTAGTGAGCATAATTGTGCAATTACGCCTCGCTGTTCTTTCTTTAGAAGCTTTGTCATGACATTAGTGCTTATTATCCTTCCTGGCTTCCCCGCAATACCCCGTAATTCGACTTCCTTTCCTTCTGAAAAAAATTTCAAGAAAAGTTCTTGAAAATTAAAAGCTACCGTCCCCAAAGATTGTAACCATTGTACTCCTAGTACAACATCAGCATCTCCCATAGGAATGGAAAGCATTGGACTAGTCAATACATATTCCCCCATGGTTAGCTTGATATTATGGCATTTTCTAGAGCAATTTATAGTTCCTCCATTCGCAACCATCACTTGACATTCTGGTGCTGGGTATAGGAAACAATTTAATTCCTTGGCTACCTTACAATGAATAAAATTATGGGTGCTACCCGAATCAATCAACACTATTACCCTTTTCTTCTTGATCTGTCCTACTATCTTGAGAGTTTTAGGAGTGGTAATTCTAGCCAGTGCATTACATGATATGGTCGGATTCATTTCTTCCTCTTCTATGGCTGGTTCCTGGTGTATATCCTCTTCTTTTTCATTTTCTTCTTCTTCTTCACAATCTATGTAAAATAATTTCTTTTCAGCACACTTATGACCTTTAGTGTATTTGCTATCACAACTGTAGCAAAGCTCTTTTGCTCTTTTTTCTTCCAATTGTTGTGGTGTCAACCTTGTAGGTTGTGGAAATCTAGGCGTAGCAACACTTCCTTCTTTATAGAATTGAGTGGTAGGCTTCCTTGTCGCCATAATTTTACATTCAACTTTTCTTGCCAACCTGAATGCCTTCTCCAATGAATCTAGTTCCAAAACGCGAACTTCATGTTGGATGTTATCCTTTAAAGTGCCTATGAAGAGATCGATCCTGTGTTCCTCTGGAATATCAGTTACCCTTATATTCAATTTTTGGAAGTCCTCAATGTGCCGCCCCACTAAACCCTTTTGTTTGAGATTTATCAATTGGCTAAAGAAGGTGTTGCTCTTTGTATCCTCATAATGTGCTATCATTTCCTCCGTAAAAATTGACCTAGTGACAATTTTTTTACGGGAGCAAAGCCATCGATACCATACAAATGTATTTTGTTCTAAATGTAAAGTTGCAATGCGTACCTTTTGTGTGTTTTGCACGTTAAGGAGATCAAAATATTGCTCCATCTGTAGTATCCATGTTACAGGATCCTTTCCATCAAACTTCCTCATATCCATTTTTGGAATATGGTGGTTCTTCCTGCCAACATTAGAGTTTATGAAATCATGATTAACATTGATTTTGTTCTCATCATAAGGTTCTTCTACTATCTTTTCACCATTAGGAAACATTTCTTGTATCAACTTTTTCAAACCTTCGATGTCTATTTTTAGATCATTCTTCATGTTTTCCATGTTGTATTTCATGTCATCCATCTTAGCTTCCATGCCAGCTTCCATGCCATCCATATTAGCTTCCACGCCATCCATCTTAGCTTGCATGCCATCCATCCTAGCTTCAACACATTTCTTCAAAACTTCCATTTCATTTTTTTTTGCTCTTTGTGAGAGTGAAATTTTTTGCACTTGCTCTTGTAATTTTGATAGATCATGTTGCAATTCTTCATCTTCATGAGTCATAGTAGAGCCTTCTGAAGGCTTAATGGGTGTTGAATTATTTTTATAGGACATATTTTAGAACCCAATACTGATATCTATTCTACAATATGCCCTTGGAATCAATTCAAATTGATTCTTCAAACAAGACTTATGCAATTCGGAAAAAAAAATACACACCTTTTTCTTGCTTTTGAGGAGCTCGATATTGAAATTGGATTATCTTTGTGATTGCATCACTTCAATATTTTATTTTCAGTACCAACGTAGCCCTCTGAATTATCTTTCTAATGCCACAGGTCTGACCTGATTTGGATTCTCCAAGACAAATTTGTGTCCAATCTCCCACAATGACCTAATTATGGACTGGTTCAGTAGAGCGAACTTGTACGACTTGCCACGTGTAACTGTTTCATCCTTTGTCTCTGAAATTGATATCCAAGAAACTAGAGTCCGTGTAATTATGACCAATTTTTACGATACTCCAATCCGATGCCTAGAGAGAGAGTTATTGAAATTTTCCCATGGTCACCACTTTGAGATGAAATTCAGGAGCTTGAAAAAGCACTACCTTCCACAGACCATATCTCCAAAAATATTGCGAACCAAGCTCTGAAATTTTTTGATGACTTTCTTCAGGATTTAAAATTCACACCATAAGAATTTCAGATTCTGAACCTTCGTAGAAAAAATTTTATAGCGCAAATTCCACGATGACCTGTTTAGGAGCCTAAACAAATACCTAACTTCCACAGATCATATCTCCGAAAACATTGCGAACCAAGCTCTGAAATTTTTAGAAAATCTTCCTCAAGATTTCGGCTTTGCACCTTAAAAATTTCAGCTTTTGAAACTTCGTATAAACAAATTTATAGCGAAAATTCCACGATGACATGTTTGGAGCAGCGAAACCCTAGAATCCAAAGCTCTGATACCAAATGTTGTGTAACCATCTCCAAAAATAGAAGAAAAGAGATATCAACGCCTTAGAAATGAGCCACTTTGAGGGGGAAACCTCCAATACATTACATAAATGAACAATTCTTGGATGATACAATTTACAAAACCTCCTTTCTATATATAGGAGTCCATGGGGCCATAATGTAGTCCTAGTGGGCCACAATGTAATCCTAGCCGACCTAACAATAATAATTTAAGGGCACAATAATAACAAAATTGGGGTTACAAGGGTACAATAATAACAATAAGGGGGTTACACTAACAACAATAAGGGACTATACTAGTAATATAGGGACCTAACATCTATCCCCATTGGAAATTTTTCCACATAAAAAGACACCAAATACTGCCCGCAACATGGATGCTGAGTGAGCTATTATCAAATGACTATCATATAAACCACAAAATTGAAATTTTGTTTTTGTTCTTATTCAAGTTTGAGTTTATTTCAAGACTGCTACAGTCTATGGTCATGTGCGATTATGAATTATATGTTGAGAATTTAAGGGCTATAGATTAATACAAATTCTCTTCTTGATAACTACTTGTGAGCTTGCTGAGTTAATCCTTCATCAAGTCAATTATCAAAGTGCTTATACAAATTTAGAGACAAAATTGATCTTTCTTGTAACTGAGTATTTTGCAATATAATTAGGAAGGTAAATCTCTGATTTACCTTCCTTACTTGAGGTTTCTGACTTTTACAATTCTTTCCTCAGAGATAACTTAATCATATCCTTTAGTCAATATCTCAATCTTCTAGTTACTTCAAAAATTACTAACCTTTAGCTGCTTCTGTAGAATATGTCCTTCAGTTACCTTGGAAGTTGTATCATTCAGTTCTTCCTTTAGATAGGTCTGCAATCAAAACTATTCTTGTATTTGCTATCTTTCAAACGCTGTCACCTTTAGACTTATACATAGACAATCTTGTCCTTAGATATGATTTGTTATACCTTAAAACTAGTTCTTTCTTTTAGTTGTTTCTTGCACTGTCAACTTCATAGGAAAGAATTCAGATTCTTTCAAACTCAATGTAAGAAGCTATTCCGAGATCCTCGAATGTACTATTTCACTGTGTATACATATTATTGTTTTGACCTTATTTTGTGCTTCGATTGTAAATACTTCACTGTACATGTCTCTGACTTCTGTTGACCATTTCTGTGAGACCCTATGTGATACCATCAAACTGAAATGGCATACTTCTCATCAAGTTGTGATGGCACCGAACCAGTGAGACCTTTCTCACTATGGTAGCATGAAACAGTGATAGATTTTTTACTGTGGTAGTTCCAAATGTAGTGTCATACTTATCATGTGATTGATTATACCGAGACTGTATTTGACCTGTGATTATAACACTGAAGATCTTCACTATAATATGGATTATACTGATATCTTTTTGTCAACACCAAGCCTTAACTGTAAATACACCTTTCTAACTCATCTCCTCACTGCTATGGTATCGAAATAATCTTATAAGAGTAGTACTGAATTGAGGCAGAGGTAATCTCAACACTGTGATGTCATTGAGATTGAGATGTTACTGAGATACTTCTTTTCATAGTGACAGAGATTGACCTTTCTTGTGAAATTGCACCTAGTTCAATTATTGGACTGTATTACTATGATTTGAGCCCTTTTGACATAGGTCCTTTTAGAATGTTTCGAGTCCTTTCAAACTACCTTTGATCATAACCATAGCTCTGATACCATGTTGAGAATTTAAGGGCTATAGATTAATAAAATTATCTTCTTGATAACTACTTATGAACTTGATGAGTTAATCCTTCATCAAGTCAATTATCAATGTGCTTATACAAATGTAGAGACAAAATTGATCTTTCTTGTAACTGAGTATTTTCTAGTATAGTTAGGAAGTTAAATCTCAGATTTACCTACCTTACTTGAGGTTTCTGAATTTTACAATTCTTTCCGTAGAGATAACTTAATCATATCCTTTAGTCAGTATCTCAATATTCCAGTTACTTCAGCAATTACTAACCTTTAGCTGCTTCTGTAGAATACATCCTTTAGTTACCTTGGAAGTTGTATCATTCAGTTCTTCCTTTAGATAAGTCTGCAATCAAAACTATTCTTGTATTTTCTATCTTTCAAACGTTGCCACCTTCAGACTTATACGTAGACAATATTGTCCTTAGATCTGATTTGTTATACCTTCAAACTACTACGTAATTCTTGTTCTTTCTTCCACCTTTTGTTAACTTCAAACTTGACTGTAATTGTTACTTAAATATCCGCAGTACCTCAGAGACAGATCTGCAAATCTGTTCTACCCCAGACGTTAACTTAATCTTTGCTCCCTTCTTTACGTTGTATTGCCGCAGTAGAATCCGCAAAACCTTCTTCTTTTTTCATATTGTATAACCTCAGTATCATCCACAAATATGTTCTCTTAACTGCAGCATATGTAGGGTATATATAGTAGTTCTAGCCAAGTAATTAAGCCGACCTTATAGCCATTAAGTAGGCCGACTTTAACATTTGTTTGTAGGCCGACTTCATCGGCATATCTTCAACGTTTGTAAGCCATTTTTCTGCAACATCCTGGAGGGTATTCTTCATGCCTTTTACATGAATCTTAATTACACTTATGTACCTAATAGACATCAAGAATAATTCTATAGACCTATAATAAGAATCTTGCTCATGAAACCCATGAAGCAAGTAAACCAAAAATTCATTTTATTATTATTGACTTCACTTTACATATTAAGTACATAATTACATAGTCATTATAATGAAGACCTACCTAATTACACTCTTCAACTTTATAACTATATATAATTTTGATGTTTCTAGGTTGGAGATTGTACTATTTTCATTGGAGGATGATACTATTGATGCGCCCAAGGCTCTTGAGTTACTTGGTAGGATTCTCACAAAACTGGTTGTTGAAGGGATATTATTTATTCAAGATATAGCAAGGGAAATCAAGGATAGAAGTACATAGCCAGGAAGCTTATTAGAAGCAAGGGGATTTTGAGGTATTTCTCAAGAAGAAAATTTCAAGGTAGTCTTCTCACAATTTTAATGCCTGATCAATTTTGTGGTTTATTTGTGATCTCTCATGTTGACAAGTGAATGGTTGGTTAGTTTTTAGCTTGTGCTCACATTTTTTGGTTCCTGAAGCTTGAGCACTTTATAACAAAAATAGGCAAAGTCAAACAACACAAATGGTCCACTAGCTCTCTTTTCATTTGCTAACATTATAACGAAGTTTTATTAGAGGCACTATTTGTTTGTTTGTTTTGGTTAGAAAAGGGTTTTCTCTTGGTTTTATGTGATTTTCAATTTATAGTATGTAGCATTTTGAGAAATGGGAAAGAATAACGTGACATTTATTTTGCAGAAATTGATGTTGAAGGAAAATTGCTTTGACATTGTTGATGTTAAGGTATATGTTGTATAAACTATTTATAGTCTAATTTATGTTATATTCTAGTGTTCCTTGTCTTTAATTTCTTACACTACATTGTATTTTCTTTTGTTTTCAGAAAATGAAATCAGTATTGATGGTAAGAAGCATATATTGAAAAAAGAGAAGAACAATAACATTGGAGCGGCAAATGCAAAAAGAGAGAGGAGAATTGGTTTGGTGATACCCTTAGAGCCAATATCTTGCATAAGACACACATATAAATACTGATGATCAAGTCTTCAGAGCTGGTGACTTCACCTGTAATGCCTTGACAACACAACGATAATGTTTTGAAGTGATGAAACATCATTTCATGTGTAAATTGTAGTCTGTTAGGTCCCTATATTACTAGTATAGTCCCTTATTGTTATCAGTGTAACCCCCTTATTGTTATTATTGTACCCTTGTAACCCCCATTTTTTTATTATTGTGCCCCTAAATTATTATTAGTCATATTAGGATTATATATTGTTGCAGGCCTCACCACCAGATTATATTACATAGCCATATGGACTCTGTTAAGGTAGAATGAGGTTTTGTAAATTGTATCATCCAAGAATTGTTCATTTATGTAATGTATTTGAGGTTGCCCCCTCGAAGTGGCTTATTTATAAGGCGTTGATATCTCTTTTATTCTATTTTTGGAGCTGGTTACTCAACATTTGGTATCAGAGGTTTTGGATTCTAGGGTTTCGCTGCTCCAAACAGGTCATCGTGGAATTTTTTCTATAACTTTTATTCTACGAATTTTCAAAAGCTGAAATTTTTAGGGTGCGAAGTTGAAAGCCTGAGGAATATTTCCTAGAAATTTCAGAGCTTGGTTTGCAATATTTTCGTAGATATCATTTGTGGAAGTTAGGTCTTTTTTCAGGCTCCTAAACAGGTCATCGTGGAATTTGCGCTATAACCTTTTTTATACGAAGGTTCAGAATCTGAAATTCATATGGTACGAAGCTAAAATCTTGAGGAATGTCGTCAAAAAATTTCAGAGCTTGGTTCACAACATTTTTGGATATATGATCTGTGGAAGGTAGTTCTTTTTCAGGCTCCTGAATTTCATCACAAATAGGTGATCGTGGGAAAAGTTCAATAACTCTCTCTCTGGGCATCAGATTGGAGTGCCGTAAAAATTGATCACAATCACATGGACTTTAGTTTCCTCACTATCAATTTCAGAGACAAAGGAAAAAACAGTGACATGTGGCAAGTCGTACAAATTCACTCTACTGAACCAGTCCAGAATTAGGTCATTGTGGGAGATTGGACACAACTTTGTCTTGGAGAATCCAAATCAGGTCAGACCTGTGGCATTCGAAAGATAATTCAAAGGGATACGTTAATACTGAAATTCAAATATTGAAGTGCTGCAATCATAGATATTATCCAATTTCAATATCGAGCTCCTCAAAAGCAAGAAAAAGGTGTGTATATTTTTTTTTCTTTCCAAATTGCATAAGTCTTCTTTGAAGAATCAATTTGAATTGATTCCAAGGGCATATTGTAGAATATATAGCAGTATTGGGTTCTAAAATATGCCCCGTAAAAATAATTCAACACCTATTAAGCCTTCAGAAGGCTCTTCTATGACTCATGAAGATGAAGAATTGCAACATGATCTATCAAAATTACAAGAGCAAGTGCAACAAATTTCACTTTCGCAAAGAGCAACAAAAAATGAAATGGAAGTTTTGAAGAAAGGCATGGAAGTGAAGATGGACAGTTTGAAGAAAGGCATGGAAGCTAATATGGATGGCGTGGAATCTAAGATGGATGGCATGGAAGCTGGCATGGAAACTAAGATGGATGACATGAAAGACAACATGGAAAACATGAAGAATGATCTCAAAGAATACATCGAAGGTTTGACAAAGTTGATACAAGAAATGTTTCTTAACGGTGAAAAGATAGTAGAAGAACCTCATGATGAGAACAAAATAAATGTTAATCGTGATTTCATAAACTCTAATGTTGGCGGGAAGAACCACCATATTCCAAAAATGGATATGAGGAAGTTTGATGGAAAGGATTCTGTAACATGGATACTACAGATGAAGCAATATTTTGATCTCCATAACGTGCAAAACACACAAAAGGTACGCATTGCAACTTTACATTTAGAACAAAATACATTTGTATGGTATCGATGGCTTTGCTCCTATAAAAAAATTGTCACTTGGTCAATTTTTACGGAGGAAATGATAGCACATTATGAGGATACAAAGAGCAACACCTTCTTTAGCCAATTGATAAATCTCAAACAAAAAGGTTTAGTGGGGCAACACATTGAGGACTTCCAAAAATTGAATATAAGGGTAACTGATATTCCAGAGGAACACAGGATTGATCTCTTCATAGGCACTTTAAATGATAACATCCAACATGAAGTTCGCATTTTGGAACCTGATTCATTGGAGAAGGCATTCAGGTTGGCAAGAAAAGTTGAATGTAAAATTATGGCGACAAGGAAGCCTACCACTCAATTCTATAAAGAAGGAAGTGTTGCTACGCCTAGATTTCCACAACCTACGAGGTTGACACCACAACAATTGGAAGAAAAAAGAGCAAAAGGGCTTTGCTACAGTTGTGATAGCAAATACACTAAAGGTCATAAGTGTGCTGAGAAGAAATTATTTTACATAGATTGTGAATAGGAAGAAGAAAATGAACAAGAAGAGGATATACACCAGGAACCAGCCCCAGAAGAGGAAGAAATGAATCCAACCATATCGTGTAATGCACTGGCAGGAATGACCACTCCTCAAACTCTCAAGATAAAAGGACAAATCAAGAAGAGAAAGGTAATAGTGTTGATTGATTCAGGTAGCACCCATAATTTTATTCATTGTAAGGTAGCCAAGGAATTAAATTGTTTCCTATACCCAGCACCAGAATATCAAGTGATGGTTGCAAATGGAGGAACTATAAATTGCTCTGGAAAATGCCATAATATCAAGCTAACCATGGGGGAATATGTATTGACTAGTCCAATGCTTGCCATTCCTATGGGAGGTGCTGATGTTGTAATAGGAGTACAATGGTTACAATCTTTGGGGACGGTAGCTTTTAATTTTCAAGAACTTTTCTTGAAATTTTTTTCAGAAGGAAAGGAAGTTGAATTACGGGTTATTGCGGGGAAGCCAGGAAGGATAATAAGCTCTAATGTCATGACAAAGCTTCTAAAGAAAGAACAGCGAGGCGTAATTGCACAATTATGCTCACTAGAAGTTCCAACATCAAAATCATCTATTTCTGCATATCTCCAACAAGTCTTGGACAATCATTCCAAGGTGTTTGAAACTCCCAAAGGACTCCCACCTATTCGCGATCATGATCATGCTATTCATTTGATTCCAAGAAGTGTTCCTCCAAACATCAGGCCTTATAGATATCCTTACGTCCAAAAGAGCGAAATTGAACGTATGATTGCAGAAATGTTAGAGGCGGGTATAATTCAACCTAGTCAAAGTTCTTTCTCCGCTTCTGTAGTATTGGTACACAAGAAGGATGGATCATGGCGAATGTGTCTGGATTATAGGGAGCTCAATAAGCTCACCATTAAAGATAAATTTCCCATTCCTGTGATTGATTAATTATTGGATGAATTACATGGAGAAATTTATTTTACCAAGTTGGATCTTCGTTCGGGATATCATCAAATTAGAATGAAGACTGAAGATATTCTGAAAACAACATTTCGAACTCATGAGGGTCATTATGAATTTTTGGTCATGCCTTTTGGCCTTACCAATGCACCTTCTACATTTCAAGGGTTGATGAATTCCATTTTCAAACCTTTCCTTAGAAAATTTGTGCTCGTATTTTTTGATGATATACTAATCTATAGCAGGTCTTGGAAGGATCATGTTGAACATGTTGACAGGGTGCTCAAACTATTGCAAGAGAAACAATTATATGCAAAAACATCCAAATGTTTCTTTGGAGTACAAGAGGTGGAATATCTGGGTCATATTGTATCTCACGAGGGTGTTAAAGTAGACCCTAACAAAATTAAAGCCATTAAGGAATGGAAAGTTCCCACAACCATAAAGCAGTTGCGAGGATTTCTCGGGTTAACAGGGTATTATCGCAAGTTTGTTAAGAATTATGGGAGAATAGCAGCACCTCTAACAACATTATTGAAGAAAGATGCATTTTTATGGACTCTTGAAGCAACTAAGGCCTTTGAACGTCTTAAAGAGGCAATGTGCCTAGCACCGGTCTTAGCTACACCAGACTTCACAAAAACCTTTATTGTGGAATGTGATGCCTCAGGAAATGGAATTGGTGCAGTTTTAATGCAGGAAGGAAGACCCATTGCTTTGAAAGTCGTCCAATCAAAGGAAAGTATTTACAGAAACCTATTTATGAGAAGGAAATGTTAGCAATACTACATGCACTAAAGAAATGGCGAACTTACCTAATGGGAAGACACTTCAAGGTGAAAACTGATCATGATAGACTTAAACACTTTTTGGAACAAAGACTATCGTCAGAAGAACAGCAAAAATGGGTCACAAAGATGTTGGGTTATGACTTTGAAATAATCTACAAAAAAGGAAAGCTGAATGTTGTTGCAGATGCACTCTCAAGAAAGAATGAAGAGGTGAAAGCATTGCTTTGTGCCATTTCTATTATCCAACCAGATTGGATAACTGAAGCAAGAGATGAATGGAAGAAGGACAAAGATGTATGGACACTCATTCAAAAGTTGCAGCAAGATCCTAGTACATCCGATACATTTAGTTGGAAAAATGATTCCTTATGGTACAAAGATCGCTTATATCTTTGTAAGAATTCCCAACTAAAACAAAAGATTCTTCGGGAATTGCACACTTCTCCTTTAGGAGGACACTCAGGATTTTTAAAAACTTACCACAGGGTGAAGAAAGAATTTTTTTGGGATGGCCTTAAATCTGATATTCAAAAGTTTGTGGCGGAATGTTTGGTTTGCCAGCAAAATAAAGTTGAGACAATTAAGACCCCGAGACTTCTACAACCCTTATCCATTCCAAGTCAACGTTGGGAGGAGATTTCAATGGATTTTATCACAGGTTTACCTAAGTCCGAAGGAAAGAGTGTCATCATGGTGGTAGTTGATAGACTTACCAAGTATGCACACTTTTGTGCATTATCTCATCCATTTAAAGCAAGTACAGTTGCTACTACATTTATGGACAGAATTCAAAATCTACATGGAAGCCCAAGGGTTATTGTGAGTGACAGAGATCCCATTTTTACTGGAAATTTTTGGACGGAGTTATTTTATTGTTTGGGTACTCAATTATCTCATAGCTCATCTTATCATCCTCAATCTGATGGTCAAACTGCGATAGTAAATAAATGTTTGGAAGGATATCTTCATTGCTTTGTATCTGATAAAAAAACACAATGGGTCAAGTGGTTACCTCTCGCTGAATGGTGGTATAACACTTCCTTCCATACTGCAGCAAAAATGACCCCATTTATGGCACTTTATGGATATCATCCACCATCCATCACATCATCTTTAAGAGAAAATTCGAAGGTTCAAGCAGTCGAAGATCACATCGAGCATCAGCAAGAAGTTCTCCAACTCTTAAAGGATAACCTGAATTTGGCACAAAATCGAATGAAACAACAGGCAGATCAACATCGCAGCGAGAGAAGTTTTGATGTAGGAGATTGGGTATTTTTACGGCTACAACCATACAAACAATTGTCCCTCAAGCAAGCTAAGAAGGATAATAAATTATCACCAAAGTACTATGGTCCTTACAAGGTGTTGCAAAAGATTGGTACTATGGCATACAAATTGGAGCTTCCTGCTTCTTCGCGAGTACATCCAGTTTTCCATGTTTCATGCTTAAAGAAGGTTATAGGTGAAAATATTCCAGCTCAAACAATATTGCCAGAACTTGATGAGGAAGGAAAAATCATATTGGAACCTGAAGCGGTCACGGAAACAAGAACTCGACAACTACGAAATCGATCAATTTCAGAGTATCTCATCAAGTGGAAGAACTTACCCACTGAAGATTCTACATGAGAGGATGAGAATTTTATACAGAAGCACCCCGAGCTACTCAAGCGTTGAGGAAAACACTTTTTTGAAGGAGAGGGGCATGTTAGGTCCCTATATTACTAGTATAGTCCCTTATTGTTATTAGTGTAACCCCCTTATTGTTATTATCGTACCCTTGTAACCCCCATTTTGTTATTATTGTGCCCTTAAATTATTATTGTTAGGTCGGCTAGGATTACATTGTGGCCCACTAGGATTACATTATGGCCACATGGACTCCTATATATAGAAAGGAGGTTTTGTAAATTGTATCATCCAAGAATTGTTCATTTATGTAATGTATTGGAGGTTGCCTCCTCGAAGTGGCTTATTTCTAAGGCGTTGATATCTCTTTTCTTCTATTTTGGGAGTTGGTTACTCAACATATTCCAACTAATATAAAGTTGGAAACTCATATTGTAATACTATAACATTTCATATAATATAATTGATGTGGTTGAAATTATTTATAGTTGCACTTGATGTTGTTTAGTATTGCAATTAAAATATGCGACTTTGTGTTTTCATATTAGATGAACATGCACATTGTATGACATTTTTTAAATCATACAAATTAATTTATGTTGATTAATAATGAACACAAATAAAATGAATATACGACTAAATTAGTCATTTATAATGATTATTAATGAAAGTAAATGAAATGAATATAAACTACTAAATTAGTTGTTTATATAATGAATAAATGGCTACTGAAAATGATAAATTTGTAACTACAAATGATGAATAAATTTTGCATATATATGACTATTAGTAGCTAATTTACAGTATCTTATAACACGACTAAAATTTAGTCACATTTTTTCGGTCATGAATTGGTTTCAAATGATGACTAAAATTTGCATATATATGACTATTAGTAGCTAATTTACAGTATCTTATAACACAACCAACATGTTGGTCATAGTTCTTTGGTCATTAATTGGTTTTTTTGGGTGATCATATAGTAATATATTTTGTTGTATATTTGGTCATTAATTGTGACATTTAATGACCAAATCAAAGACCAAATGAATGATTAAATGAATGACTAAATCAGTGACCAAATGAATGACTAAATCAGTGACCAAATGAATGACTAAGTTAGTGACCAAATCAATGACTAAATCAATGAACAAATCAATGACCAAATATACAACTAGATAACAAAATTGAGATAACCAATTAATGACTAAGCTAAAAACGACCAAAAGTTGGTTGTGTTATAAGATACTGTAAATTTTCTACTATTGGTCACCGACCGAAAAATAGTCATTTATATGCAAATTTTAGTCATTTTTTTAGTAACAAATTAGCCATTTTGTACTAGTGTTTACACATATTTTTAATTTCTTCATAATTCTCCCAAAACGGACAAAAATACCTTGCCTCAATAAATTTGGGTTCCTCCATTGAATCCACAGAGTAAATGAGTTGAGTTAATGCCAACCCATCATGTGTAGATGAAATTTTTTTCTTCATACTATAAGACTTTAGCACAGTGAAATCAGGCCACCATCTGCCCTTTTCTATCTCAGCCCAAACAATCGTCTTTGGTTCAGAATCATTGCTTATGTTATTCTCATATGACTCAGAATCTCCATTAGCATATTCTTGCCCCACTCCTACATTTCCACATATATTAGAAAAATATTCATTTCTTTGAAAACAAGCACGTGATTCCACATGGTCATCAGCATTTGTATTTGGTTCAATGTGCATGCAAGAATTAGAAAGACCTAGTTTAGTTTCCTCATGTGAAGCAACACAAGTAACATTCAAAGCATGACATGCACTTTCATCACAACACCAAGATTGCCTGCATACTTGAATATTCTCTATCCTCTTCCACTTTTTGCAGTTGATACATTGCACCCATTCTGTTGATCCTCACTCATCTGATGCTGTTGCATTTCACCTTTGTCCCCAATAGGAACAAAAACAACAAGATCCATGCCAGAATCATCAAGCAGATAGCCTTCTTTCTTGTCCCTATTGACATCTCCTTTATTTCATATGCTCCTTTTTATTTTCTTTTTATAACTCTTTTCTCCAAATGTTTCTTCAAGAAATTCACGTGAACCACCTTCTTGACTGCTAGTTATATATTGGATACATCCTTTAACCTGATTTTGTACAACATCATGTTGTCCTTTTCTTGAAATCTTTAGACCTGTCAAATTTATTTCATGATCTCTAACAACATCTGTGAAACCTCCAGTTTGAACATCATCATCTATACTATTGCCATTTGTGTCCTCCAGAACTTTAAACTTGTACATTTTCCCAAATCTTCTCTCAAACGTTGAGTAACTCTCTTTAACTAAATCTTGTTGTATATATTTCTTGTTATGAATCCTACTGCTTCTATGAACTTTCTCTTTTTTATTTTGACCATTCTCAACCTCTTCTTGGTCCTCCAAACCTTCTAATTCAGTGACGTTAAGCCCTGAAGTTTGATTGTGAACACCAACAAATTTAGCTGGGAATTTGACAGCTGTTGGAGTAGGCACATAATCCTGCTGCAATTCAGCTTGATTCTTTCACTTTCTATTTATTCGAGTGAATTCCCTATGTTCGCTACTTTTCTCAAACAAAATCAAACTATTATCTGTGCCATATTTTCCTAAAACACCTAGGCCACTTTTCGTGTTTTGTTCCAAATCTTGCAATCTTCCATCATTGTCCAGCGACTCTAGCTGCAGTGTCACATGCTCCCCCATTTCCCTATTCTTATTGCTTATTACACTTCTATCAATGGCAGTGGAAGCATCACATACCTTATTCTTTGTGATTTCTCCTTATTATGGTTCCTTATGATAAACTTAAACTTTGTTGGCATAGATTGTTTGTACCTACGTGCATCTAATATTTTTTATGTAGAGAAATTATTTTGGTCACCATCCACCATAGTGTATGTCGTCTTAGTAATATTTACTTTTGAAAATTCTTCTATTGGAGGAACCTTGCAGGTTTTTTAGAGATCACTGTCTTCCCATTCCATGCATATGTAATACCAAGAGAACGGTTCCTGGCCACATTCTCTCTTTTTTATCTCCTCATGGTTGGGAGTGACATTATAACACAATCACCATATCAGTCCAACTCGGAAGATATTCCAGGAACCTTTTTATCATTCCTTTCATTTAAATTCTACACATATTTTCAACTCTCTCCTTCCAAGCCATGCCCAAAAGGAATGTTTGGTTGTTCTGAACAATTAAATTTTATAACAGTGCAACTTGAGGATCCAAGTTTCAAATTTATTTTCCTCAATAGATGACGCTGAAATTAAATCTGCTCGAGTCAACCTCTCCGCCCCCGAGAATTCAGCGACGTCAAACCCTTCGACACTATGCGACCATACAACGTGACAATATCACATACGAAATACCTACCAACTATCCAAAAGAGCGATGTTGACAAAAACCTCATAAACAAAAAAGCCACACATTTACAACACTTATTTATGGCCCCAGGAATTGAACTCATCACTTTCAAAATTTTCCAGATTTCAAGATCCCCCTCCCTCTTTCGGCGGAATACCATGGACGTCTAAATAATCAGACCTTGGACCTTCTCATTTCTGCGCTGGCTTGGAGCCACTTGCTCTTCTTATTTTGAGCTTTTAAATGGAAAATTACTACGGTGAAAGAACAATCACTTTTATTTTTGGTTCGTGGGCGCCAGGAGAGGAAATGCATAAACTTCATCAACTTTGGCAGGGGTGCATACGGTCGGCAATAGTGAAGAAAAATGGTCCCTAGGGGGCACTGTAGCCGATTGACAAAGGATGGGATAACCTAAGCTAGAATGGTCCACTACTCAATTGTGGATGACTAATCAGTAAAATATTATTCCACTAGGACAATTGCCGAAGGTTGTGGTGGACATTGTAGGAGTTAAAGTCTATGAGGATTTTGAAGTAATCTAGATTATGGATGACACAAACCCTTACCCTGCGCTCTTAGGCCTGGACTGGGCTATTTACATGGGAAGTATCATCAATTTTAAAAGGAGAAGTATGATCTTTGAAAACGAGGGTACGCAGGTAATAGTCCCCTTGGATCCAGCATAAGGTGAACGATATACCGAACCAATGCGTGAGGAGGATGTTGATCACATTTACAAACTGATTGCTCGGGACGATGATTGGATCAACCCTATGACTGATGGCATGCTATGTTGGTAAAAAGACAACGAATTCCTCTTAGACTCAATGGAGAGATATAAAATTGGTAGAACCGATTGCATGATGTATATGCGCTGCAGTGTCTTAAGATCACAAAGAGCTTCTGATGCATCTCCTCAGAGGTAAGAGAACTTCCCTACTTTGATGGTTCTGGTAGTATTAAGGAATTTATTAAAGAATTTGAAATGGATGTCCCTGAAGAACGAAGTTTTTGGGCCCTTGACTTGGCTATGCGCACAATCCTTGTGCGGTGGTGGGAATTATAAGGAAGCTTTTTCAGGATTGGGAGGAATGCTTAAAAATGATGATCCTACAATTCGATCCTCCAGTCAACCCACCCATGGAACTCTTCTCAGGTTGAGGGGATCTGTGCAAGCACTTTCCTATCTGGATGGAAGTATGGAATGAATGGGTCCATATGTTTATTCATGCCTTAGGACCAATCCCCACCACCCGGTATTTGGATGTAGAGCTACACCAACACACTCGTCACTGGGGTACAATGGTCGAATATTTCATGATGACATTTGGTTTGGTAGGAGGAACTGAGAAACTCGATGAAGCCCTGCAAGATATAGATGCTCTAGTATTTGATGAGTCCTTATCTAGGCGATAATGTGTTGCGCGAGCTTGGGATGCGCAGATGCAGTATATACCAAGGTTGATAGGACCAAGGAAGATGCAACTAAGCTAAAGGACCCTACCCTTGAAGAACCAAAATTCCTACCTTAAAAACTACCAGCAACTGAGGAGCTACAAGAATCAACACCATCTTTGATTTGAACCTAAACAATATTATTATATCCAAGTATTTCCCTAATCACAATGACCAGTAGATTCTTCTCATGGATTATTTCTCTCATTCTATCTATTAGTAAAATCCACAAAATGTATCCCTACATTTGAATCTTGGGAAATAAACATATAATTGTTATCATTTAAAATATCCATATCTCTTGGAGCCCAAAAATCCATTTGCTTTAGATAAGCTTTATCTATAACCTCAAAAGAAACCCTATTATAAGTTGAAGGGCCATTCTGTCCTCTTGAGTCTTGACAAAGTATGATGGAATGAAATTGGGTGAAAACCAGATCCAGGTTTGCCATGTCAGAACTTCATTAAGATGATGAAATTAGTTTGAAGACATCCACCATACAAACTAGGACCACCCATACTTATCGTTGCCATCTCTCTTTCATCATCAATACTAACATAATGAGGACCTATAACCCATGGAGGCCAATGGTCATCATTGCAATTTAATTGATTAGAATAATTCCATGTCAGCATCCAATGTGGCCATTTCTTATTATGAGAATTACCACATCCGAAAATGGCATCATTCACATAATTTTGAAGAAGTCTACAAATTAGGTCAACATAATTTTTTTCACATTTACAACTTCCGTCACATTTGTTGGTTCTTGAAGCTTGAGCACTTTCATAACAAAAATAGGAAACGTCAAACAACAAAAATATCCACTCTCTTTTCATTTTCTAATATTATAATGAAGCTTTATTAGAGGCACTGTTTGTTTGTTTGTTTCGGTTAGAAAAGGGGTTTCTCTTGGTTTTATGTGTCTTTAAATTTATCATATGTAACATGTTAAGAAATGGAAAAGAATAATGTGTGACATTTATCTTGCATAAATTGATGTTGAATCAAAGGATACATAGTTTAACCAAGCTACAATTCGCTTTGGTAAAGACAGAGGAACATATTAAAAAGCTGCCTAAGAATACACCATATAAAAATTTTGAACATAAGTAATATATGCATTTTTATTTTGAAGATATGTTCTTTTTTTTTACCTAAGGTATCACAACAAGAAAAATATTGATATTGTAGAAATTGTTTGAGGACCTCATTGAGGTATATTTTTTTTATATCCTACATGATTGATACCTTCTCATATGTTAGGAAGGATTTAAATATGAATTAATATGTTCACGAAACAAATTAGATTCAAATTTTATAGATATAAAAGATAAAAACAAATGTCAATGTCTTCGTTTGATTTTTACTTGACTCTGTTGTGGGCAGGTTACAGGAACTGTGATTGGAAACATGATGGGGAGACAATGAATAACACATCTTGGATATGATTCATTTGTTGTTAGAGATCCTTTAGGCACGTGCGCCATCAACTTTGTGAATCTTTATAGTAGGAATTCATATGTATTTTAATGTTCTAATTATTTCACCTCAGGGTTATTTTGGGAAAGAAAATGTTTTAGGAATACCAGACATGACATCGGTGGACATGTAAACAATTTTTTATAATTGCAATTTCCATTCCATGATATCCTCTCTTTATTGTTTGATTATACTTTGGACGCTTCTTATGATTTTGTTTTGTCGTTTAACTGTGAAATTGAAAATACTAGGTATCATGTCCATTTAAACAACAACCAAAACTTGAAGATGAAATTAGTATTACACGATATTTATTGGAATCCTTATAGCTATTTTGTGTTAAAATATTTTCATGAATATCAGAAAAGTTTAATTTCATGTTGTTATTTGAACACATGTTGTTTATATACTTGACCAATTTCATGCATTAGAAAATGAAATTTTTTTGCGCATAAATGACAAGGATTAAATATCACACCTCATATTATTTGTTTTCACAAGTTATCTACAACTTGAGCCTTTTAGCATATAACTTAGTTGACATGATTGTTCCTAAGCTTTCCCTGAAGGTTGAATACTAAGTTACTGAGGTTTTCTTTTCTATACATGGTGAAATTTTATTTGCTTTATTTATACAGGTCATCTGGCCACATTATAGTTGCCACTATTGCCCAACTGAAGAAAAATTGTTCGAGTTTCTTACTTGTATGGGGAAAAATGGTTTTGACATTGCTGATGTTGAGGTATATGTCGTATAAACTATTTATAGACAAATTCACTTTATATTCTAGTGTTTATTGTCATTTATGTCTTACACTCTACATTGTATCTTCTTTTCTTTTCAGAAAATGAACTTAGTATTGATGGTAAGAAGCAGAAATTGAAGAAAGAGGAGAGCAATAACATTGTACTGACAAATGAAAAAAAAAAGAGAGAAGAGAATTGGTCTGGTGATACCCTTAGAGCCAATGTCCTACATAAGACACACATATAGATACTGATGGTCAGGTCTTCAGAGTTGGTGAATTCACCTGCAATGCCTTGGCAACACAATGATAATGTTTTGGAGTGATGAAACATCATTTCATGTGTAAATTTTAGTCCAACCAATATTAAGTTGGAAACTCATTGCAATACTTTAACATTTAATATAATATAAGTTATGTGGTTGAAATTATTTATAATTGCACTTGATATTGTTTAGTATTGTAATTAACATATGCAACTTTATGTTTTCATATTAGATGAACATGCACATTGTATGATATTTTTTAAAATATACAAATTAATTTATGTTGATTAATAATGAACACATAAAATCAATTTAAAACTACTAAATTAGTAGTTTATATTGATTAGTGATGAATACAAATAAAATAAATATACGACTAAATTGGTCATTTATAATGATTATTAATGAAAGTAAATGAAATGAATATAAACTACTAAATTAGTCGTTTATATAATGAATATGAAACTACCAAAAAAGAAAAATGACCACTGCAAATGATAAATTTGTTATTACAAATAATGAATAAATTTTGCATATATACGACTATTAGTATCTAATTTACAGTGTCTTATAACACGACCAAAAATTTAGTCATATTTCTTTGGTCATTAATTAGTTTCAAACGATGACTAAAATTTGCATATATATTACTATTAGTAGCTAATTTACAGTATCTTATAACACGACCAACATTTTGGTTATATTTCTTTGGTCATTAATTGGTTTTCTCAGGTGATTATATACTAATATATTTTGTGGCATATTTGGTCATTAATTGTGACAATTAATGATTAAATCAATGACCAAATCAATGAATAAATTAATGACCAAATCAGTGAATAAATTAATGACCAAATATACTATTAGACAACAAAATTGAGATAACCAATTAATGACTAAGCTAAAAATGACTAAAATTTGGTCGCTTTATAAGATACTGTAAATTAGCTACTATTGGTCATTGACTGAAAAATAGTCGTTTATATGAAAATTTTAGTCATTTTTTTAGTAACTAATTAGCTATTTTGTACTAGTGTATTTACAGACTCAAAGGGAACACTCAAGTCAATGAAGCAGCGATTGTATCAGAAAAATTAGAAGAATGTTCTCACCTATGGCATCAACAGTTGGATCACATGAGCGAGAAAGGTCTTCAGGTATCGATGAATCGCAGGTTGCTTCCCGATTTGAAATCCTTGAAGTTGGAATTTTGTAAACATTTCGTGCGTGTATGGAAAACAATGTAAATAGAGATTTAAAACTGGAAGTCATAATAGTAAAGAAATTTTGGACTATATTCATTCTGATCTTTGGGACCATCTCCTACCGTGTCTTATGGAGGTGCATTATATTTATTAACATTTATTGATGATTTCTCCCAGAAACTTTGGGTCTATGTGTTGAAAAATAAATTTTATGTATTTAATTTTTTTTAAACAATTTAAATTTATGGTGGAAAAGAAAACAGACAAATCAATTAAATGTTTAAGAACTAACAATGGCGGTGAATTTACTTCTTTATAATTTGAACAATATTGTAAGGATGAAGGGATTGTTAGACATAAAACTGAACTATTTATACTCCTCAGCAACATGGCATTGTTGAAAAATGAATCAAACTCTTATGGAAAGAGCCAGAAGTATGATCAGCAATGCTAACCTACAAAAGGAGTTGTGGGAAGAAGAAATATCTACTACTTGTTATTTAGTTAATAGATCACTTTCTATTTCCATAAATTGCAAAAATCGTGAAGAAGTTTGGCTGGGCCAGTCTTGTGATTATTCAAATTTGAAGATTTTTGGTTGTAATGCCTATGCTCTTATTCCTAGGAATCAACGATCAAAGTTAGATCCAAAATAAAAATGTTGTCTTTGTTGCGTATGATTATGCAGTGAAATGATATATGTTGTGGGATCCTTCTTCACGGAAGATAGTAATTAGTAGAGATGTAACATTTGATGAATATTCTCTTCTAAAACCAGATGTTGGAAAATTTTAACAGGAACACGTATCGCCAAATCAACAAATTCAATTGGAGACTAAAATTATTCCAGAAAGTCGGAAGGAAGGAGAGACTTCTGAAGAAAAAGGTGAAGAGGCAAAGGAAACTGTAGAGGTTCCAGAGCCTGTTCAACAACCAGATTATTTAAGAAGGTCTACAAGGGAAAGGAGAACACCTAACATGTATGCAGATTTTGCTTCATCCTTTACGTTGATTACTGAAGATGGGGAATCTTCTTGTTATCAGGAAGAAGTGGATGATGCAGATAGCGAGAAAGGGAAAAAGGCCATGGAAGAAGAAATGGATTGCTTAGCCAAGAACAATATCTGGGATCTTGTAGAACTTCCTGAAGGGAGAAGTGTTGTTGGGTGCAAATGGGTCTTCAAGTTGAAGAGAAAATTCGATGGAAGTATAGATAGGTATAAGGTGAGGCTGGTTGCAAAAGGGTATTCTCAGGTTGAAGGTATTTATTTTCATGAGATTTTTTCACCAATTGTAAAACTTGTTTCTATTTGTACTGTGTTAGCACTAACTGCATTAATTGACATTCAGTTATAAGATTTAGATGTTAAAACAAATTTTCTTCATTGTGATTTGGATGAAGAGATATATATGGATAAGCCAAAAGGTTTTGTATAAGGTCGCAATAGAAGATTAATTTTCAAGCTCAGGAAATCATTGTATGGCTTCAGGTAGTTTCCCAGGAAATTGTACAATAATTTTGACTCCTTCATGGCGAGCCAAAATTTTATCAGAAGTGAGTATGATCATTGTGTATACTTCAAAATTTCCAATGGAATATTAATTATCTTGGTGTTGTATGTTGACGATATGCTTATTGCAAGAAAAATCATGGAAGAAATCAATAGGTTAAAGGCTCAACTCTCTAAGAAATTTGATATGAAGGATCTTGGAGTGGAAAAAAATACCTTGGGAATGGAGATAAACAGAGACAGGAAGAATGGTAAGCTTTGGTTATCACAGCAGAATTATGTGGAGAAAGTACTTGGAAAGTTTGATATGAACAATGTGAAACCTGTTAATGTTCAATTAGCTTCCCATTTTAATATTTCTTTGGTTTTGAGTCCTATAACTAATGAATAAAAGAAGTATATGTCTCATGTACCTATGAAAATGTAGTAGGAAACTTAATGCATGTGATGGTATCTACAAGACCTAACATTTCACATGTAGTTGGAGTTGTTAGTAGGTTCATGGAAAATCCTGGGGAAGAACATTGGCAAGCAGTGAAATGGGTGCTTCAGTATTTGAGAGACACAATTGACCATTGCATCATCTTTGATGGTTGTGAAGGATTAGTCTGTGGATATGTGAATGTTTATTATGTAGGTGATTTGGACAAAAGGAGGTCTACTAAAGGTTATGTGTTTACTCTTGTAGCTGGAGCAATCAGATGGATGTTAAAGCTTGAAGAGACAATTGCTTTGTCTACTATTGAGGCAGAATATATAGCTGCTTTAGATGCCTGTAAAGAGGAAATCTAGTTAAAAGGCATGCTTGATGAGTTTATAAGGACGCAGGAGAAAGTTAATGTGTTCTGTGACAGTCAAAGTGTTATTCATTTGGCTACAAATCTATCTTATCACAACAATACCAAGCACATTGACGTAAGGTATCACTTTGTGAGACATGTGATCAATGGCAGCAAGGAAAATCTCAAAAAGGTTTGTACACAAGAGAATTCCGCAGATTTATTCACGAAGCCACTTACAGTAGAGAAGCTGCGATGGTGTCTCGCTTCTCTTATCTTGCAGAAGAGATGATGAATGGGCATGGGCAAGGGATTAGGAAAATTGTTGTCAAGGTAGAGTTTGTTGAAATATGACAAAAAAAGTAATTAATGTAATTTTGGGAAAATTTATTTATTGCCATTCAATTGGTTGTATAACTAGGAGTTAATGTATTAACGAAGTAGCCCATATTAATTGGGATGGCCGGAGAGGCTTGTAACTATGGAGAATCATTCTTGATTAATAGAGTTTCCAATCCCTTTCCCCATGAAGGTTTCGTTGACACCCTGTCAAGGTTTTAACACGTAAATAATTGTGTATTTACATGTGTGTGATTGAGTCAGTTTCCATTTAGTTTATTATTTACATTTATTTCTTGTTAATTTTCTCCCGAGATGAACAATATTCAGTTTTGCAGCAGTTTTAGAATGTATTTCAAGCAAATATTTCAGATTTATCACCTCACAGGGAAGTGAACTTTTCTATTAAGTTGATTCCAGGAGCAACCCCAACTTATCAAAGGAACCTTACAAAATGAGAACTCCAAACACTAGTAGAAAATGGCTAATAAATTACTAAAAAAACGACTAAATTTGCATATAAATGACTATTTTTCGGTCGGTGACCAATAGTAGCTAATTTACAGTATCTTATAACGCGACCAACTTTTAGTCATTTTTAGCTTAGTCATTAATTGGTTATCTCTAATTTGTTGTTTAGTAGTATATTTGGTCATTAATTTGATCATTAATTTAGTCAGTGATTCGGTCATTAATTTAGTCATTAATTTGATCATTAATTTAGTCACTGATTTGGTCATTAATTTGGTCATTGATTTAATCTTTGATTTGGTCATTAATTATCACAATTAATGACCAAATATACAACAAAATATATTACTATATGATCACCCAAGAAAACCAATTAATGACCAAAGAAATATGACCAAAATGTTGGTTGTGTTATAAGATACTGTAAATTAGCTACTAATAGTCATATATATGAAAGTTTTAGTCATAGATTGAAACCAATTAATGACCGAAGAAATATGACTAAATTTTGGTCATGTTATAAGATACTGTAAATTAGCTACTACTAGTTGTATATATGCAAAATTTAGTCATCATTTGTAATCACAAATTTATCATTTGCATTAGTCATTTATCTTTTTTTGTTAGTTTCATATTCATTATATAAACAACTAATTTAGTAGTTTATATTCATTTCATTTACTTTCATTAATTTAATCATTATAAATGACTAATTTAGTCGTATATTCATTTTATTTGTGTTCGTCATTAATCAATATAAACTACTAATTTAGTAGTTTCAAATTGATTTTGTGTTTATTATGAATACACATAAATTAATTTGTATGATTTAAAAAATGTCATACAATGTGCTTGTTCATATAATATGAAAACACAAAGTTGCATATGTTAATTACAATACTAAACAATATCAAATGCAACTATAAATAATTTCAACCACTTAAATTATATTATATGAAATGTTAAAGTATTACAATATTGGTTTCCAACTTAATATTGGTTGGACTAAAATTTACACACAAAATGATGTTTCATCACTTCAAAACATTATTGTTGTGTTGTCAAGGCATTGTAGGTGAATTCACAAACTCGGAAGACTTGACCATCAGTCTTTATATGTGTGTTTTATGTGGGATATTGGCTCTAAGGGTATCAAAAGACCAATTCTCCTCTCTCTCTTTTTGCATTTGTCACTCCAATGTTATTGCTCCCCTCTTTTTTCAATTCTTGCTTCTTACCATCAATACTGAGTTCATTTTCTGAAAACAAAAGAAGATACAATGTAGAGTGTAAGACATGAAAGACAATGAACACTAGAATATAAACTAAATTAGACTATAAATAGTTTATACAACATATACCTCAACATCAAAAATGTCAAAGCCATTTTCCCCCATACAAGTAAGAAAATCGAACAAATTTTCTTTATTGGGGCGATAATGGCCACTATAATGTGGCCAGATAACCTGTATAAACAAAGAAAATAAAATGTCATCATATATAGAAAAGAACACCTTAGTAACTTAGTATTCAAATTTCAAGGAAAGCTTAGGAAAATTCATGTCAACCAAGTTATATGCTAAAAAGCTCAAGCTGTAGATAACTTGTGAAAACAAATAATATGAGGTGTGATGTTTAATCCTTATCGTTTTATTCACAACAACATTTCATTTTCTAACGCATGAACTTAATCAAATACATTAACAACATTTACTCCAATAAAAACATGAAAGTAACATTTTCTAATAGTCATGAAAATATTTTAACACAAAATATCTATAAGGATTCCAATCAATATAGTGTAATAGTAATTTCATCTTCAAGCTTTGGTTTTTTTTAAAATGAACATGATACTAAGTATTTTCATTTTCGTAGTTAAAAGACAAAACAAAATAAAATAAAAAACATCCAAAATACAATCAAACAATAAAGAGAGGATATCATGGAATGGAAATTGCAATTATAAAATATTTGTTTACCTGTCCACCAATGTCGTGTCTCGCATTCCTAAAACATTTTCTTGCCCAAAATAACCATGAGGTGAAATAATCACAACATTAAAAACCATAGGAATTCCTACTAAAAACATTTCCAAAGTCGATGGCTCAAGTGGCTAAGCGATCTATAACAGTGAATGAACCATATCCAGGATGTGATATGCATTGTTTCCCCATCCTTTTTCCAATCACATTTCCTGTAACCTACAACATAGTCAAGTAAAAATCAAACAAAGAAATTTGTTTTTATCTTTTATATCTATAAAATTTGAATATAGATTAGTTTTTGTTACAACTCTGTTGATACCACCTACTCTACAGTCAAAAATGGAAAAGGAACCATTAGTCATACCTACCCATGGTCACTTGTAGGCATGATAAAAGAATAGGTTGAGCCATTAATTAGAATTGAAAAAATATTGAGGAAAGACAATTCATTATCTAGTTAACTAATTGCACATTGAACCCTATATGGATGAGTAGCCCTAAATAAAGCTAGTTTTCTCTATCATATGCCTTGGAAAGACAAAATCACTAACATTGCTTGTAATTTTTTGGTTTGATGTTATAAATTCCTTCTTGGGCTACTCCTATTCCATAATGGATTTGTTTCCCAGGAAGGATGAAAATTTGTTCTAATGACACGGAATTAGCTTAGTGGATTTTGACCCTACATGCACTAATTTTTGCAATGATTTTGTAGACGAAATTACATAGTGATATGGGTCTAAAATCATCTCATTCTTGTCTAATTTTTGGGATTAAAGCCTGAAATGTTGAATTGAAAGCTCCCAAATCCTACATGTGTATTTTAATTTGTCAGCAATTCTTAGTTGCTCTGTTTGAATGAAGTCATAGAACCCCTAGAAGAATTATATTGTCCTGTGAAGTAGCTGAGGGTTCTTATACTTTTGGAAACAACGCAAATTTTTTTGTAATTCTTCCTTTGATATTTGATCCATCAATGCCTCTATAATATTCATTTTTCGGGATTTTCGGCAATATGGTCGAAGAGGACGCTGTATAAGGAAGGCAATGCAAAAATAAGCTAAAAGGGGACTTGTATCCCTTTTTTAATACATCATACATTACACTTCTAGGATTTGAGCTCAAATAAATCCCTTAAGGTAGGTTAAACATCCTTCCTACCCTTGGGCATCTCGGAAAAGTGCACAAAGAGAGAGCTACAGCAACATATGAGCATAATCATGAAACTCTACAAATATGAACATGTCAATAAATGGAATATAATACAACCATCATTTTTATTAATATATCAGCTACAATATACAGAAATATCTTGAGAGAAAAGCCACTCAAGCTACTGGAACCAATCTTCAATGATCAAACTATGAAATACATGAGTTGCTGCAACTGCACAAAATGCCAAAGAGTTGTGACTGCGCTGTCTATGTTAGATTAGCTGCTGCTGTAGATGCATATACATGAAATATGGCTGAAATATATAAAAAAATTCCCAAGAATAGAAGAAGGGGCTCCAATACAAGATTTCTAGCCAATCTAGGAGAGATTGCTAGAAATGTCGGAGAATGTACAAATGTGACAATTAACTTGTCACTGCAACTGAATCAAAACAAAAAATAAGGCTGTAGTATATCTAAAATTATAATGCCCTCCTCTGATAGTAAATCTAAGAAAAAGGTTGATCCCTTTACTCAGAAACAACTCCTCCTGATGAGCTTTAATGAACTCTCCAACACTGCCTACATAAAATAATGCAGTTCCAGCCCTAGAATGTGCTGTGAGAGATGGTGAGTGGTTGGCCAGGTGCCAAAGATCTGAAAATAAGCCCGGGAGTCTCCTCTTCTGCTCCTCCAATGAATAGACAAGCTCTCCACCGAAGAACAAGCCAAAGAATGACTCTATGAGTTCCTCTGTTGCTGCACCCAACAACACAACGTTTTCTGCCCAACAGGAAAACGTTGAAGCTGCATGAGGAAGCTTGGCCAAATGCTGAAATGAGGAAATGGAGATCAAAACCCTTTCCTTCCTTGAGGATGAGGTAGGGATTTTCGACCAAGAACACCCTTGTGCTCAAGAACACTACAAACCTGCTAAACAGCCCGGGTATGCAAGTCTAAGCATACCATACGAAAATGATAAACCAATAGCATAATGAAAATGGGTTGCCATCTCCTCCTTATAAATCAAATGAACTCCTCCCACCATGGGTCCCATCCACACTTGCCGCCTAGCTCATGCAAGTGGAGCCTCCTCTAAAACTGCGTTGCCTTGTCATGGAGATTCCTCCTCTTGGACAGTGTTGTTGACTTAGTCAAAGATGATTAAATCAAAGTGATCCTGATCATATTCACACACTTAGGTGCTTAATCCAGCTGCTTATTCACCCTCCTTTCACACAAGGAGTTTTATTTCTCCATCTAAGGGGGGTTAAGGGGTCTCCTTACCCATTTTATTCAATAAAATAAAAATATGCAAACTATAATGTTCCTTTTAGCTTGAGGCTAAAATTTGGGAACATTATAGCCTCATTACCCACCTCACCTACAAAACTAGGAAATATGAAGTCATCTTTAAGAATCTCTCTTAAATTTATTCTATCATCCTCTTTATAAATTCCCTCAAAATGGTTTGTTGATGAGAAAATTGCTCCTCGAGATGAGACACCTTCTCATGAGGCAAAGTTCGTTGATAAACACCATCTTGAGGAAATTTTTCATTATAATTATGAGATGTTGAAGAGAGAAAATATTGGCTATTTAGTAAAGGCTATGCACAAATGTTAGTGATTTGGTACAAGGAAAGACAATAGCAGTAAGAGAATTGTGGAGATTCCCTAAAACTCTTTTCCAAATGTGACACGTGAGGACATATTCTTATTAAAAAACTATATTTGAGAACGTGCACCAAATTGAAGGCAAGACTATTTTGGATGTAGGAGCAAGAAGTTTGACGCAAGCTCCTGCACCCGACCTGACAATCCACCTACTTACCTACGACTACGATCTATGCGCTTCCCTATATTGGTACCTCGAGAGCGGCCTCCTTGTCCATGTAGTTCTTGCACATCATCTCGATGGACTTCATCTATTTTCTTGGGGCCCTCAACTTTCCACCTTTGTTGCCATCCATTCCTCCTCAGATCAATCAGATCCTTCAACATGAACCTCAACCTAGAGGGAAGTCCTTGGGTATTGGACAATTTTGTCATCCTATCAAAATAAGCATCAATATGTTCCTTGGCCTTTGAATGGTCAATCATATGACCAATAGTGCTCATCAGTTTACACAAAGATTCAATATTTTCGTCCTTTGCATGCTGAAATTCACCAATTAATTTCATGATGAATGCATGCATAATTATTTCGGTCAACATACTTTATTTATAAAGCTCACCAATAAACCTTATATTTCCTAGCATTCGTCGTTGTGTTGCAACCTTCTTCTCCCATATTTCTTCTACTGAAAGGATTTTTTCACCATCCTCTTCTTCTTTCTTAGCCTATGCCTCTTCTCTTTCATATTTTTCAAATTATTCCTGACATTTGTTCAAAAGAACTCGCTTGAAAACAACCTTCTCATTATCTTCATAAAATTTTGATAATCCTGCAGCAAGCTGAAAACAAAATTTTGCATACATTTCACAAAAAGTCGCCTCCATCAAGGCTTTGTCAAATATTTGAGATATTATACCATGAATACATGATGCCGAGTCAATGTTCACTTCTTTGACCTGTTCAAAAAAACTTTCAAAGTTTTGGGGCATTAATTTATTAAGGATGGATTTAATTTGTCATTTTTTCAACTGATCCTCATCAGAGACCTTGCCCACTTCATATCGGTTCTTTGATTTATAAATTGTGGGCAGAGAAGGCTGTGGAGGAGGAATCAAACCCTTCTGTGAACCAGAAGCATGCTGCCACCTATCAACATCGGAATTATTTCTCACTAGTCCAACTTGTGGAAATGGTGCTTGCACATAAGGCCCTCCAGGAAGGATGCCATTCATAGTCATTTGTGTTGCACAAGTATTTCTTGCAAATCCAATATTATAACTTTAGCCTAGTCGAAACACAGAAGAGGAACCACTTAGACCCGCATCCATCCACATAACACAACCAGCAACAAAAGCATCCACTAGCTTGGCCCATCTATCATCATCCAAAATGGCCATATTTCTCCCATGACATTCAAGTAGATAATTCCCACTCGGCTGACTTTCAAGACCTCTTGCAGTGCTTGCTAATGCATCAGCCTCTCTACATGAATTTCAAGTGCTTGGGAATTTCCAAGTAATTCAACAGTATCTGGACAAATTTCAAAATGATTTGGTAGATCTTTGCACTGATCCTTGATTGTCAAAAAAAAATCACTAGAGTACTTTCTGTCTCTTGAACATTTAGCAACTAAAATAGCTACTTGACTCATAGGAGTTGAAAGCTCAGCTACATCTTCCCTGTCATCCACTTCTTTCAGGACTTGCTTCTCAGGCTCTTTTGAAGAAGTCTTACTCTTGACAACATTTTTTACTACTTTGGATGGTTTTGGAATGTTCACATCTTCCTCCTCCTCTTGAACCTTATAAGCATTATATAAATCACCAGTGGGAGCTGCAACATTTTTCTTACTGAAAAACATATTTTTTTTTTCTTCTTGTTGACAACTACCTTGGAAGCATCACCAATATTTGCAACATTATTCTTCACAGAAACATTGGAAGAAATTTTATTCTCCTTTTATGAAACTGCTACCAAAAATGCTAAAACTTTTGGTGCCTCTAAGCTGGTTCTTGTGTCAAAGAAACCTCCAGAAAGTGCACCAGCTGAAAAAAATGTCCATTGCTACAGTACCGAAACAAAGGAGGTGGTGATTTCTTGCCCAAATCATATTATGATCTTCTAATCGTGGGCCTATCCATACACTCAAACATGAGATCCACATCAGGTACCAAACCAAGATACTGTTCTAGGAGCTACAACAGTCCCCAAATTGTAAACATCATTATAGAGGGTCAAGGAAGCCCATCCTTACCTGAAAGGAGGCTAACCATATTAGATGGTTTGTAGGATATCTAACTTACAATAAAGGAGAGTACAAAAGTGTTCAACCAAATTTTCATGTCCCTGCAACAACACTTTGTAAATATCCCAAGTAGTAACTGAACTTCGTAGTGCCAAAATTCCTTCTATGTCAGCTGGAGGAACCAACCCTATTACTTTAGCATCAATGCTAGCAAACTTCTCTTTCATCCAACAATATCTACTTAAAGTAGAGATGATGTTGGAAATCAGACTTTTGATGCAATATCTCAAATTGCATAAGCATTTTTTAGGCATGCTACTCAGAAGAGTAGTTATAACTTATAAAGAGTCTAGACATGCATTTTGGTGCATTTTCATGTGTTATTTTGAAATAAACTTATAGTCAGAATTAAAGCTCTCCCACTTGCTTATCTTGGATCTTACTAATGAGACCCTTTCCAAACTGATTCATGAAATCTACAAGTGGTAAGTGAGCACTATTATAGATAGTTTTAGCTATTTATAAAGCATATTAGGACAGGAATTTCTTGTTATATTTGAGAGTAAAGATTGGTGTTCATTCAACACATGACACAGAGGTAGTTGGAGATGATCAAGATAACGATGTTACAGTGCTATGGATGAATGCGCCAAAAGATAAATTAATACCCATGGCGGTTGAAATTTCTACAAATCTTTTTATAGGAAAAAAAGTGTATGCAATTGGGAATCCATTTTGTTTGGATCACACCTTGATGATTGTTATCATTAGTGGGCTTTCCAAGTAGATAATTTCAGCTGCAACTGGCCATCCAATACACAATGTGATTCAGACATATGGTAAAGGACCATTGGAGGTCCTCTTCTTGATAGTTCAAGAAATTTGATTGGCATAAACACTTCTATGTACTCTCCATCAGGAGCATCACCTGGTGTGGGCTTTCGAATTCCAGTAGATCTATAAGTGTCATTGTTGATCAGTTAGTGAATTTTCGGAAAATTACTTGACCCATTTTGGGTACTAAATTTGCACTGGATGAGTCTGTTGAGCAACTGAGTGTCAATAGAGTTATGGTGCTTGATGGTCCTATAGATGGACCAACTGGAAAATCTGGACTGAAAAAAAAAAAAATGAGATGCTTATGGCCGGCCTGTTTTGGGAGACATCATGACAGCTGTAAATGGGAAGAAAGTATGCAATGGAAGTGATCTCTATAGAGTACTTGACCTAGTAGTTTTTAAGGTAAGAATTTTAGTTCCTCAAGGGTGGGGTCCTTCAACATAACTGCATCTGCCTTGGTCCTATAATCCAAAAGAAAATTTTAATCAACAAAGAGTAAATATGTCAAGTTTAGGGTAATTCCTATTTGTATAGTTTTCAAGCTTATAGTTCTTTTTTACTATGTTATAAATCTGTTGAGACCACCTACTCTATAGTCAAAAATAGCAGAGGAGCCATTAGTCATACCTACCCATGGTCTCTTGTAGGCATGATAGAAGAATAGGCTAAGCCATTAATTAGAATTGCAAAGATATTGAGGAAAGATAGTTCATAATCTGGCTAACCAATTGCACATTGAACCATATATGAATGAGTAGCCCTAAATAAAGCCAATTTTCTCTATCATATGCCTTGGAAAGACAAACTCACTAACATTGCTTGTAATTTTTTGGAAAGACAAAATCACTTCTTGGGCTACTCCTATTCCGTAATGGATTTGTTTCCTAGGAAGGATGCAAAATTGTTCTAATGACATGGAATCAGCTTAGTGGATTTTGACCCTACATGCAATAATTTTTGCAATGATTTTCTAGATGCAATTACATAGTGATATGGGTTTGAAATCATCTCATTCTTGTCTAATTTTTGGTATTAAAGCCTGAAATTTTGAATTGAAAGTTCCCAAATCCTGCTTGTGTATTTTAATTTGTCAACAATTCTTGGTTTGTTTGAAGGAAGTCATAGAACCAATAGAATAATTCTATTGTCTTGCGAAGTGGCTGAGGGTTCTTATACTTTTGGAAACAACGCAAAATTGTTTGTAATTCTTCCTTTTATATTTGATCCATTAATGCCTCATTACCCACCTCCCCTACAAAACTGGGGAAATATGAAGTCATCTTTAACTATCTCTCTTAAATTTATTCTATCATCCTCTTTATAAATTACCTCAAAATGGTCGGTTGATGAGCAAATTTCTCCTCAAGATAAGAAACCTTCTCATGAGGAAAATTTCGTTGATAATCAACATATTGAGGCAATTGTTCATTACAATTATGAAATTTTGAAAAGAGAAAATATCTATTGTTTAGTAAAGGCTATGCACGAATGTTAGTGATTTGGTATAAGGAAAGACATGGGCAGTGAGGGAATTGTGGAGATTACCTACAACTCTTTTCCCAAATGTGACATGTGAAGATGTATGCTTATTAAACAACTATATTTGAGAACATGCACCATTTTGAAGGCAAGACTATTTTGGATGTAGGCACAGGAAGTTTGATGCAGGCTCCTACACCCAACCTGACATCCCACCTGCTTACCTATGACTACAATCTATGTGCTTCCCCGCTTGTCAATTGCAGTTGCTCCAATTCTCGGTCGGATTGTGCCTGAAGGCCCATCACTGCAGCTTCAACTAGGCTACTCGACCACGTGTAGTGGCTACTAAACCTACACTGACATAGGTCTAGCTAGCTCTAATAGCACTCCTCCATCCACAAACTATGCTGACAATTGCCCTTCTATCGGTCATTTGTGTGTCTTTTCCCTTACGATTTCTCAATAGTTGAGTGGTGTCGACTAGTCTAGCCCGTGTTGCTTCCTTCTTAGTGATTTTCCACCTTATGCTTCTTGTGGTTATGTTTTTGTCAAGTGCAGACTTGCATGCAGGCCACAATTCTTCCACCAACAACTGTTGACCATACCTTCCCACCTCTCCTGGAAAAATACACTCAAAACAACGTGCTTCTTTGAGGTGATACTAGTAGATCCTTTTCTACCAACTGAAATGTCGGCCACCCCTTCTTCGCACAGTTTTCTTTCCCTATTGGCAGAAGGGTTTGACCCTTATTTCAACCACTCTGGTTTTGCCATGACTGACATAGACTTGTCACTTATGGATCATTTATTCAACCCCTATACAACATATAAACTGATCTATATGACCCTTTTTCAATCCTAAAAAAAAATTAACAATTTCTTTAAGGCACTATACGATCGATTTACTCTGGTCCTAAAAATATTGCTTTTACATGATCACAATCAAACAAGTTTGGAACGAATGAGTTGGGAATGTCATATATGTTTATATATATATAAATTTATAAATAAGTTAATAACACATTATCTTGCAAGAAAAAATGGAATAAGACCCATAGATCACAAAAGTAGGTTCTTATCAGTCAGTGCAAAGCTTAATAATGTCTGACAGAGGGAAGGGTGTTGGCAATATGATGCAATGTGTTGTCCTTGATGGCAACCCACTTGATGACGATGATGGCAACACTTGAAGAAGATGATGGCAACTTACTTGATAAAGTTGTTCTTGACTTGATGAACTTGTTAATGATGTAAATCTGATGTTCTACAAGTAGTATAGAAGTTGCAGAAGAAAGGAATATCAGTATGTGCAAGAGTAATGATGAAAAGTGTATGTCATAAGGCATACGCAGGTTTGCTTAATAGAAGGCGCGTATGCACGCAGAAAAGTACGTGCCAAGTCGCGTATGGTCAATTGCGCTCTAAATGTGTAAAACCATGGGTTACTACCATGGTATTGACCCATTGTATTGAGCGCCGGATTGTCTATGTGATCCCATCCAGGAATACCATCGGAAGTGGTGTGGTTTTGGCTCATGGTATTGAAAAAGGGTAAACCTATATAAGGAGAAGAAAATCATTGTGCAATGTGTGCAAGTGTCTGGGTTTGAATGAATACTGCACTCTGAAATATGTATGAATGGAAAGGGTAACAATTTGATGATAGATCGGAATCTATGATGCACTTATGAAGAAAATTATGAAGAAGGGAATCTAGATCTGAAATGAATTTGTATCTTCTAGATCTGTTTATGGTATGTTTAGATCTGAGATGAGGTGAACATCTGTCTGAAGTAAAGGGTTAAATCTGAACTGAATATCTGATCTGAAGAAGTATGCTGCTCTATAATGTCTGAAGATCTATACGCTAGTTTGTCTCCAAGGAAGCGCGTATATACGCGGGTTTGATGAAGATAAAGCACGTATGGGTTGTTTTGTAATGTGCAGATGTATACATGGGTTGATATGAATGGAAGCGCGTATATACGCGGTATCAGTGAAAGGAAATCGCGTATGAAAACTAAGGTTTGCTGAAGTATGAAGTATGAAATGTCTGATCTGTTCGGCTGTGTTACTGCTATCTGTTAATGATGAATTCTAGTGATAAGTATCAGTTTGATGTATGATTGAGCTTAAATGTGTGGAGTGGGTCCAGTCTGAAAATATGATGAAAAGTGGCCTGCAAGTTGTGTTCTAAAGGAAGCTTTTGGATCCAGTGTGAAAATTGATGAAACGTGGTCCATGGTGGTGCTGAGGGTTGTAGCCTTCAGTCAGGGGGTTGTAGCTCCCTTCCAGGTGAGGTTGGTAAACGAGATCAGGGGGTCGTAGCTCCCTTCCAGGAGAGGCTGGTAAACGAGAGCAGGGGTTCGTAGCTCCCTTCCAGGAGAGGCTGGTAAACGAGCGCAGGTGGGTGCCTGCGTGCTGGTAGGAGGCTGCGCCAGCACATATGTTGTAAGATGTTTTCTCTATAATAAAATATTGAAGGCCGAGACAACGACAGCGGTGGTTTTCTCCCGACTTGGGTTTCCACCTAAAATCCTGGTGTTCATGTGTGTTGCTTATGTGTGATGACTTACTCTGTTCTTACTGTACATGTTTACTGTTTATTGAACATCTAATGAATGAATGATGGAATGATATAAGTGAATAATTAATGGCATAATTAGATCTTTGTTTATACGCGAGTTTTATGAAGGATATCCGCGTGTATACGCTAGTTGGCTTCAGCAAAGTAGCGTATGGGTTTTGAAGTAAGAAAAATTAAAAGTTTTGAGTAAGTCCTAAATACTAATTCACCCCCCCCCCCCCCCCCCTCTCAGTATTTTTCCCAACAAAGGGTTGTTCAAAAATATAAAATAGGATAGGTTACAAAGCTAATAGGTTGTGTAACAGTAATATTTTAGAGCCTTGTGTTTATTTCAAGTATATCAGACCTTCTAGTTTGGTACTGTCGGAAATATATTTGAGAAAAAACTTAAAACTGTGAAGGTTGCCAGCTAGTTAAATTTTTCTACATATGCCTCACATCATCAACCATGGTATCCACTTACAACAACAATTTCCTAAGAAATAAGGAAAGCCTCCAATGATGAATGAGCCAAATCACATATCCTGAAATGGGTAGAGCCCAACATGCATAGTGCAGTAAAATATGTGCATATAAATGTGTGTTAGTAGAATCCTAAATAAAATCTACCCAAGAATAACCAGCTACTTTGATTAGGGAAAAGTATAAATTTAAAGATAAAAGGGGTTAAGAGATCCCTTGCATACACCTAAGAAGGTGTGCATGAAAGAAGGGTTTGAAACTCTAAAATGAAGATGATCTAATAACCCTAGTCTTGCAACCCTTGGGAAATGCCATTGGCCATTAGGCTAACAGATCGACTAATTAACCCAAAAAATTCCATCGCTAAGCAATTCCCTTGATCAAAATAGTAAAAATTGATCCTTACTTGAAAGCTCTAAAAGGAAGAAACCTTAGAAAAGATGATTTTGAACCACTTCTGGATCAACATTGTAGTGTGCCATTGAAGATGGGTGAAACCCGAGGAAAAACTTTAGAAAACTCTCGAAGAAATGAGATCATCCAAAGAGGCAAGTTCACACCTACTCTAATACCATGTTGAGATTACAAGAGATAAACAAGGATTGAATGTAAACAACCAAAAAACCATAAATAAATAAAAAAGCATAAACACAAAGAGGAGAGAATATGAACCCATGAACATGAGAAACATGAGATGTAGGTGCCCATAAGCTAAAGAATCACATAAGACAACACTTAGCTCATGACAAAAGAATTTGTGATGAAAATAATGATGACAAAGCTAGTACTAAGGACATCACCAAAGCCCAAGAAGATTTTGGAATGTTAATAGTGAGGACATCTTGACAAATTGAGGATAGATGTAGAGATGACTAGTGGGGTGCTAGCTCCAAGGAAGTTGACTACGTTGGACTTAGCCTAAAATAGTATATATTGAAAAAATACAATAAAATGTTGTGGTTGCACATCTGTAGACTTATAGCCTTGATTACATGTAAGGTTGGCATGAGGCCACAAGTGAATATTACACCAACATTTCAATATTTTATAGGTATTACAAGTCTCATGGCATTCATAGAGAAAGAAATGTTGCAAAGGAAGGATAGATGTAGAGATGATGAGGAGAATGATAAAAGGTAAACTCTATCAAATAATTTTTAAGTTGAAGAAATTAGTACACCAGCGTATTTTGTTGATAGAAATACAATGAAAATTGCAAGGGATGTTACACCTAAAGAAGCATCAAGTGATGAGAAACTGGGGGAGAGTCATCCCAAAGTGTTTCTTTGCAATGTTTGTGTACTTGTTTCTCAAAAAAGTGCATAAGCACGAGGATAACGGTTAGCAGTATTTTTTATAGGGTACAATGGAGAGTCTATGGGATATCAAATTTTTTATTTGGAAAAAGATATACTCAGTAGAGATGTTATATTTGAGGATGACTATATCCAAGGTAATTCAAATGAAATTGAAGTTCCATGGCCTATTGAAGAGAGAGGTAAAAAGGTAGCAGAAGAAAGCATTCTAAGTCAGGAACAAAGGAGCAATCAAGAATCTATTGATAATGAAGTCAATAATGTCAAATCTAGTACTAAGGACATCACCAAATCCCAAGAAGATTATGGAATGTTAATAGTGAGGACATCGTCAAAGCCCAAGAAGATTCTGGAATGCTAGCAGTGACAACATCTTCAATGCCCAAGAATATTCTGGAATGCTGGCAGTGAGAACATCATCAATGCCCAAGAATATTCTGAAACAACATTTTTGAACATTAGATGGCTCAAATATATAGGAACTACCTGCAAGCAATAAAGGAAGCAAGAAATTAAGAAGATTGCAACAGACTACTTTACAGCAGTTATATATGGCTTTGATCACAAATTCACCACAATTCTGGTAGAATGTGATTCAATGCACATGGAAAGAAGAATGGGGCAAAGTAACAAAGGTGGAATGTGATTCCATACATAGACATGAAACACTGGAACTTGAGGATATGCCTAAAGGAAAAAGTGCAAATGGTTTAATGGATCTTCAAGGAAAAGTGCAAAGCAGATGGCTCAATTGACAAACACAAAGGAAGACAATGACAGTAGCATTACTGTTTCCTTCTATTGAGGTGATAGTCAAGTCACCAGTCCTCCAAGATCATAAAAGACCGCCTATTCTTGTTCTTGTCATTTGTCCTACTAGGGAACTTGCAAGTCAAGATGTTGCAATGTACTCCTCTTCTCCTACTATGTAATGACTCAATGAGACATCACATCATCTAATGAATTAATGAATCCACTAGAAATGTTGCCACAAAAATTGTTTCTGTAAACTAAAAATTTGGAAATGAATAGGAAAGTATGTATATGCATCATGAGAGGAAGTAAATAATGATAAAAAATTCAAACATGTTAAGAGGAAATGCCACTGAAGCATTTTCTTTTGGAAAAAAGTAATGCTAGATCACAATGATCCTTTAAAAACAAAAAAGTACAGGTATATGCATTGTTTTGACAGGGTTTGAAACTGAAGACATCAATTACAACACTTCTAGAACAATATATTTCCAAATATACATGTTTACCAGCTCGCTTATAGATATTAAGAGCCTTAATAGCATCATGGTGTTGCATTTCAAAGAACTGCAGGTAAACAGTTGCAGTCATCGGTAGCTACAAATCAGGGATGCAGTTGTCTAAGGAAGAAATTGATGCTTTACACAATAAGGTCAATTCAACCTTGATGAAGAGTTCATAAACAACAAGGAGTAAAAGTTAAGGAGCTCATGATGAAAAGTCAAGAACTGCATAGAAATGGCTAAATGTGGGTAAGGATTTCATGATTATGTATTGAGCCTTTCTGAGAAAAAAAATCTCAAAACAATGTTGTCAAACCCCTAATGCTAAACAAGCCAGTAATGTGTGGTGGGTACTGAATCCAAAATTCTAGAACTGTATGACTGTAAAAACTAGATATGTTTTTTAATGTTGATGAAGAGCAGGATATAGCTCAGAGTCGGAGAGGAAAATATATAACAATTACCATATGACTTCTGCAATGGTGTGCTTGTCTGCTTATAGTCATTGGGCTACCCAGTTTTCCTTTGACACCATATATAACTTGTGAATATTTAAGAAAAAAATAATTAAATATCCTTAGGTCAATTCATTTCCCGCTTATCAACATACACATACTTGTCCACTTTCCCAAAGTATATGTTTGTTCTAAATGCTATTGTGCATGGTTATTACCTTGGAATAATTTAGCGTTAAGTTCATTATGGACATTTAATAGGTTTTTTAGTTGTTTTGAACTCAATAGAAAACATGGGAGGCATATCAAACCTACTTCTAGATATCAAATCGGGCAATTATAAAGCTTGAGTTTTTCATATGTCTGAGTTGTAATATTAAACCTACAGAGGATTGACTTATTCGGCTGCTCCGATTTGCAAGGTTTAATAGGTTCCTTTGGCAACTTAACTAATCATTTTCTTGTCCACCTGCTCCCATTTGGGGAGGTTTCCATATTCCTAATTTCTGCATTTAAAAAGCAAATCTTTGGAAATACTTTCATTCAGTCTTCTAAGGAGCTTGAAGGAATTGGAGCTCAACTTTTGCTCGATTCCATTAGAATGTTGATTCTCAATAGAGGATTTTTAGCGAAGAAACCCACCATTCAAAAAAAAATGGAGGTGAATTGAAACATTTAGAAATTTAAAAGACTCTTCTGAAGCATATCATATTCTGAATATGTTTTCTTCAACCTTCAAGATGTCTAAATTAAGAATTGTAACGGTCTGGTAGGTTGGAGCATTTCCAACTACTCTGATAATCCTAAAAGTGGAGACCAGTGCGCATTGACGAGAGTAAGAGAGCTTCCTGGTGTTTCAAAGCTTCAAATGTTGAACACTCACTGATGCATAGAGTTGGAGGAGCTGCCAAGTATTAAAGAATTGGTGAAGAGCTTACAGGGTCATTTCAGAAAGTTTCGAAAGCCGATTATTAGCTGGTGCATGAATTGCAGAATTTTATTTTCAAAGAGAATTTTATGGACATTATGGATTTAATGCATTTTTTCCAAAGAGATGTTTCTTGAAATTCTTTCCTATATCATGGATGGATTCCATCCCTATATTCGTTACTCTATGGATGCTATCTCTATATTCATTTCCTTTTTTCTATATTCAAGGATGTAATCTCTATATTCATTTCCTTGTATTCTTCCCTATATTCCCCTGTAATCATAGATATCAACATGGATGGATGGCATCCCTCTCAAACCGGTTTGGGAGCCTAATCTAGGAATTTGAACCAAGCAGTTGTTAACCCATCCCCAGCCCCTTGGGAAACTCACGGATTTCAAACTAGGCAATTCAAAACAGGCAGCTGCTAGCACAAATCTAGCCAAATGCCCAGCTACACTGATAACAAATGTCCAACAACACTGATTAAACTAACCCCTTGAATTTAAGAATTTAATGTATAATTTATTTAATATAATGTAATGTATAATTTATTTTATATATTCTATTAGATTTAAATTCATTTGTGATGGCTTATAATCCAGTGAACAAAATGTTTATCAGGCGAATAATTCCTTACTTGGTTTGAAGTTATTAAGGGGAGAGAGTTATGATTGTTCCACACACACATATATATATTATCGTACCAAATGTTGTATGGATGTGCTTCTTTGATAGTTAAAGCTTCGATCAGAATGTTGTTTTATTGGATTACAATTTGAGAGCTACAAATTTAAATGATTTAAATAAAATACCCTATCCTATAAGTAACTATTGATTTTAATATAAAATAAATTTTTCCATATTTCCCCTATCAATCGGGGCCAAAAGCAGAGAGTAGATCTTCAACTTCTCTACTCTATTAGAAGTTGAAACAGACCTTGGACATTAGCCCCCTGCAAACAATGAAAGATTCAACATGCCCATGCCTTTTATAGCTTGCTTCATTGAATGTGGCTGCTAACCCCTCGAGTGACTCTACCCATCCTTGATGCTGGTCAGTTGGAATGCCTCAGAAATTCCTCCTCTAGCAAATTTTTGAGATAGATATAGTGGCAGCGTAGTAGTCAGACTGGAGGGTTTTCAAAAAATTGAACGACCGTTATATCAAACACCTTTAATGTTCTAATTCAATTGCCAACTTCTCTCATGGTGGCATTTAGGCTGGCTCTCCTCCTAAATAATTCAATATAAACATCATTGAGAACATAACCTGTGACCTTCATGTCAAAGGCTAATATCTCAAACCTCCTATAGATTTCTTGCATTTTTTAATGCAATATCTCTCCTGTTTATTTAGTTCAATCCAGCTACGTCCAGGTGTGTGTTTCTTTTATAAATTTAGCTTTCATAATTTTCTGCACCTTTCAATGTGCCCTCCACCTGCTAGTTGTAGCATAGATGCTTGATAGAAGCACATAAGGTGCAGGATTTTTAGGGTCCAACCTGAAAATGTGTTCTTCCACATACTCTCCTAGCTCTAGATTTTCACGTGTTCTACAGGCAACAAGCAAACATATCCATATAGAAGCATTAGCTTTTATTAGAATTTTATTAGCAAACATATCCACTTTCCCAAATTATATGTTTTTTCTAAGTGCTATTGTGCATGGTTATTACTTTGGCATAATTCAGAGTTAAGTTCATTATTGACATTTAATAGGTCTGTGGAGTTATTCTGTACTCAATATCAAACATGGGAGGTATATCAAACCTATTTCTAGATATCAAACAGAGCAATTATAAAGCTTGAGTTTTGCATATGTCTGAGTTGTAATATTAATATGTTGAGCATTTGGGTTCTCAATAAATGCACCGGGCATTGGCAATCTCAACGTGAATGTGTCCATATTCAATGTATACAATGCACCATCACACACAGTTTGAATGAATTAACCCATCTCCACCTGACTTCCACAATGCAGCTTGATTCGAGATCTAGTCAAGAGAAAATATTATAAAATAGATAATAAATAAGAAATATAGGAGAATCAGCCCAATCAAAAAAAATTATTTCTAGCTTTGGTCAAGGGGGAATATTAACCTAGCACACACTAGGGTCAATCAGTACTAAACCCAGCTATTGTGAAGCTAGAGATTGCATAGGTCGTAGTTCCAATATCTGATATGATGAACATTTGGGTAAACTCAAAAAATGCACCAGAGGTTGGCAACTTCAATGTCCATATCATGACAAGGGTTAGACAGACCTATGCCAATATTCCTACTCAATGTGCCCAATGTATAGTCTAGATTCAATGCACTATCAGCCCCACCATCGCCCTGGTTGTAAAATTACTTGCAATATATTTATGGGTTTATGTGAAATTTTCGTTCATATCTGTGTCAAACAATTTGTCTAGGTGCACTATCAGCCCCACCATCGCCCTGGTTGTAAAATTCCTTGCAATAGCTTTCTAGGTTTATGTGAAATTTTCGTTCATATCTATGTCAAACAATTTGTCCTGTAGGCGCTTTACTAACAATTTTAATTTATAAGATACTCATATTAAATGACATGCACCGAAAATAAACCACCCAAAGTTCAAACTAACATATTCCAAGCATAATATTCACACAGGACTGCCAAATATAACTCATAGATAGGAGTACCGAGTATTCATATTAATTCCCAGAATGACATCCACTACATCCAGAAGACTACCAATATTTTATGCTATCAATAAACAATTGTAAATAAGGGACACTGACTATAGAAACCTGGGACTGGTGCATTCCTTTTGCTGGTTTCTAGATGACAATTTCACACGCAATGAAGAGTCTAGAAGTTCATTTTATGCCCAGATGTTTACATTCACCCATAACAGAGATAAGGAAATCGTGTTTCCCTTAGTGAGCAGCAATCAATACACGAGTTAGTGATGCCAGGACCTCTGGATAGTGTAAACTAAGACTCATTTAGCTTATACGTAGCCTTCAGAGAGTAATTTTTTTGGTCGTTTCAAGGTGCATAACAGCTGTTATACAGTTAGGAAACTCGTGCTAATCAATATGATTACTCAGCCCTTCTTAGCATATTCATCCAGCAGATGGAATGTGGAATATCAGCCCTTGAGCTCAGGTATATGCGGCCCAACAACTCCAACCAGAACTGAGAACTTGTAAATGTATTTCTCAGCTAGTAAAAGAATGTAGCTTGACAAGAAAATTAAAAGGGGACTCGTGCAGTGAAAGATTAAAGATTCATTTCTATCCCTTATAAACTCATACGATGCCACCCAAAAATTCGAGGTTCTGCAGATTGGTAGTCGTGCCTATTTCTTCTTCACACTGAACCAAAAAGGAGCAGATCTGGCTCCCTTTCCCTTGGTATTTGAAGAGGCGAGGGATGCAAATAGAATCCCTTCTCCACAATGACCCTCTCCTCCTGTGAAATCGAAGATTCATCGCATGACGGTGAATTGGAGGGGAAATCAAAGGGGTCGGAGCGGAGAGGTGTCACTGGGCTGAGAATGAGTGATGGGAGATGGAGCATGTTGGGCGACAGGATTTCAGGCGGTGGCACCGCCCTAGTAGATATCATTCCATTTAGATTGAGGTGGAGAGGATTGATCCCCATACCTATCTGCAGATTTCTCAAATTTTAACACCTTTCGTGCAACTTGAAGGTGGGATTTAGACTACCCACTTTGATTCCAGGAAGTGAAAGATTTACTTTAGTTTCTATCCCTTAGAAACTCATACGATGCTTCCCACCAATCAAAATGAAAAATTCGAGGTGCTGAATATTGCCGCCACTCAAAATCAAAAATTCGCAAAAATTTGAGGCGCTGAATATTGCCGCACTCAAAATTCTAAATTCTAAATTCGAGGCGCTGAATATTGGTAGAGGTTAAGTGATTGGTTCAATTTTTTTTTTTAATTTAGGTGTTATTCTTGGATCGTGATGTAGCCTCACTAGTGTCTAATTAAAAAAAATTAACAAAAACAAAAATATATAATTAACAAAAAAAACAAAATAAAAAAAAAAACCCAGGAAGAATTAGATAAACCCAATCAAAAGAATTAAGTTCTAGATCATGTCAAATGGAATACTAAACTAGCACAAAATCATCTAACCCCAACTATTCCAATCAATACTAAGCCCAACTATTTTGAATATTGAGTTTGCATATGACTAAGTTCCAATATTTAATATCTTAATGATTTGGTTAAAGTTGAGAAATGCACCATAGATTGGCAACCTCAAGTTGACTACCATAATGACATTTAGACTATGCAATTATTTAATTTGATTATTTTAGTCTTTTGGAAACTACATGTAGTATTTTTGGCTCAACGGTGTCCATGCAATAAATTCTTGTTGAGCAAGATCCATATTACTATAAATTAGATTTGGTGCTTGTAGGTATTTGTATGTTCTATGGGGCTTGGATATAGCCAATATGTATGTCTTTCTAAGGGAAACAAGAGATAGAGACTATGAAGAGTTGATTGGAGGAATGCATAAACCACTGATATTGAAAGGGATCGTCATTGATGGAAGTGAAAATATTTTGAGGAGTCCTACGAGTTATGGAAGTGAAGATGTTTTTCCTTAAGAAAGTCCAAATATAGTGTCAGTTATTGTAAGTGATGATAAATAAGAATTCAACAACCAATAAATAATTGCATCTCTACATTGATTTGAGGGATAACTTTGCATCCTATCATATGTAGTTAGTTCTCATTGTCATAAGTGATGATAAAGAAAAATTCAATAGCCAACAAATAATTGAATTTGGATGCAGAGCTAGTTTATTGTATGTAGTTACTTCTCACTGTCATCGATTTTTGACATTTGTATATATGTGCATGAAGAAAAATCAAACCAATGATATATACTTCAAAGGAATTGTGAAATACGTCTAATATTGATGAGCAAATTAGAACTTATGTGGATAATAAAAAAGTCCAATTTTGATCTAATGTAATAATTCCATCTGTAATATAAATGACTTCACTTAAATTCCCTTGATAAAGTTTCACACATTTGTCAATCAAGCAAATCTAAAAGTGAGGGACACATGGTTCATAAATTACCCTTACTGACAACATAACTCAAAAACTAGCATCCATAATTTTACCACATAGTTGCATAAAATCAAGGGTACTAGTGTGCCCAAGTAGTCATAATAGAGGTGGGGAACATGATACAATTTTGAAATGGTAGATCATAGCTGAAAAAATAAGTAAAAAATTTCAATGGGACGATGTTTATCTCGTGAATATGGTGGCATGTCATTAGGCCAACCATCAAGATTCACTTCTTCACAGGCATAAATAAGAGGTTTGGGCGAGGTGAAATTTATGGGTTAACCAAAAACTAAGTGTGATGCATCCTTCCAAGCCATTTCTCCCACAAGTGATGGCACCCGACATCTTAGGAAGAGTTAAAATGAAACCTTAAAAAATTATTGATACACACCCACAAAAGGAAGAACATAGCATTTATTGCAACATTCACTTGTCATTTACCCTAAAAGAAACATGGAGAGAATGATAATAAGTGTCACTGATCTATCCCTCTTGCATGCACAACTTCTCTACTCAATCAACCGCCAATCTATGAGGCCTTACTAATAGAAACAAGCAAATTTAGAAATAAATGAAAGATAGAAGGATAACTAGAAGAATGATAATGAGCATACCTATGGAGTTGGGGTTCACATCTCCATTATCATTGGTATGGACTTGGGTTTTGGGCTTCTTGTCACAATCCACTAATCATGAACACCTGCCACCACTTTTCACAAAATATCCTTCTTTATCTCTTTTCTGCTGACTTCTTTTATTACTAGGGACAACCACAAATGTAGATAGATATCTATAGCAACAATAGGCACCGAGGACATCAGAAAATTCCTCCCTCGCTCACATTTTTCACTTCTTTTTTCATTTGAATGCCTAGTAAATAGAAATCTCGAACATGTTGAACACCTACCACAACGTTTCATATAACCTCATTTTCTATATATTTTCTCATGACTCCTTCTATTTCCAGGGACAACCCCAAATGTAGATAGATATATGTAGCAGATATAGGTTCCAAGGACATTAAAAAAACCCTCCCTCGCTCACATTTTCCACTTTATTTTCATTTGAATGCCTAGTAAATAGAAATCCTGAACACTATGACGTGTCAAAGGGGGAACTTGTTATTTTGGTCTTCTATGGTTTTTAGTATGTGTTAGTTGTTGGTCTGATAGAGGTGCACGAAGGTGGTATTAAAGGAGGTATCCCTGGGGGTGGCAGTGCTTCTGTGTGGAATTCTCCATTTTTGGTGCTTGGTTTGGAAATTGGTGTGCCTAGTGGTTTGGTGGGTGGTTCTTGGTGTCTAGTGGTGACAGGAGAGTCGCCTTGGAATACATAGAGTCAATATCCTAGTGTGGATTGTGTGAAGCTTCTTGGGAAGCGTCAGCCTGGGGCGTGTTCCTCCCACATTTTCCTTCTCCAGTTGTTTGGGTTCTTGCCGAGTTTCCCAACTAGTGGCAAGATGGTAGTTGGGACATAGTGTGTGGTTTCCTGAGGAAATTTAAGGGTGAAGAGAGATCTGGTTTTTGGGTGTGGTGGTAGGGGAAAGTTCCAGTAGATCGGAATTTGATAACGGTTGGAGATGACCCTCCTGGTTTTATCACAATGCGACCATCCTCGCAGCGTGGGAAATCCTCACCCTCGGCCAAGCAAGGATTTGTTGGCTCGAATGATATGGAAATAGTGGTGGTAGGATCGGAGTGCACCGAGGTGGTAAGACCGTCAGTCACTCCCAGCTTGCTAGTGTGGGAATGCGAGGCGGTCATGGTGGAGGAAAACATGCCTCCCGTGGTGGTGGAAGTCTAAGGTCACAACAAACGCAGCATCGGGTGTCATAGCATCATTTCTCACCTTCATATGATTCATGATTGCTTTTATGGCTTTGGGCACCCATTCCTACAGACTTGGACAAAATTCACTAAAAAACAGTGTAAAAATCCCCATACGCGGTTATGCTCAGATTTTTCCGCGTGTATATTGAGTCCACATGCACTTTCCCGCGTATGCCATTAAAATCATTAAAAAATATATTAAAATTCCCTATTTTTGGGCTAGGTTGATGGTTACTCTGGTAGTTCAACCACCCTAGCACGTGGCCAACTGTTGAAACTACTTTGAGGGAGTATAAAAGCCCCTCATGTGTATGGCCTAAGGGAGAGAGAGAAATCATTGATATTATACTCTGTTGGATTCCCAGTTCAAGTCTGATTCCCCGTGCCTCCTGCACTTCCCAGTTCATTACAGGAAACCCTTATTTCCTGGAGATGCTCATCTTCCTATATGTCATCTCGTATGCACCAGTTTGGAAAGAATCTTAGCGAGGCAAGGGCGGGACGGATCCGGATGACGGTCTGCTCGAAGATCGTGGAAGGATTTAGGTGATCTCTCCACTCGTTATTTCTGTAGATGCTATTTATAATACAGAAGAACCATCTTGTTCCTGAAATATACGTGTTAGTGTCCGCTTGCATGTATGAGAATATTGTTATTTAAGCATTTATTATGGTTTATCTAATGTTTCATATGGATTTCACTAACATTTAGAGTAGATATATGCTGTACAACCAGTTCTTCGTGCTTGTTTCTTCTTGTCTTTCAGGTTAAGAAGGAAGAAGGGTTGCTGGGGGTTTGGACCCCGCAGGATCTTCTTCAACTGTAGGACCTACGGGTAAGTTCCTCGATCTGCTCTATTTAGTTTTTCATGAACACGTATGGTTGTGTGAGTCCTTCTTGAGTAGCATGCCCTGCTCTGTGGAGGTTGTAACCCAACAAACCTCTAGGGTGATTTTCCCCGAAACAGAACTGGTGACTCCGCTGGGGATCACATTCTTGTGATTCCCCTGTTGGGTGGTTTCAGCTGTTTAATAGGTTTCCAACAGTTTTAACTTTTATTTCTAGTCCAGTTTACTCTTTCTCAGTCAGTCTGAAGTCCTAGTTTCTTATCCAGGCTTGATCCTTTTTGTTTTTCATTATCTACCTTTATATACGCGGGTTTGTTTGCACACATTCGTGTATACACGCGTTTTTTGTTAAAGGGAGTTGCGTATACGCGTGTTTCCTTTAGCACAGTCGCGTATGCACGCTTGTTGCTAAACTGTGAAGTTGCGTATACCTAGGCAGATTTTGAAATTTTGGATTTCTTGACTTTTTAGTCCTTTTTGTCTGTGGAGACCTATTCCTGCAGTGTCTTTGTACCCTCTGGATTATGAATAAAGTGGTCTTTGGTCTTTTCTCTCTCTTGTTTGATCGAAAACTAGTCTTTTTGGCAAAGTGTTGTTTCTGGTGCTGGCACTTCTGGTTCGAGTACCAAGATCTCTTTCTGAGCATTCTTGGCTGTTCTGCTTTATCGGGACAGAGAGCTTCTACTCATTTAATGTTTCCTATCTTTGTGTTTTGCTTTGCACTACAATTTTTGCCTGTTTCTTGGTTGGTTTTCTTGAGTTCAGTTGACTAGGTCTTGTTGCAACTTTTGAAGAGTCTTTCTTGCTTCTTCGAAGTTTTTGTTTGCTGCAAGGTTGTACTATTCTTCTAGGCTGAGTGGCTGAGTTTTTGTGTCTTCTTGTGCTCATATTGATCTTGCTACTAGTTAGCCCTATAAGATTTGGAGCATTGTTGAAGTTTTTTCTTGAAATTCAGTATTGTTTGGCTTGGGATTTTATAGTTTTGCTTGGTCTTTTCGAGCTCTTCCTTTTGTAAAACTCAAAAGCTCAAAAAATATTTTGCTTTTCTTTTGTTTTTGCATTTCAAAAGCTCAAAAAACATTTTGCCTTGTTATTTGCTTTTGTTTTTGCATTTTTGTTTTCGTTTCACTATAGCTTTTGAAGCTTTGTTGAGGTTTCTTGCCTTTGGATTTTGACTCGATTTCGGAAAGGAATTGTCATTGATTTCTTCCCTTTGTTTTTAAGTTTTTGGTGTCTTCATATTAAGAGTTCTTGATTTTGGGAACTAGCTTTCTGGACAACCAAAAAGAGTTAAAACTGAAGTATCTTTTGGGAAATTTCACTCTGCTTTAGGAGGTTTTGCATCTTAGAATTTGCATGCTTGTAGTGATTTGCATCAGGTGCACTTAAGCATTTAGTCATTTTCATAGTTTTTGTGAGTGTGAGTTTGTTATCTGAAAAGAAAAATACAATTTTTAATCTCGTAGAACCTGTATAGAAGTTGCTTTTCATCGAAAGACAATAACTGCATTTGCATGTAGTTTGATTTTTATTAATTTCTTTCTGCGTCAAAAACACCATAAGTTTCATCTCCGTATCCCTTTGACTTAACATAACAGCCCATTAAAATAAGCGATATAATTTAAAATCAACTAGCAAGTTTTCTAAGTGTCATACACCAACTAGCTAGGTTGTAGGGCCTTGGATTAGGTGAGTGGAGAGTTAACTCTTCAAGGCCGCTCAAACAAAACATAGAAGTTGATTAATTGAGCGAAATCCAACTCCGTTAGGTGGACCGGGAAAGCTCTCCTCCAGAGAGTCAAGCACGAGGGGAAGTGAAGGCTGAGAAGAGGGATACCCCCTCTCTGATTAGCTGAATCTGACCTCAAGACCGTTCTGCCCGGCTTTTGATACGGATTGGTGCCCATAGTTGCCACTCCTAGGTTCCACACAGGTGACTGCGGGGGGGAATACTCGTGGTACCTGAGGTAGACGTCGCATCACTTTCAGCAGTACTTCTGGGGGGTGCCCTTGCGAAGCTTGGGTGCTTGAGCCGGCAAAGGCTGTCGTTAGGAGGTGGCCGTAACTGTTTCTGATACCTTCGCTAGTAGGCCTGGGCCGTAATTATCCCAGACTGCTTTCGGGAGGTCCTATATTTTTCGCTTTCTTGTATTTTGGTGTCCGGTCCTCATCACCCGGAGCGGAAATACTTGAGGGTTGTTTGCTTGATTGTATCTCAGGGATTATTTTTTAGTGAGTGCTCTTTGCTCCTAGCTTGCCTAGCTTTATACTTTTTGAGTCTAATTAAAATCTATAAAAGTGGTTGATCAAGCACCTCGTCAATCGAGGAGAATCCGGGGGTTATCTCCCGATAGTCCAGAGCCTTCTTCGAGAAGGCGTAGGAGTGATTTAGCAGGTGGTTACCACCCTGTGGCGTCTGAAGCAGTGGAGAGAGATCCTCCACAAGGGTCTGAAGGTTTCATAGCTGATTCCGGTGTTGGTTCCGAGAGGAGCGTTCCGCTCACCTCGCGAGTTTTATTTCCTCAGGAAGAAGATTTTCAAATTGAAGAAGTACCTGAACCTCCTGTGTCAGGTCCATCTCCTCTTCCTCCTGATTATCCATTCGTTGTTCAATACATCGGACCTAAGTCAGAGAGACTTGAAGATCTTCTGTATCATTCATACCTTTTGATGGCCACGACTGGGAACGTGGCTTCTGCTGCTTTACCATTCAGATTTCGCTTCGTTGGAGAGAGAACAGAGTGATTTCATCGCTCTTAGTGCTGCTGCCTTTTTCCTGTCTTCACCTACAATGTGTGTTTCACATCTGTCCTTTCGTTTCGGGATCGTCCACTAGTGGATTCTTTTCCTTTCCGTCGCTGTGCACTGCAGACTCACACCCATGTCTTCCATGGCTAGTGGATCAGCTTCTTTTCAAGGGTTCCCCTTCGGAATTGGAAATATTACTAGTTCGAATCCTTCTTTAGGGTCCTTTCCGTTTACTTCTCAGACTCAGAGTTTTAACCCTTGGTCTGGAGGTCATAGTTCGACTACTTTTACAGGTTGGGACCCTGTATTCACTACAGCGGGGGCAGGGAATCAGTTTTACGCTGGTCACCAAGGGAATGCTTCTTTCCCTTTTGGTAACTTGGCGTGGGGAGGAGGTTCTTCTCCTTTTACTACGAGTTCTTTCTGGCAACCTGGTGCCTCATCAAATCCAGGGTATTCTTTTCAGAATGTTGGGAATCCATCCCATCAAGGATGGAATCCTCAGGCTCCACCTCGCTTACCTTTTCTGGCAATGTTAAACTTGCTAGATATGTCGAAGTTGACTAATGATCTGATTCGGTATGGTCCGGGGTGGCCTCCAATCCCGTCCAAACTACCTTCAAACATTCCAAAGTTTGAAGGGAAGAATGGAGAGGATCCGGCTGACCACATCACCACTTTCCACTTATGGTGTTCTTCTAACTCCCTGATCGACGATTCGATTAGGTTGAGATTGTTTCAACGCACCCTAACTGGAAACGCTGCCAAATGGTATATCGAGCTAACTGGGGGCAGTTTTGCTACATTTGGAGAACTGGCTGTTACATTTCTAAACCATTTTCAGTTGCCTGTCCGATATGAGGCTGGGACTGAACTCCTAGCTAATTTTAAGCAGGACGAGGCAACCCACATTTCTGACCACATTCAGGAATGGAGGAGAAGGAAGAGGCTTATTAAAGCTCATATTCCAGGACAATTCCTTTTGGAATGGTTTCTGAAATCTCTGCAGTCAGACATTTCGAAAGATGTATCCCTGTCTGGGGTATTTTATGAGGAGCAGGCCATTTTTAGGGCCCAGCAGCTGGAACTGATCTATTCTCAGTCTGGGGTCCTCTATAAATATTTGCCCAATGCTCCTCGCTCCAAATTAGATTTATCCAAAACTAAGCCTGGTCCGCATGGTGATGGGCTTATCGGATCGATCAATAGTGGTGCAGCCAGCCTGCTTACTCAACTGCAGCAGTTGTCTTTGCAATCTGCTCCTTCTGGTCAGGTTGTGCCTGTTGAGTCATCACCTTCCCAGTCTTTGTCCATAAATGTTGTCCAAGCTTCTGATCCCAAAGGAAATCAACAATCCGAAGGGAAGAAGAAGGGACGAAATAACAAGAAGAAGGGAAAGAACGGGAAGGGTAATGCGAATAAAACCAATGAGCATGTTGGTGAGGGTCCAAAGGAGAAGAAGAAAGTGAAGTTTCCACGCAAGTTGTGTACTGGAGACCATCTCACACACCTTTGCCCTAAAATTCAGGATGCGCAGCGCTTGTTAGCTCAGCAGGGTTCTTCTAGTTCCCAGGCTGTGTTAACAAACCCTTTTCCCCAAGGGCAACAATTAGTTGTTGGCGCGAACCAAAATCCTGGGGCTTCCTCTGGGGGCACCCAGGAAGGGGAAATTCCATCGAACATTTTCATGATGAGTGCTCACGCGGATATCGCTACGAGATCCCGTGATTATGGCGGAGAAGAGTCTTAGAAAGCTAAGGATATTCCTGATGCTACTGAGCCGCTTCACATTACCAAGCCTACTGTTGAGTCTATGCCTCAGATGCCCAAAGCATCTACTAAGCGGTCGACGATTAATCCAAATGCTAGGGCTGCCCAGAACTACTCGATTGTGGAAGATCTGGCGCAGAGTCCTTGTGTTATGTCGGCTTTAGAGGTACTCCAGTCTTGTCCACTGCGCTAAAGCCATTGGGGCTATAGATCCAAAAAATTCTCTTCTGATTACTTTTGATATGATGAATTTTAAGAAGAGATTACCCCATCATATGGCTTTTCATATTAAATCATCGTACCGGAAGTGTAATATCTTTCGAACGGTTGTTGATGAGGGTGCTTCCACATGCGTGATGTCTCTCACATGTTGGAAGACAATTGGATCTCCCAAAGTTGTTCCATATACCACTCTTCTGACTGCGTTCGATGGTCATTCTCACAAACCCCATGGTATTGTCCCAGCTTTGCCCATTTTTGTTGGGGGCAAAACTGTCAATATAGAGGTTGAGGTAGTGGATGCAAGCTTGGACTACAACCTTCTCTTGGGGAGGAAATGGATTTATGATATGGATGCCATTGCATCCTCATTATTTCGAATTATATGTTTCTCTCACGAAGGGAGGATCGTTGCAGTGGATCAACTGGACTGTCCTCCTGTAGACCTGAATGCGTCTACTGACTCATCTGTTCCAAAGTTGGATAATACTAAGGCGCCTGTTGAGAATTTAGGAGTTGGAATGTATTCTTCCTTGATGGGTACTTTCGATCTTCCTCCTCCTACGGTGCATATAAATGATATTTCATCCTCCAAGGCTCCTCTTCGAAGAGAGTTCTTCATAACTCATTATTTTTCGGACCCTTGGACCTTACCTTCCCCTACTGCCACATTAGAGGAAGGTCAAGTGGGTGGAATGGCATTTCCTATTTCTGCAGCTGAGATTGCGTATCAGTCTATTGTTGACTCTGCAGATTCCACCCCACCTCCTCTGTCACCGGAAGAGTTGGATGGTGATGTGGCTCTGGCTTGGACACTTAGTTCTTCTTTTGCCCAGGATTGCCTTGATACTACTCTTCCATCTGAAGAGGCCATCCTGGAAGCCATGACTGGTATAGATAGACCGTGGGATGACTTGCATCATCGGTCTTACTTCTTACCTGATTTGAGTGAAGTTGAAACAAGTTTTCCAAGTCCTCCGTCTCCTGGTCCTGTTCACCCAGTCTTGAACCCTTTAGCACCAACATAGGTTTATGCTGAAGGGAACATGGCTGTGATTTCTCCTACTATCCCGGTGAACATTTCCAGGGATCCCAATATTATTGAGAATGTCTTCATTGGAGCTGAATGTTCCCGTGAAGAAATTCAAATTTACACCGAGCTCTTTAAAGAGTATAGAGATGTATTCGCTTGGTCTTATGAGGAAATTCCTGTTATAGATCCATCTATTGTCTAGCATGAGATCAAGACTTATGAAAAAGCTAAGGCAGTGACGCAAAAAATTCATCCGGTCAATCCTAGGAAGGCAACAGCTATCAAATATGAGGTTGAGAAGCTGCTTAAGGTGGGATTCATTTTCCCTGTTTCTTTGACTGAATGGGTTTCAAACCCCGTTCCCGTAGATAAAAAGCAAGGAACGATTCGAGTGTGCATTGATTTTAGAGACCTAAATAAAGCATGTCCTAAAGATAATTACCCCACACCATTTATTGATCAGATCATTGACGAGTGTGCCGGTAATGAGATTTTCTCCTTCATGGACGGTTTCTTCGGATATAATCAAATTACTATCCGTCCTGAAGATCAACATAAGACTGCCTTTATTTTTCCCTGGGGTACATTTTCATACAAGAAGATGCCTTTTGGTCTTAAAAATACTGGGGCTACCTTTCAGCGGGCCATGTCATATGCCTTCCACGACATCAAAAAGATTATCGAGGCGTATTTGGATGATTTAGCTGCTCATTCTCGAAAGAGGATGGATCATCTTGGTCACCTCCGGCAAATATTTGAACGATGTTGTTTCTATAAGATTAGATTGAATCCGAACAAGTGCATTTTCGCGGTTACATTCGGTCGGTTATTGGGATTCATTGTGTCTAGGGAAGGGATTAGGGTAGATCCCTTCAAGGTTGAGGCAATACTTTGGTTGCCTCCCCCGTCCTCTATTCGTTAGCTTCAAAGTCTACAAGGAAAGTCTAATTTTTTTCGGAGATTCATCGTAAATTATGCTGAAGTTACAAAAGGATTTATGAGACTGTTGAAGAAAGGAGTTCCATTTCTTTGGGATGATTTCGCTCAACGCTCATTCGATGCTTTGAAAAAAGCATTGACCTCTGCTCCTTTATTGAGTCCACCTGATTATAGCAGGGATTTCCTTTTGTATCTGGCAGCAGCAGAATATACTATTGGTATGGTTCTGGTTCAGGAGGATGATGCTCTTGCAGAGCATGTTATTTACTACCTTAGTCGAGGCTTGGTAGGACCTGAACTCCGGTACACTCTGATAGAAAAGTTAGCTTTAGCAGCAGTTCATGCTGTGCAGCGACTCCGGCATTACATTATTCTTCGAAAAACTTATGTTTTGGCAGCAGCCAATCCATTTCAGTTTGTCCTCAGTAGGCGAGTGATTGGGGGCAAATACAATAGATGGATTGTGATTTTTCAGGAATTTGATCTTGAATTTATGTCTGCCAAATCCACAAAATCATTGGTTTTCGCGAAATTGATCTCCGAGTTGCCCTGTGGAGAAGAGATGATCTATGATGAATCCTTTCCGGATGAACAATTTTTTCTTATCTCTTCACAGGATCCTTGGTATGGAGATATCATTGTGTATCTTCAGACTGCGAATTTTCCCTCTACTTTTTCGAAAGATGAGCGTCGTAAGTTGTGTCACTTGGCCAAGAATTATTTGATTATTGGTGATGCTTTATACCGTCGAGGGGTTGATTCAATCCTGAGACGCTGCTTAACTCTCAAAGAAGCTGAGACTGTGATGAATGATTCCCACAGTGGAGCTTGTGGGGGTCATTTATCTGGGCTTGCTACAGCCCAAAATATTTTGCGTGCTGGGTAATTTTGGCCCTCGATTTTCAAAGATTGCATTGAATCAGTCAAAAAGTGTCATCCGTGTCAAGTCTATAATCAGAAAATGCGCGCTCATCCAGCTCCGCTCTTTCCAGTCATTACTGTCGGTCCCTTTACAAAGTGGGGTATTGATTATACTACTTGTAACTTGCCTTCGGCTAAAGGTCACAAGTACATTATTGTAGCAGTAGACTACTTTACGAAGTGGGTCGAGGCTATGTCTACTTTTGGGAATGATGGTGAGACTGCAGCTCTTTTTCTTTTCAACCAGGTTATTTCTCGTTTTGGTATTCCTAGAGAGATTGTCACTGATCATGGCAGTCATTTTCAGAATAGCATGATGGCTGAGTTGGCTCTCAAATTGGGTTTCCGGCAGGAGCATTCATCTCCTTATTATCCTCAAGCCAATGGGCAAGTGGAAGCTGTGAATAAATCCTTAAAGACAATTCTTCAAAGGACAATTGATAAAGTTAGATCCAACTGGCATATTATGCTATATCCTGCACTTTGGGCATACAGGACGTCAGTGAAAACTGCAACTGGCTTTACTCTGTTTCAGCTAGTGCACGGGTTGGAATCCGTATTTCCCATTGAATGCGAGATTCCTTCTCTTAAATTAGTTGTTGAACTTCTTCCTGACACTTCTAGTCTTGAAGAACGGCTTCTTCATCTGGAACATCTCGATGAGCAGCGTCGGGATGCTGCCACGATGAACGAAGCGCATAAAAACCGAGTTAAAGTTCAGTACAATAAGGCGGTCAAGCCTAGGGTCTTTTCGGAAGGTGACCTTGTTTTGGTCTATGCCCAAGAAAAAGATGCCTTGGGGGCAGGAAAGTTTAAGTCTATGTGGTATGGCCCCTTTATCGTTAAAAAATTCCTTAAGAAAGGAGCATACACCTTGGTTGATTTCGAAGGGAACAAGTTGCCGGAGCCCTGAAATGGGCTCTATTTGAAGAAGTATTATGCCTAGGCTTCGACCTGGCATGTTGCTTTTGTAAATAGTAGTTTTTGCTTTGTACATATCTGGTTGACTTTCAATCTTTGATGAGTTGGTGATGTTTTTGATCTGCTTTGGCAGGTTGTGTTGGATGTCATGAGTCATTTTGGTTTCGCCGATGGTGCTAGTAGACACACCCGGAACTTAGCTTCCGCGGTTTGGGTGCTTCATTATCCATCCGGTCAGCTGTTAGTATCAAGAGGGGTCTGCATTGGTCCTGCTTCCAATAATATAGCAGAATACACTGCAGTTGTTCATCTACTCTCGGAGGCAATATATTTGGGTGTTGATTTGTTGGTAGTTTTCTTGGACTCTCAGCTGGTGGTGTCGCAGTTGAACAATACTTATCAGGTTCGAGATCCATTTTTATTCCGGTTGTTCTTGAGGGTACGTTTATTACAAAGATCATTTCAATTTTTAACTTTCATTCATATTCCTCGAGCTGACAATTGGTTGGCTGACTCATTAGCTAATCAAGCATTGGATTGGCATATTAATCATTCCATACAATAAAATTTAATCATAAAAAACATCATACATTTTGATACATTTATCACATCACATCAAATATCGCTGTATATATATCATCAGAGTGTTCAAAAAATTTACAAAATTTGGATCCATAAGGTCATACAAAATTTGGGCTTATGCCCGATCATGTTCAGTCTCAAAAATATACAGTCATCTGATACGTAATATCTATCTACTTCTGAGGTCCCTGCCCAAAAGTCGTGTTCCTATAGAACATGATTGTGGTGGCAACTCGGCGGAATAACTGTACCCAGTCTCGGGGCACTCCTACCACCCGTCTCTGGATGGCTTCCGGCAGATATTCCACGACAGCCATAGGTATTTGGTGGGTTAATCCCTCCAAGTTCCTCTGTACAGCCTAGAGGGTCCTGTCTGAATCCACTGTATCTGCTTCGCCCCTGCGACGCTTGTGGCACGGGAAACCCTCAGGTCGAACTGGTCCAACATCTGAATTATGATCATTTTAAATTGTCAGTCATTATGAATCCAATAAAAAACATGTTTTTCATTTTTCATACATATTTGAAAAAATCCAAAAAAAATTATATAAGTCAAAATTTTTTTGCAAACTTACCGACTGTGCCCCATGCTGTGCCTGGTGGAAGAACAAGATCTGGATCTCCACGAAAGTCCATCCCGGCATAGGGATAGTCGTCCACAGCGATGATTTTTTCTCCCCACCAAAGGAAGAACTCATCATCCCAAGTGGTCCCGGGTACTTCACTACCCCCCAATATCTTCATCATGTCTGCCCAACGAGCAATTCTTGGATCTATAGGGATGTTGATGGTAGAGATGACTCTGGGTCTCAATGCTGGTATCTTCTCAAAGAAGAATGTCATCAAAATTGTACCGTATCCAAAGTGTTTTGTCTTTGCTTGGCGGATTGAGGTCAATTGTTGATTCATGTTCAGTAATAGGGCTGTGCACCAATCATACACATGAGTCAAGCACTCCACTGCTATGCTCATTTGCGTCCTGGACGCCTGATGTAGGGAGGCAGATCCTGCCACTCTGCAAATGGTGAAAAGGAGGATTTTCATGTGCAAATCCCTCAAATATTTAATTGCAATTTGAGTTCCAAATTTCTTGGAAACCTCTACGCAATACACGTGGACATAATCTTCCACGGTTAGCCCTCCCAGGGGCTTCCCGTGCAAGTCTACTGGTTCTCCCCTCCGGGAGAGTCCAGTGATAAAATATATGTCTTCCACTTCAATGCGTACTGGCATATGATCTATTATAAAGCAGTCCTCTTCCGGTTCCCAATAATTCACGAGCATTTCTAGCAACCGGACATTGCTTTTCATATTTGGCATTTTGAAAAATTTGAGCAACCCGCAATTTCGAAGAATATTTTGCGATGCTCGATCTTGCATGACTTCTTGATCAATTGCACTGTGTTCACGCTCTCTCCATGAGATTGTCATCCTGTCAAAATTCAATATATCCTTCATTAGCCACACATTTTTCATTTGGGCCTACGCATACGCGGCTTTCTTTATGCACAGTCGCGTGTATACGCGACTTTTCCGTTACCAACCCGCGTATGCGCAAGTCCGTGTTTTTTAGCAAGGGTTTCTGTGGTGAAAATCACTAAATTTTAATTTATGAATGGACAAAATGAATAACAAGGATGATTGATGAGCTTACCTGACAAATTCGGTGCGATTCGACGGTCGGTTGCTCCTGATTTGACGAAAGAAGTTTTTTGCTCCAGAGCACTTTTTTCCAAATCAGCAATGTAACAATGAACCAAATATGAGGTAATTTGTCTATTTATGGCTAAAAAGTTGAAAATTTTCGCAAAAACTTGTTATGCTTATTTTTTCGATCTATCTTAAGTTGCATAACCCGGATGCTTGGAAGTGCCCAGTTTGGTATGTTTTCAGGTACATTTTGACGATTTTGAGATTTTTCCCGGTTTTTGATCCATGATTACTGACTCGTCACGGCAGGTATATGATCTTCACTGGCATATAGGTTAGGGAAATCACTTTCCGCTGCATCTTGCATACTAGCCTCCATACTGATCACTTGCCATAGGGTCGATCCCATCAAGTCATGAGTATTACACCCATTTCACTCGCCGATTATTTAATCATGACTTGATGGTAGAGCCTTCCTTTACATGGGCTTCCTAGTTAGTTCCTCGCTATCACTTGTTGCCCATGCTGCGTTTTATGTAGGCTCGGGAGTCCTCTTTAGTCCCACCATGACTTATGTGTTGAAGCTTCATTCTTCTTCTTCCTCACTATCATTTTTTTGGCTATTACCCTAGAGGCTCCCTGGTGTCGTTAAGTTGTATTACTGCATTGCATATTGGCTACTTGTTTATCCTGGCCTTTAGCCGGCTTCATTTGGACTTGATGTTTAAGCCAAAATTTGACCTTGACTTTCTGTACAAGTTAACCATTGCATGCACTTAGCTATCACGACTTGACACCTTTGTACCCATGGATGGAACGTTCCTCTGAGTATCGCTTACCAGTTTTCGCCACCTTGCATTGAGCATAGGATTGTTCCAATCCCAGGAACTAGTGCATCTGATTTTTGATACTCGTTCTATCCATTGTACCATAGCATTCTTTTATTCTTTTTCAGGCTTATTATATGAAAAAGACAAAAAAAATCAAATATAACAAAAAGAGCGGGAACGGGATGTATCTTCATTGTTTTGATGGCAGTACAGAGTCAGTTTGTCGCCCTTGAACAAAGCACATATACTTATATATATTTCCTTCATTTGGGATGGTTTTAGTTTTTGACCTAGGTTCAGCCTTTACCATGTTTCACTTGTCAGTCCTCCTCCGATTGGTTATCTCTTCCAATCATATGGAGAGTTTGTTCTGCCTCCTGCATAACAGACTTATACAGTGTCACTTTTTACTGCCATGGTCATCATGAGTCGTGCTTTTGTTCAAGGGAAGTATAACCAGAGTCGGCCATTCTGCGATGTCTCTTGACTCATTATTCAGTCGGCCTTCCCGGTCTTGTCAGTTACTTGTTCTATCACATCAGATGTTTTGGT